>CM042973.1:19233930-19551430 GCA_023678885.1 Pogostemon cablin | reverse complement strand
CAACACGACCAGTCCCACATTTTACGAGTCATTTCATAATCAATTGGACGAATATTTAGGATTTCTTAATATGGTTGAAAAGATAAGAAAGAGAGAATCGCGTGAGCGTAAAAATCACCTCAATCGTAGATTGGATGAAGAAGTTATGAGTAAAACTGTGAGGTCGCGCAGACTGCCGACGAGTGGCACGACCCGTGCAGTTGAGCGACATGACCCGTGCAAGGTCGGCATGACTCGTGCCATGCTTGGTACGACCCGTGCCACTGTCCAACGAGTCGTTTCCTGCCCCTTTGTGTTTTAACGTGAAAAAACCCATTTTTAAGTCAAAATTCGGGATTTTCTAGCCTCCAACTATAAAAGGAGCCCTTGGGGTGTTCCAAACCCTAACTCTCCATAAATCTACATAATCCTACATACTTTTCCATACTCTTTCGTTGTCACCATCCCATCCACCCATCCCAGGGAGTTCATTAGTGTTGCTTACTTGAGAAGGAGAACAAGAAGGTTTAGAATCACGGAGGAGAGAACGGTGAATCGCACCATATTTAGGGTTATTCTTATTATTTCTTTCTTAATTTTGAACATGCTTTCATACCTAACCATGGGTGTTGCCTGTAACTCCATGGGCTAGTACTTCTTGGATAGTGCTAGATTTGAAGGTTAAGTTGTTTTGAATTGATGATCTAGATTCAAGATTAGATACCTGCAGTATACTTATTCCATTATTAATGCTTTGAATTGGGATTGATATTTTTGTCTTATATGATCTGTCCTTATTCATGGGTATGTCATTGTCCTATGCATGTTCATGATTATTGCTTGTGTCATAGAAGAGATTATATTTGTCAACCTGTTATGGGTAAAGGGGATCTAACCATATAACCTTTATTCATTAGAATAATTAATATTGGATATTTAATATATTTGTTAATTACCATTCTAGAGGATTTGATTTCTTAGATTGTTAGGTGGGAACCGGGGATTAATTCTTAAGTACCTATAAAGGGAAGTCTAGTGCACTAGCCTTTAATGAAATTTTGCATTAAGTACCTAGAAAGGGAGTAAGGAATATTCTTCTGCATTTGAGAATATTCTTCTGCATCTGAGGGTTTGAACCAAATTTATGTGTTAAGTTTACTTTAGAAAAGAGATTTAACATAGTTAAGTGATTGCTTTCATAAGAACTGCAGGGATTCTAACTGATTGTCTAGTGAGTTGATTTGACCAATTTAACTGGATTTTCTAGTGCTATATATCTTCTCTCTTAAAAACTTCCATATTTATTTTTATTTGCTATTTTATTATTTTTAGTGATTATTTTCTGCATCTTTAATTTAGGTAATTCTCTTAAAATACCCAGATTTATCTTATATTAGAATAGTCATAGATAGGTTAAATAGTAAGTCTAGAATTATCCTTTGGGTTCGATAATAGACTTGGTCACATGCTTATTTGCAACTAATTCCCTATACTTGGGGACACGCAAAAAGATGAACAAGCACACCTTATATATGATGTTATTTATGCTTTCTCTTTTTAAAGCTGAGGAACCGCTCTAGTCGTACCACGGTAAATCCATCGTATAGATTGAGTCTTGGATCTTCTTTCATGATTCTCATTAGAGTCTTATGAGAAATAGATGTCTGGGAAAAGAATCAAGACATGTCCTCTTGCATCTCCTGTCTGAAGTTTTCTTCTTCACTCTGATTCATCTTCGGAGGATTCGTCCTGACTAAAGAATTCTTCTTCATAGGTGCTTCATCTAAGGGTATATCTTACAACTGATATACATGTATCAGATCTTGGAAGTAAACAAATTCCTCCATTTATTGAGTTGTCTCGAACTGTCTTATTCCCCGTTTCTAGTTTTCTAGGCAATCTGGTGATATATGCCCTTTTGCTCCACATGTGTAGCAGTTGCAATCTTTGAATCTTTGATTGACTCATGTGGCCGCTCTACGGAATGTCTTTCTTGTGGGAGTTCTTACTGTACTCCTCTGGTTTGACCCTGAGGATAAGGCTTGACTCCTTGAACTCCATCTTGATGGTCCAGATCTTTGCCTTGATTTATTGCTTTGGGCCTTTTGTTTAGACCAAAAGGACTTGGGTCTTTTGTACCTTCATCCTCCGCTCCTTTGGGTGTAAGGATGATGTTTCTTCATCCTTTTCTGCTTTCTTGGGTTTCTTCCAATGATTGTTGGAAGATCATTGCTTTCGCATAAGGGGACTGTCTTGTTGATTCCCCTTTATCTCTTGTAGTTCTTGTGTAGCGATGCTTGATGACACCACTCCGCAATCTTGGGTTTGAGGAAGGACATTCTCCTTGCTATTGAATCCAGTTCGCATGGTTCATATTCTTTTATCAGCATTTCTCTCCATAGGCTTGGGATCTTGGCAAAGAACATGTGGAATACTTCTTCCTCTTTGACTTTAGATTTCTATCTATACTCTGTGAAGAGTTTGATGTATTCATCTACGTGACAGATGTCAAGTAGTTCCAAGCTATATATGACATTCCTATACTTCTTCTTCTTTTCTTCTTCCATTCCTTCGAAGTAACCTACTCCGATGAAGTGCATCTTGAAGATCTTGGCCATTCGATCAATAATATTGCCTATATCTTCGCCTTTCATAGCTTCATTCTTAACTTCGTCTGAGAGCTCCTCCCAAGCGGATTTTACTGATTCTTCAAGGGTTATAGTTAGAAATCTTATGAACCCTTCTTTGTCTAGCTCCAATGCATCTCCTACAATCTTCATGGAATTTGTCCATTCATCGATCAAGGCCTCTCTATTTTTGAATTCTAGATTGTCGAGGTTTAAGATAAACCTTTATGGATTTATCGGTTCAAGATGAGACCAACCATATAGGGTATTGTGTAGATTAGGTCCTCGGACTCGACTTGCTCCTGTTGACATTCCAATCGCCTTCATCTTGAAGTTTTCTGGTTGGAATGTCTCTTCTTGTCTTGCCTCATGTGATTCAGAGGTTCCTTCATTTTTGGCTCCGATCATGTTGTGTCTGATAAGCCTGTGACTGTTGTTGAGAGCTTGAGATTTCTCCAACATTCATTTTCAGATCTACAATTTATAGTCCTTGGAAGGACTCATATAGATCTTGTAGATCCTCAAGATTTGCTCTTTCCATCCGGGATGTGGATTCTCCTCGAAGGATAGCGATCATCTTCTTACTCTCCGACTTTGGCCTTGTGACCTCCGTCGTCTTCCCTTTTTGATGTAAAAGGGGTTCTATTCCGAAAGTTGGTGTCAACCTTCCTCCTGATCTTCTCCCGGTTATTTTGATTTCTAGGTATTCGACTTGATTTATCAGCTTCTGGATGAGGTCGAGTTGTCTGCTCTGCAATATTTCCACCTTATCCATCTTGAGGCTGATCTCAAATATCGTCCTGGATATATTTTGGCAATATTCTCCAAGGAATATCACCATTTTCTGTAATTCTATAAGATCTTGGTTCATCTTAGAGTT
Source organism: Pogostemon cablin (assembly GCA_023678885.1). Classification (NCBI taxonomy): domain Eukaryota; kingdom Viridiplantae; phylum Streptophyta; class Magnoliopsida; order Lamiales; family Lamiaceae; genus Pogostemon; species Pogostemon cablin. Next base: position 19,547,944 of record CM042973.1, on the reverse strand, counting down.
ATCTGTCTCGATTACCTTTCACTCTGTCATTCTATCCAATGTGAAAAGTGATAGGGCTTGCAGATCTCTCTTGGGCATTGGTTTGGTCGTCTCCTCCATTGTTCTTGTTTGGGGACATGTCCATGGATCTCAGTGAAACTCCGAATTTCTACTATATTTCTTGGTACTTCTTTGGAATATCTTATCTACATCTGGCGTAATTCCTCCAAATATTCTTCCTTAGTGTGGTTGGCATGGATATCCTCCAGTTTCCACCTTCGATCGAGATTATCCCAAAATCGATCGGCTTCCTCATACTCTTTCTCCACATATTGTATATACAACACATTATAGTATTGTTGTATAGAGCTGCTTGTCTCGTCATATCCAACGCGCCAGAAGTCCCTGTTGCTCCAGCTTTGAACAGGGCTAATAGTCCTGTTACTCTCGAATGTCGAACTTTCATTCGAACCCATATCTCTTTGAAACACTCCTATTGTTAAGTGATATAAGTTAATAATATATTTTTCATTCATAAATAAATAAACATAGGGCTCTGATACCATTTTGAAGCGTGAGAATATTATGAAACTCGAAAGAAAATTGAGGTATAGAGGCTGTGTTATGATAGGTGCGTACGAGTGTTAAAACTTGGCTTGTATATAGAAAATTCTGCCTTATTCCAGCAAAAAGGATCATTCCGGTGCAAATTTATAGAGTTATGAGACTATTTTGGAAACTTTAAATTTTCTGGGACTAAAAGGGATCATAGGCGAAGTTGTGGGACTAAATCGATTTTTATCCCCTTTTATGACCCATGTGAGATTATATATATATATATATATATATATATATATATATATATTTATATATATATATATATTATTTATTATCTCAAAATTTTACAACTAAAATAAAAAAAATATAAATATCCGCCGAGTGTTGAGTGTGTGCCAATCCATGTCCGCTGATCCATATATATAATTCCAATTTTTTCACAACTAATTAAATAACAAAAATCTTATATATATATATATATATATATATATATATATATATATATATATATATATATATATATATGATTTATTTTCCAAAAAATTTATAATTAAAAAAAATACATGTCCGCTAAGCTAATCTATGTCTGCTGAGTGTTGAGTGTGCACTAATCCATGTCCACTAATTCATGTCTATTAATCCATTTATATAATTCAAAAATTTCACAATTAATATATACTATATACTATATTTATATATATATATATATATATATATATATATATATATATATATATATATATATATCTTATTTGTTATCTCAAAATTTTACAATTAAAATTAAATAAATAAATAAATAAATATATATATATATATATCCGCTGAGTGTTGAGTGTGTGCTAGTCCATATCTGCACATAAATATATATTTTTAATTGAATTGTGAGAATAAATAATATATATTATTTTGAATGGGATTAAAAAAAATAAATTTTTTGAATGAATTTTCTACACATAATTGCTGCATGTCCGCTGATAACAATATATTAACTTAATATATTTGCATGTTATTAATTTCTATACATAACAATTCAATTTGATTTTTCGTATTTATTTATTTAATTAATTATTTCAAACTCTAATTAAAGTGTTTCCTTGCATGTCCGTCGAAAATTTGTTAAGAATTTTGCATGTCCGCCAATTAGTGATGACTTTTTTTGCATGTCCGCCATAAAATATGCGAAATATTAGTATGTCCTCCGAAAAATTTGGTTGGAATTATCATGTTCATAGTACATTATCACAAATTCAAATTGTATTCTATAATCAAACTTAATGCATTGCATCCACCACATTTATTTATGCACTCTCAAAGTTAAAGTGTATGCTTATAATTTTTTTAATTATAAATTTAAAAAAATACAATTAATCCATATTATAGTAATTAATATTATACCTTGAAAGAAGATTGTTGTCGGCAGACATGGTGCAATTTTGAATCAACGGACATGATAGTAAAAATTAATATGTTCGTTCAATTTCACATTACATACTTTTAAATTAATTATGTCCGCTTGATTTTACTGTGTGGGACAACATTTTTTTTATTGGCGGACACAATATTTCTTATTACCTGATACCGCCAATATGCATTAGTTTGGTTAATTTTTTTACTTTTCATTTAGTTTCATGATATAATACCAGCGGTCATAATTATTTTTATTAGTTCACACATTTGACAAACATAATGGCATAGTAGGTGTTTTCATTATTAAAAAAAAAAATAGCCAACACCCAATATGACACCCTCGGACACACTCAAAATAAAAACATAATCTTAATAATCAATGGACAGTGGGTGAGTATTGATTTTTTTTTTTTTACTTTTTGTCTTAATAATTAGCGGACATGCACCCATGAATTAAATAATTTATTTTTTCATGTGTATATTTAATTATGACTAATAAATATTCATGTCCCCAATAAGTGAATCATTAAATTTCTTCTCCTACAATTTCAAGGATATATTTAATTGTGGCTAATAAATATACTTACAAATGAAATGGAATGATTGTTGTATAAATATATACATGAAATTGTGACTTATTTGCATGTTTTCCAATAAGTTAATCATTAAAATGTGGGTTCGCAACAAAAAATTGATGTTAATTTTCATGTCCATTTAAATTCATTTATGAATTTTTTGTTCGCTTAACAAATTAATATTTAATTGTATGTCCACCATAAATAAAGTGAGTCTGCCTATTTAATTGTCCTAAAATTCTCTGTCCGCCGATAAATTCATTTTTAATTGCTTGTCCGCCCATGTCTGCTCATAATTAAAAAAAAAACCACGTTCGCCTAAAAAATCCTTAAAATCACCGACGGACATGCAATTAACGTAAAAAATTATATATATATATATATATATATATAATAAATATATAAAATTAAACAACAATCCATGTCCTCTATGAAGTAAAGAATAAAAAAAATTATACAACAAATCACTCATGTCCGCGAATAAAAAAAATAAATAAATAAATTATACAACACATCATCCATATCTGCCCATAATTAAAAAAAATCATGTCCGCCAAAAAAACTCACCCAATGTCCATTGATTATTAAGATTATGTTTTTCTTTTTTTGAGTGTGTCCAACGGTGTCATATTGGGTGTTGACTAAATATTTTTTTAATAATGAAAACAGCTACTATGCCATTTTGTATGTCAAATGTGCGAAGTAAAATTTTATTTTTTAATAAAAATAATTCTGTCCGTTGGTGTTATATCATGAAACTAAAAAAAAATTAAGTAAACTAATGCATGTTGACCGGATATCAGGTGATAAGAAATGTCGTGTCCGCCGATAAAAAATGTTATCCCACTCAGTAAAATCAAGCGGACATGATTAATTTAGAAGTATGTAATATGAAAATATACGAACATGATTAAATTTACAATCTTTTCCGTTGATTCAAAATTGCACCATATCCACCGACAACAATTGGTGTTTAGTTAGTCCATTCGCATGCTATTAATTTTTACACATAACAATCAAATTTTAATTTTTTATATTTATTTAATTAATTAATTATTTCGTACTTATTATTTTTTTAAACATGTCTGCTGAATAAATTCAACTAAATTAATTCCAGTGGTGTTCGCCATATTCAATTTTAGACTATTAAATTAAAAATATTGGGGTTATAAATTTAAAATATTCTTACATGATTAAAATAAAATTATACAACAAATCACTCATGTCCGCCAATAAAGAAAATAAATAAATAAATTATACCACATCATCCATATCTGCCCATAATTTAAAAAAAAAGGCCAAGTCTGCCAAAAAAACTTTTTGGAAATCATCGGCGGACATGCAATTAAAGCAAAAAAACAAAAGATGTGTCGGTGATAAGAAACAAAAGAAAAGTCTTTTAAAGTGGATCAAAGATTCTATACGGAAAAAGAAAAAATTCAGGAAAACCGATTTTCCCTCATTATAAGTATTGACATGTGTCGGTGGGGTGGGGGTAGTTATGACATATTACTTTAAAAGTGGGCAAATTAGATGTTTTTTAAATATTAGGGCAAATTTTAGGTATTACACTTTGAATATGACATTTTGAGTGTTGTCCCTAAAAAGTATTAACATTTCAATGAACAGTGAACTATTTCATGAATAATGGTATCCATTTCTATGTCGAGGCGTCAACGGTATCGGATATGATGTTAATATCATATGTCGAGACTCCGACACTTTGACCGACACCAAATCCAATATTCGATTCTATGACGATGGCGTTGGACATGATGTCAGTATCCTGTGTTGGTCTCCTATATTGAAACCGACATCCGATGCTATAACGTAGTATCGGACATGATGTCTATATCATATGTCGGGTATTCGACATTATTACCGATACTAAATAATAAAATAATAAAAAAAATGGGGTGGGAACATTTTGGGCAAAAATTGACCATTTGAGTATATTAGTAACAAAATACAAATAAAGATTGGAATTGTTATAAAGAATTGACAAGAACTCGTATAATAGCATAAAATGAAATAGAGAAGAGGTGTGAGAAAAACAGAGAGATTGAAGAGAGAAAGATAGAGCAGAGGATAAAATCACTTTTATTTCTGTATTTCTCACTCTGCATACAAACTGATCGTCTCTACTTATATATAGAAGAGTGAGTAGTCCTAATACATAAGAAATGTCCACATACATAATAATATTATTATAACACTTCCCCTTGGACATTTCAACATATGCATGCCTTGTTAAAAACCTTGCTAGAAAACCCTGTGGGAAAAACTAGTCGAGGAAAAGAGTATATATCTTATGATTTCCATGTGTTATAATAGCTACATTGTTAAAAAACTTTTAACTAAGAAATACCTGTGGGAAAAAACTTAGTTAAAGAAAAAGAGTATAGCTTGATCTTTCGGACCCAGTCTTCAGGATTGTTTAAAAGTTATCATTCTTCTTGAACACTATAATCTAGTCAGCCTTATTAAAAACCTTTACCTAAGAAAACCTCGTGGGAAAAATTTAGTTAAGGAAAAAAGTGTGCAGCATTGGTCTTCATGCCAATCTTCAAGATTTTTTAGAAGTTGTTGCTCACCCTGATTACAATAATCTAGTCTATCTCATTAAAAAGCTTTTAACTAAAAAAAATTTATGAGAGTGGAAATTAGCGTGTTTGAGTGTTCAATTTAATACTTTTTGATGGAAATTCTTGTTATATATTAGTACAAGTGTCTTATATTCATTATATGTGAGAATAAGGTACACTTGAGGTGTTTTGTTGTATTTTAGGTAGAAAAAGGATGAAAAGTGCAAAGTTGGAGAAAAGGTGCAATTTGTGCAATCAATGCTAAAAAACTAATGTCCAACATGTGATATTCTTCTGTGTTATTATGGAGATCAAAACTATTTTTTTGATACATGGTTGGAAAGCCACTGAAGAGAGGGTCGTTTTGGCATAAGGAACACCTCAATCGAAGTCCAAACGAGAAAGTTATGATCAAAGTGGTGAAGTCGCGCAAGTTGTTCCTGTTCAGAACGACCGTCCACTTTGCATGACTTGTTACATATATAAATATTGGAGTTTCCATAAGTTCTTTATATGGATAGAAATCTAAGGAAGATAGGATCACGTGAGCGTAAGAATCACTCAAATTGGAGTCCAGATGTGGAAGGTATACGCAAAACGGTAAGACTGTGCAAGTCAATTCGACCTGATCATGAGGTCGAACTGAGATCGAACTAGACAAAAAAGATCTGGTTCGACCACGGCATGCTAGTTTGACCTATTATGCTGGTCGAACTGAGCTCATGGGACTTCCAGAAGGGTGATTCGTCCTTCAGTTCGACCTGGAGGGGTTGGTTCGACCTGTTTGTGAGGTCGAATGGAGCTTCGGGAACTTACCATATCCCTATTTTTTAGGCCTAAACACGTGAGATAATTAAGAAAACTAGTTCCAGCCCTAGGAGACATGATTACAAGTATAAAAGGAGGTCTATGCAGCCACAAAAAGAGGATAAGAACACAATACAAGAGAGGAGAAGAGAGGCCACAACCATACAACACCCCACAAGGGGGGATCACCCCCAACCATCATCTTTTCCTCCATCCATCCATCACTTTGGAGATTCGTTTGTGGAAACAAGGGGAGAACTAAGAGGAGAATTCAAGAGCGAGAAGGACGCGAAGACGCCACATCTAGGGTTATTCGTTTACTTATTTATCTTGTATTTTTCGGACATCCGAGTAAGATCTATCCAACACCCATGATTGTTCTTCGCAACATTATGGGCTAGAGCCTTTTTGGTAGAACTAGGGTTGTGATGATTTTACGAACTAATTGAACTTCTATGTGTACACTTCGTACAACACTACTTGAGGATTTATTTTATATATGATCGTGCTTTCTTAATTCGTACTCACAGTCGTTTTGTGAATCATTAACTATTATGTAGAGTCTGAATGCATATCTTGGTTATTGATTGAGTGCGTTCACTGTTGAGCAGGATTCCATGTTATGATTCTAAGTGAGGGGACTCCAAAGTTTCATTAGAACTATCATATATGAATACTTATTAATTGAATTGAATTCGGGTTATTAAGTAGGACAAAGAGGGTAATTTTATAGTACCTATAAAGGAGATCATATCAGATTAGATTCTAGATGCGGAAAATAATTGATACTGATAGTACATAGAAAGGGGGTAAAATTACGTCTCTTACTCCGAGATTATTCACACAAGTTACACGCATATTTACTTGTGTCTATAGAGTAGATTTGCATGGCTTAGTGATGCGTCCATATTCCACAAGGCAGAGTCGGACACCAACATATGGAAGGGAAATTAATTAGTGAAACTGGATTATCCTTGGGCTACCTATTCTCCTACTTGATCCACTTTCGTATTCTTCAAGTGACTTTACTTTATTTGTTATTTTAATTACTTGTTTATTAGTTTAATTATTCTAAACCTCAAACTATATTGCCATAATCGTCTTAATTAATTTAGATAATAATTAAATTGATAATACACCGTTCCTTGGGTTCGATATTCACTTGGTCACCTTTCTAGACTACAATTTATATCTTCATACTTGGGGATTAATTGTGTGTTAAGAAAACATTCATCAAGTTCTTGGCGTCATTGCCGGGGACGACTGTTATTATTAGTTTATTATTTCTAATTGATTAAGACTTTTATTTGTGATTATTTGTTTCTATCTAATCTTGAATTTTTCTGAGGTACTTGTGCACTAGGAAAAGAAGAGGAAGGAAAGGAGCAAATAACACATTGAGCTGAATCCGGATAATGTTGCAATCCGTGAAATTTTCACAAACTATAGAATTAGCAACATGGGGTTGATAGGAGCAAGGGAGAAGATGATGATTTTGAGATACATCCCGCTCTTATTAACACGGTGGAAAAGAATCCCTTTTCTGGAGGTTGTTTTGAAGATCCATATCAGCATCTCTGAAAATTTCTTGGTTATGCAAACACTCAAAAGGGAGCTGGAGCTAATGATGATGCTAGGCGGATTGCCTTATTCATGTTCTCTTTGATTGATAAGGCGGAAGCTTGGTATGAGACTCTTGATGTAGCCGATTGCACTACATGGGACCAACTGCAGCAGAAGTTCTTAGAGAGATACATGCCACCCTCAATAATCTTAAGAATGAGGCAAGAGATCACCTGATTTGCTATGAATCAGGGTGAGAAATTTTATGAGGCGTGGAACAGGTTTAAAGACATGCTCAGTCGATGCCCACTACATGGAATGTCAAAGGCTGAATACATAAGTATTTTCTACTATGGATTGGATTGTGAGTCGAGTGTTTTTATTGATGCATCATCAGGAGGAGCACTGTTATCTAAGACAGCACTTGAAGTGGAAAAGTTATTTGAAGACATCTCTATGAATTCACGTGGCTGGCCTGTAGAGAGAGATAGAGGATCATATGTACTTGGCAAGGTAGCACAGGTTGAACATCAAGTGGTGAAGCTAAATAAGGATGATGAGATCGTCTCTAGTCTAGCAAACATCAACAAGCTATTAGAATCCCAGCAAAGGCAGATCACACAGTTGACATAAAGGGGGCCTAGTATGAAGCAGCAAGAAGTGAAGAATATTGAAGATACCTTCAATCGATACATGGCTGAGAACGATGCAAGGGTTGACCACATCGAAGCTAGAATGGATGTTAATAATGCGGATTTATCTAAGCAGTTGAAGGACCTTACTTCAATTATGGGGCAGATGGCCGCGAATGTGAATCAATTGACACAAATATTAGAGAATAATGCCATCACGTTAAGGTCGAGAACGCAGTACGAGGGACTGATAAGGCCAGAATTAAATTTGGACATGTCTAGGCCTCGATTCGACCTACACAATAGGTCGAACCACACAGGGCAGATCAAATCGGAGCTCTGGACATGATCAGGAAACAAAACAACATCGGTTCGACCAATTTCCAGCTGATTCGACCTGGCCCACAGGTCGAACCCTGGTCGACCCAGACCATCCAGAGCACTCTATTTTGATAGAAATCAGTTCGACCAAAGCAACATTGATTCGACCTGGTCATCAGGTCGAACCGAGGTCGAAGCACACTCTGCGAAGCATCTTGTTTCATCGCGATAATGATGCGACCACGACATAATTAGTTCGACCAAGCTATCTGGTCAAACCCAGGTCGAACCGGAGGCCAGAAATCATACAGTAAACCGATTCGACCTGGGGGACATTGGTTCGGCCAAGCCATCTGGTCGAACCCAAGTTGAATCGCAAATTCAGAGAGAGAGTCAAGTTCCAGATAATCGATTCGACCACTATGTACCTGATTCGACATGTCAAGCAGGTCGAACCAAGATTGAACCCTGCCGAAATATACCATTTTTTGCGCCGAATGCTCTACATGATGTTGATGTTACTCCAGTACCATTACATGAGCAGAATACTAAGCTTACAATGGAGAAGAAGTAGGAAAGAGCAAAGAAGTTGAGAGCCGAGAAGCTTAGACTGTGGATGGATAATGAAGATGTGGTTTTCTCTTGTGATGATGCAATGAAGATGCCCATGGAGACCCAATCGTGCAAGAGCATTGACGTGGTTTCTAACTTGTTTAATCTTGATTTTTCTAATGCAGATAATTCTGAATCTAACTGGAAGATTGACAAAGAGGTGTCTAGATGGCCATGGGATGAAGGTGATTCTGTGGATCATAATTTTGTGACCAAGAAAGGTGAGGTGTTGAGTGTAGACAAGAAGAAGGAAAGAAAGTATTTGAAGGTGAGGATGCGAGAAGACCGTCCTCCAATCAAGTAGCCTACAAAGGTTGCATCCGTCACGACTCTCCGACGTTAAAATTGAGCGCCTGTTAGGGTTTTACCCTTCTGTTTTATTACTTTATTTCTTTCATGTGAGTAAGAAATTTTTATATTTAAGGTGCTTACTAATTGACAATTATATCTTTTTGCAAACTTAGTTTCAACTTATGTTTTTACTAAGTTTGGGGGGTGTGATGTTATTAACTCATTGAAGCACCAAGAGTATAATCTTTTCTTTGTAATGTTTGCTAGGGGAGTTGATTTTTTGCGCTATGTTGAAATTTTAATCAGTTTTGATGTGTCGATTTTTTGCAATTTGCCTAGTGTTCAGTGGTGTTTCTAGTGTGTGGAGTCGATTAGATAATCAATTAATTCTTTCTTATAGTTCTCCTATTTTATTAATGAATCATGTGATGATAAGTTTATTTGAGCTTTGATGATAGAAAAGGTAGAAGAGTGGCAAGATGATCGAGTTGAACAACTCGAGGAGCTCGTATATACTTCGAATGAGGAAAATCAGGTGCCCTCGTTCTTTTTTTCTATTTTTTATATGTGCTTTTAATTCATGGAGTGGAAGGATTGAGTTTATGGTTGTGATCCATGTGAGCTTATATTGTTTTAAATTGTACTTGAAATTTATATGCTCTTGAAAAAGATGAAGGAAGTGTACTTGAGTATATTGTGATATGAAGTTCTATGTGTACTTGTGGGATATTACTTACCATAAAAAGTGCTCTGTTACATGTTAAAAAACTCATGTGAGATTTTGAGCTTTGTTGATCATGTTAATTAATTACATGATATTTTTTTCTGGTGAGTATCGTTCTTATGTGTGTATTCTAGAACTTGCCTCTTGTCTTGCTTGAAACTACATGTGTGTTAGATGATGGGAGATGATTTTAGGTCATCCTTGAATTTATGAGTCACTTAGCCAAATAATTCCCTACCAAATAATTATATATCCGTAGTTAGCCCTTTTGAGCTTAATAACCATATTTCTTTGGCAACCTATGAATATATCCACTTTGATATCCTATTTGAGCCTTAAATTTCTATATTTAGTGGAGAATTAAATGTTGTCAAAGTGTGTGAAGTTGATTTTGATGGAGTTTGGAATGAATAAAATATTTGGAGATGTACAAGTGATTATGAGCTTAAAAATAAGTTGCTTAGGGGTAGTGCCCGAAACTGGTACCCCGAGATGTTAGAGGTAGTGCCCGAAACTGGTACCTCGAGAAAAAAGAAAGGAAATAAAAAGAATGTTGAGCTTGAAGAAAAAGGGAAGAAAAGAAAATTAGAAGAGCATGAAGTTGGATAGCCTTGAAGTGTAAAAAATATGCAGTACAAAAGATCTCCGATTTTAATTCTCTACTAATTGAGTCACTTTATCCATATGTTTCCTACCTTTACCAAAGAGCCATCATTACATCCTAAAGAAAGTCCTATTTGATCCCATTGTCGAATCATATTTTTAGGGGTAAAGAGTTTGAGACGTTTGGCAAGCTTATGGTTACGCATGCACTTGAATTGAATTTGAGCGTAAACACCTTAACCGATAAGTGTACATCTTTACACTTGAGTGCGAGATATATATATACTTCCTGTGAGAACATGTTGATGGAGCATTTGAATTGGTGGTGATTGTCTTAACTTGTATACTATGATTTGATTATTACATGTAATGAGAGTTGCATGACCAAAGTTGAGGACAATTGTATTTTGAATGGGGGATTGATCATAGTCCTTATTTCCCCCGCTAATTTTCTTACTCTCTTTCTCTTTATTTTTATTTTGTTGCCTCGGGACGAGCAATGTGTAAGTTTGGGGGATTGATGGGAGTGAAAATTAGCGTGTTTGAGTATCCAATTTAACACCTTTTGATGGAAATTCTTGTTATATATTAGCACAAGTATCTTATATTAATTATATGTGAGAATAAGGTGCACTTGAGGTGTTTTATTGTGTTTTAGGTGGAAAAAGGATGAAAAGTGCAAAGTTGGAGAAAAGGTGCAATTTGTGCAATCAATGTAAAAAAACTAACTTCCAACCTGTGCTATTATTCTGCGTTCTTGTGGAGATCAAAACAGTGTGATATATGGTTGGAAAGCCACTGAAGAGAGGGTCATTTTGGCATAAGGAACACCTCAATCGAAGTCCAAACGAGAAAGTTATGATCAAAGTGGTGACGTCGCGCAAGCTGTTCCTGTTCAGAACGACCATCCGAATTGCATGACTTGTTACATATACAAATATTAGAGTTTCTACATTTTCTTTATATGGATAGAAATCTAAGGAAGAGATGATCGCGTGAGCGTAAGAATCACTCAAATTGGAGTTCAGATGTGAAAGTTATACGCGAAATGGAGAAACTGTGCAAGTCAATTCGACCTGATCATGAGGTCGAACCGAGGTCGAACTGGATGGAAAAAGATCCGATTTGACCACGACATGCTAGTTCGACCTGTTGTGCTGGTCGAACTGAGCCAATGGGGCTTCCAAAAGGGTGATTCAACCTTCAGTTTGACCTGGAGGGGTTGGTTAGACCTGTTTGTGAGGTCAAATGGAGCTTCGGAAACTTACCATATCCATATTTTTGAGGCCTAAACGCGTGAGATAATTAAGGAAGCCAGTTCCAGCCCTAGGAGACGTGATTACAAGTATAAAAGGAGGTCTATGCAGCCACAAAAAGAGGATAAAAACACAATACAAGAGAGGAGAAGAGAGGCCACAACCATACTACACCCCACAAGGGGGGATCACCCCCCAACCATCATCCTTTCCTCCATCCATCCATCACTTTGGAGATTCGTTTATGGAAACAAGAGGAAAACTAAGAGGAGAATTCAAGAGCGAGAAGGACGCGATGACGCCACATCTAGGGTTATTCGTTTCCTAATTTATCTTGTATTTTCTGGACATCCGAGTAAGATCTATCCAATACCCATGATTGTTCTTCGCAACATCATGGGCTAGAGCCTTTTTGGTAGAACTAGGGTTGTGAAGATTTTACGAACTAATTGAACTTCCATGTGTACATTCCGTACAACACTACTTGAGGATTTATTTTATATATGATCGTGCTTTCTTAATTCATACTCACAGTCGTTTTGTGCATCATTAACTGTTATGTAGAGTCTGAATACATATCTTGGTTATTGATTGAGTGCGTTCACTGCTGAGCAAGATTCCATGTTATGATTCTAAGTGAGGGGACTCCAAAGCTTCATTAGAACTATCATATATGAATACTTATTAATTGAATTGAATTCGGGTTATTAAGTATGATAAAGAGGGTAATTTTATAGTATCTATAAAGGGAGATCATATCGGGTTAGATTCTAGATGTGAAAAATAATTGATACTGATAGTACCTAGAAATAGGGTAAAATTACGTCTCTTGCTCTGAGGTTATTCATACGTGTTACACGTATATTTACTTGTGTCTATAGAGTAGATTTGCATGGCTTAGTGATGCGTCCATATTCCACAAGGCAGAGTCGTACACCAAAACATCGAAGGGAAATTAATTAGTAAAACTGGATTATCCTAGGGCTACCTATTCTCCTACTTGATCCACTTTCGTATTCTTCAAGTGACTTTATTTTATTTGTTATTTTAATTACTTGTTTATTAGTTTAATAATTCTAAACCTCAAACTATATTGCCATAATCGTCTTAATTAATTTAGATAATAATTAAATTAATAATATGCCGTCTCTTGGGTTCGATATTCACTTGGTCACCTTTCGAGACTACAATTGATATCCTTCATACTTGGGGATTAATTGTGTGTTGAGAAAAAGCTCATCAAAAACCTCGTGGAAAAAATTTTAGTTAAGGAAAAAGAGTGCAGACCTTATGATTTTGATGTGTTAGCATCAGTTGCCTCATTAAAAACCTTAAAGCTAAGAAAACCCAGTGGGAAAAATATAGTTAATGAAAAAGAGTACATACATTGGTCTTAAGGACCTAATCTTCTATATTGTTTGAAATTACTATTCCCCCTGAAAACAACGATATTCTGAAACAACATACTGATCTTCAGGATCTAAATTTATGAATTTATTTGTACTTATCATTCACCCTAAAGACATATGTCTTTTGAGTCTACATTATATAATACTTCAAGTAAAATTTTCAAACATACAAGTTGGAGGTAAGTAAATAAAGAATAAATCATCTGGATTGTTAAATGAGTAAACTCTTTGTATAATATTTCATCGCTCTTCAGGAGCTCATATGAGTGAAATAAATTTATTGTCTTTCTCCATATATGAATTGCTCATGTTTTATACAACACATAATTTATTATCTCATAAGAGATTATAGTGGATTATATACATATCATTATGCCACATAGGCTATAAATATTTTATATCATACATCATTACAATACACCAATCTAAATTTTAACGTATAATGGGGATTAAATCAATTAATACTCCCCCCGTCCCACAACTAGGTATATATTTTTTAATTTTGGTCCTTCCCAAAACAAAGTATACATTTTTCTTTTTGGTATATGGGATCCACACAAAATAATTATCATATCAACATGTGGCCCACCTACTACACTAATACAACTACCCACTACACATTAAAATATTATTTCTCTCACTTCATTATATATTTAAATATTATACTCCTTAATCTACGTGCAAAAGACAAACGTATACCTTGTTCCGGGACGAAGGGAGTATTTGATTAATATGCATGTCAACGCCTCATTGGTTTCTTATAATTAAACCAATATATATTTTGTATCGAAGTGATACATGAGGATATATTTAATTTTAACTAAATGTCTCATTGTCAGAGAATCATAAAAATCTTGCTAGTATGTTCATCATAAATGCATATCAGGCCTGATATAATTATGAAGAAAAAAAGTGCTTTAAAGCACTCTGAAAGACCTGGTGTCATGGGCTCCGCCTTCGTCGGGATATTGAGCAGGCTTGCCACCCACTCTCTAAAGTGAGGTCTTTTCAAATTATTCATTTTTCATTTTCTCGGGAATGATTTAAGAGAATTGTCAAAATGGATAGAGCATCTCTTATGTTATGTAGCTTTGTTTCAAAGTGAAGACTTCAGGTCCAAAACATGTTTATTATATACTTCAAGTATATAAATATTTATTTTCCACTTTAAGGGATTAACAATAATTGAATTACAAAATTGAATGAGATTGATAAAATTATATATAAAATTATCATCAGCTGAATGAACTGGTATTTAAAAATTAATATTTCTTTAGAATAATTATCAATCTACAGGTTGAGATGATTCTTTGGTTAATCAAATTCTTTCATTCTGAAAAATTCGTCATTGGGCATGGGTAAACTTTTAGTCCTACAAATTTCTTATGGGTTGTAATCTTAAACTACACATAAATATCAGTAATGTTCCTTCTTTCAGAGAAAACCATCCAATTAAAATATAGTACATCAACATAGTTTGTTTCTTAGATTCGTAATGATTTATATTCATCAGGGATTATCATATATCCATCACGAGTTTATATTCATCAGAAATTCTAATATAAGTTTAACGTCTTGTGATGTGTATTAGCAAGCAAAACTCTATTTCAATTGTCCCTTTCTGTCTTACACATTTTAAGTTCTTATGGCATTATCATTTATTATGAACACTGGATCCATATTTTTAAGACAATAAGAACAATTAAATAGATAAATGTACTGTCGATAACTTTAATAATTCAATATATGTATTTCTCCCAATGATAATAATAATTCTATATTTATCTAACTAGATCATCGTCATTTCCCAAATATTTGGATCTAGCCGTTTTGCATGCCGAGTAATTTGATTATTTAGTGCAAGTGGAATTTACTAGGTATTTGTCTTCTGGATAACTTTATTTGAGAGTGTTCTTGTTTACAAACGAACTCTTCAACTTATTTTGGAAGTGACTATTTTTTGAACTCTTCAACTGATTTTCAGCAGACTTTTAATATTAATATATAATAAACATTTCATGCTTCTGGCATTAAGAATTATTAGTAAAATAATGTCCCTGGGAAACTCCACTTGTAGTGGTACATTAATAATAAATATTAGTGACTTAGTCACTTTTTAAAATAATTTGACAGTTTATTTGCTATTGCAAATTAATTATCACCTAAACTTCTGGTTCAACTTGTCTAGTGCAAAAAAAAAATGAAGATACTTTATATAATAAAATTTCTCAGCATTTCTTTAACTTCTGGGCTATTATCTTTCCCTAATGCCATGAAATATTCTCCATTTAATGTGTAATTAGCGTACTTAAATATATATCGATCCCCTATTTGGGCTTTATGTATTTAAAGAATAGACGGATTTATAATTAAAATGCACATTAATGTACGTTGTTGTGGTGATATAATTGTAAAATGTAAATTCCACAATTTAATAGTTGCAGATGGGAAATATAAAGGCTTCTGGCCTTGATTAAGTACTAGATTAAGGGGGTATTATATAATAACGATATGCAGGAGCCAGCTTTGAATTAAATAATTTATATCCCCAATTAGAAAATAATTGTTGGAATTTTATAATAAATTATTCAATGAATGTGAACATTAAGAATCTGATGTTCCACTTATTTGATGTGCAATTGACTTTAATCAAGTAGTCAAAATTTAGCTCTTCAAATTTTAATGAAACTATTGTATAATGGACTTATTCTTAGTCCAAATTGTGGATACATCAATAAAAAAATTAACTTTGGTCATAATAATTAGAAAATTTGACCAACATTTTCTTTAAATCTCTTTTACATATAAGGAGATTTTATTCAAACTTCAATATATGAATATTATAAAGAATTTCCTTCAAGCAAGTTTCACAAATTTATCCATGTGAAATAAAAAGGGAAGAATATCATTTAATGTTTCACAGCTAAAAAAAATATAAACATCTGACTCATCCATGTTGCCCAAATAATCCAAATTCTCTTGCCATAATATATTTTTTTACTAACTTTGAGGTCATTGCCGCATATAAATAATTTAACAAATTCAACAACTTCATTACAGGTGATACAATATTATGAAATAAAAAAACTGTTACTTATAATGTATTACTTGCTTCAGGCACAACTTCGAATTTTAGAAAAATAAATATCTTATAAATTAAGATCAAACTTGATCATCTTCATAATCTACGAGCTCAAATCCCAAAAGGTTATAATTGTTATAGTTAAAAAAAATTCTTTGCTTCACGCAAGTACATACGATCATATGATTCACCATTGATACATTTTCTTTTTCATTCTTTTGTATCTTATGATATCAACCAAGTGTTTTGATGTGCGACATATATAAAACCAATGACAATTACATCCATACTTATAGTAATTCTTCTTATGGATAATTGTTAATTATTGAATAGAACTTTATATATATATATTGCGTGAATCTTATTTAATTCATTATATAATATGTGGGTCATTACTGTGATGTCTTTAATGTCAATGCTCTGCTAGAGTAAATTTGAATTGTCCAACCTCCTCGATAAGATCAATTTTAATTTATTCGACCACAACCTCTTGTATATTATCAAACTCATAACACGTGCTTCAGGCACTAATTTTGAATGCTTTATGTAATGTAAAATTGAGTAATATTTTGCAACTGATTTGAAATGTTAAAATCCTAAATTCAACCAATCATATTGAGTCTGGTGGAGAATTATCACAATTAATGATCCTTTAGAGATTGTCATATATTAAATATATATTAAATTAATCATTTTTCAAAATTTTCAATAATTACTCATTTTTAGAGATTATAAAGAGTAGTGATTCTGTCTTCTGGATAGTGGTATATCTAAAATTTTGAATTATAATTTTCGTGAACTGCAAGAGGTAAAGTGGTTAATATTCGAGCCACATTAAATATTTTTGTCATCATCGGTGAACTCGTCAAATTTTCTCTATATTAATGTCAAATATTTTCACAAAAATATAACTATTATATATTAATTTTACGTATAGTCGCGAGTATGTGAATATATAAAATCATATGCACAATCATAAATTTATGTCTATGAGTCTATAAAAAAATTAATGATGTGAATTAAAATAAATAAAAATATTTCTAGAACTTTCTTATAGATTAGATCATAGGTTGATGTAATCTATAATGCACATTTAGGAAATTTCATACCCATGTAGTGAATAACTACATCTTACAAAGACAACCAATTCTATAAATTCTATAATTTTTAAATTTAAATATTTTAGAAGACTTCAACCAATTCTATAAATTCTATAATGTTTAAATTTAAATATTTTAGAAGACTTTTCCATATAAATCTTAATGTAAACACAATTTTAGAAATAAATAAATGATTTGAATAATTTACACACAATATATAAATTATTTTCCTTTCTTAATTAAATACGAAATTTCTTTGCACCTTTGCCCTTGATACGAGAATAAATAATATAAACATGATATAGATTGTCCAATATTTCTATCCCCTAAACATAATTATGTAAAAAATAAATCAAATACGAAATATGATCATCAAATATAGATTTGACAACATATATCAATATATTCAAATCACATATCCAAATACAGAACCTGATAATCAAATTTACCCTCTCTCACATCTTCTGAAAATGAAACCCAATCATCAAATAATTTATCATCTCTCACATCTTCTGAAAATTTTTTTTTAAAAAAAACAAATCGATACATAATGAACAATTTTATAAAAATTGACTTAGAGAAATATGAGATTTGAAAATCATGGCAGTTGCAGCCATGGAGAGAAATCCGTAGAAAAAATGATAAATCCATAGAAAAAAATAAGCTTTCAAAATCATACGGCAGTTTAACAAATCATTAGTAGTTTTACAAATCATCAAAATCATAAGGTAGTAATATATTCTTCATTCTATATTATTCATTCGAAAATCGTCATTGAAGAAGGAAAAAGAAAACTAATGTTTCAAATCATATTATAAATTTTTTATACACACATAAACTAATTCACTAATCCATAACCAAATAATTAGCATATTAATAAAATTTTATAAAATAATTCTAAATCTATCACTACCATCTTCAATTGGTGTTAAAAGAATAAAAATAATAAATTACCTAGTAGAAAATACAATACACGATTATTTCCTAGGGCAACATCAAATCTTTGATTCATTATTTGCTGCGCCAACATTAACTCTTACTAGAGAACTATCGTGCTGATAACGTGTTATAAAGAAATTGACAAGAACTTGTATAATAGCATAAAATGAAAGAGAGAGAGAAGAGGTGTGAGAGAAACAAAGAAATTGAAGAGAGAAAGATAGTGCAGAGAATGAAATCACTTTTATTCTGTATTTCTCACTCAGCATACAAACTGATCGTCCCCACTAATATATAGGAGGGTGGGTGATGAGCGTTTTCTCAACACACAATTAATCCCCAAGTATGAAGGATATCAATTGTAGTTTCGAAAGGTGACCAAGTGAATATCGAACCCAAGGGACGGCGTATTATCAATTAAATTATTATCTAAATTAATTAAGACAAAGCAATAAGAGTTTGATGTTTAGGATGATTAAACTAATAAACAAGTAATAAAATAACAAATAAAATAAATATCACTTAAAGAATACGAAAGTGGATCAAGTAGGAGAATAGGTAGCTCTAGGATAATCCAGTTTTACTTATTAACTTCCCTTCCATGTGTCAATGTCCGACTCTACCTTGTGGAATATGGACGCATCACTAAACCATGCATATCTACTCTATAGACACAAGTAAACATGCGTGTAACACGTGTGAATAACCTCGGAGCAAGAGATATAATTTCACCCCCTTTCTAGGTACTATCAGTATCAATTATTTCCCCTTAGGATTGGTACTCTAACCCGATATGATCTCCCTTTATAGGTACTATGAAATTATCCTCTTTATCCTACTTATTAACCCGAATTCAATTCAATTAATAAGTATTCATATAAGATAGTTCTAATGAAGCTTCGGAGTCCCCTCACTTAGAATCATAACATGGAATCATGTTCAGCGGTGAACGCACTCAATCTACAACCTAGATATATATTCAGACTCTATATACCAATTGAAGATGCACAAAACGTCCGTGAATATGGATTAAGAAAGCACAATCATATATAAAATAAATCCACAAGTAGTGTTGTACGGAGTGTATACATGAAAGTTCAATTAACTAGATAAAACCTTCAAACTCCTAAATCTACCAAAAAGGCTCTAGCCCATGATGTTTCGAAGAACAATCATGGGTGTTGGATAGATCTTACCCGGATGTCCGGAAAATACAAGATAAATTAGGAAACGAATAAACCCTTGATATGACGTCTTCATGCCCTTCTTCATCTTGAATCCTCCTCTTGGTTCTCCTCTTAATTCCACAAACGAATCTTCAAAGTGATGGATGGATGGAGGAAAGGAAGTGGATGATGGATGGGGGTGATCCCCCCTTGTGGGGTGTTGTATGTTGTGGCCTCTCCTCGGTGATTGGTGACGTTTTTCTTGATTGCATGAGCCTCCTTTTATACTTGTAATCACGTCTCTAGGGCTTGGAATGGGCTTTTCAAGTGATCCCCCGCATTTTGGCCTCGAAAATACATAAGTTCCCGCACGTAGGTTCGACCTCGTCAAATAGGTCGAACCTCTCCCTCTTTGGTCGAACCACAGGTCGAACCCTGCTACTGGATTTGCGCAGTCTCTCCGTTTCGCGTATAACTTTCACATCCGACCTCCGAATTGAGTGATTTTTGTGCTCACGCGATCCTCTCTTCCTTGGCTTTCTCAAAATATAAAGATATCACCAAAACTCCAAGAATTGAATCTGTAACAAGCCATGGAAAATAGCACATCAGTTCTGTTCGGCACAGCTCGCGCGGCGTCACCACTTTGCTCATAACTTCCTCGTTCGGACTCCGAATGGGATGTTCTTTATGCCAAAACGACCCTCTCTTCAGTGGCTTTCCAACCATGTATCACAAATCCAATTCAGAGCTCCACATCAATACAGAATAATTACATAAGTTCGACGTGCGTTTATCAGCATTCTTACACAAATTGCACCTTTTCTCAAACTTGGCTCTTTTGATCCTTTTTTCCACCTAAAACACAACAAAACACCTCAAGTGCACCTTATTCTCATATATATCGAATATATGACATTTGTGCTCATATAAGACTACAATATCAATCAAAAAGTTGTTAAATTGGATATTAAAATACGCTTATTTTCACTCTCATCAATCCCCCAAACTTACCCGTTGCTCGTCCCGAGGCAACAAAATAAAGATAAAGAGAGAGAGAGTAAGAAAATTAGCAGGGAAACAAGGACTATGACAAATACCCCTCTTCAAAATACAATTGTCCTCAACTTAGGTCATGCAACTCTTATTACATGTAATAATCAATTCATAGCATACAAGTTAAGACAATCACCACCAATTCAAATGCTCCATCAAAATATTCTCACGGGAAGTATATATCACTCGCACTCAAGTGTAAAAGATGTACACTTATGGGATAAGGTGTTTACGCTCAAATTCAATTCAAGTGAATGCGTAACTATAAGCTTGCCTATTGTCTCAACTCTCCTTTTACTTGTAGCTAGTAAATCATAGATCAAAAAGGTCTTTTATTAGGTTGTAATGTAGGCTCTTTGGAATAGGTGAGAAGTATATGGATAAGTGACTCAAAACTCGGATCAATCAAGCTGCAGTCTCTCTCGATCTTTCATTCTTCCTCATCACTTCAATCAAGCACAACATTCTCTTCAAACTCTCCCATCTTTCTCCTTCAAGCACAACATATTTTCTTTTTTAACTTTTCCTAGCTCTTCAACTCCATCATTCTCCTTTTCTTCACCTTTTTTTCTCTTTTCTTTCTCTTTCGAGGTACCAGTTTCGGGCACTACCTCTCATATCCTCCATAGGGTACTAGATTTAAGCACTACCCTAGGTGTTTGATTCCATGGAGTACTAGATTTAAACACTACTCCACAAATTTCTTCTTGATCCTTAAGATTTTTCTTTCATCATCCTTATCATCCCTCAAATCACCACTCTCTTCAATTAAGCTTTATTGACTATCAAAAGAATGGATTTAAGAAGGCTCAAATGGGCTGACTAGGGATATAATGAATTCAGGTAAAGTATATGGGAAAATACGGGTTAATTAGCAAAGATGGCCTAATATCATTTCCATAATCCGCTAGACTAATCTTGAATATTCAAGGAGACTCAAGGCAAGTTCTAGAATACACGCACAAGAACGATACTCACCAGAAAGAAATATCATGTGATTATGTACATGATCAACGAGGCTCAAAATCTCACATGGGTTTTTAACAAGTAACAGAGCATTTTTCATGGTAAGCAATATCCCACAAGTACACATAGAACTTCATACCACAATATAACTCAAGGACACTTCCTTCATCAATTTCAAGAGCATATGAATTTCAAAGACAATTTTAAACATATAAGCTCACATGGATCACCACCATAAACACAATCATTCCACTCCATGAATTAAAAGCACATATAAAAATTAGAAAAAGAAAACGAGGGCACCTGATTTCTCTTCAACGTACGAGCTCCTCGAGTTGAAGCCTCAATGTTGAACTCGTCTTGCCACCTAGTTACCCTTTTCTATCATCAAAGCTCAAACAAACTCATCATCACAGGATTCATCAATAATAAAATAGGAGAACTATAAGAAAGAATTAATTGACTATGTAATCGACTCCACACACTAGAAACACCACTGAACACTAGACAAATTGCAAAAAATCGACACATCAAAACCGATTAAAGTTTCAATATAACGCAAAAAATCAACTCCCCTAGCAAACATCACAAAGAAAAGATTATACTCTTAGTGCTTCAATGAGGTAAGTACATCGCACCCCCCCAAACTTAGTAAAAACGTAAGTTGAAACTAAGTTTGAAAAGAGATGTAATTGCCGATTAATAAGCACCTTAAATATAAAAATTTCTTACGCACACAAAAGAAATAATAAAGCACTAAAACAAAAAGGCAAGCCCCAAACAGACGCTCATGTTTAACGTCGAAGAGTCATGACGGATTACCGCTTTGTACTACTGGATCACAGGACGGTCTTCTCGCATCCTCACCTTCAAATACTTTCTTTCCCTCTTCTTGTCTACACTCAACACCTCACCTTTCTTGGTCACAAGTATATGATCATTGAAATTTCCTTCCTCCCATGGCTGTCTAGACTCCTCCTTGTCAACCTTCCACTTAAATTCAGAATCACCTGTCTTAGAAAAATCAAGATTAAACAAGTTAGAAACCATATCAATGCTCTTGCACGATTGAGTCTCTATGGGCATCTTCATTGCATGATCAAGAGAGAAAATCACATCTTCATTATCCATCTGCAGTCTAAGCTTTTCTTCCTTAACATCTATCATAGCTCCAGTTGTGGCAAGGAACGGTCGTCCCAAAATAAGGGAAATGTCACCCTTATCATCTTCCATCTCAAGTACAAGAAAATCCACGGGAAAAACTAACTTATCCACTCTCACTAAAACATCTTCAATTAAACCCTTCGGACAAGTCATGGATCTATCCGCCAATTGAAGAGCAATATTCGTGGGAGTTAACTCCCCCAAACCAAGCCTTTTAAATATGGACAAAGGCATCAAGTTAACGCTTGCCCCCAAATCACACAAGGCTTTATGTGCCGACCCTTTTCCAATGTCACAAAGAATGGTGAAGCTTCCCGGATCCTTTAACTTTGCAGGCAGCTTCCTTTGAAGGATCGAGCTGCAATTCTCTGATAGGTTCACCGTCTCCACTCCGTTCAAGCTTCTCTTCTTTGATATAATATTCTTGAGGAATCGGGCATAGTATGACATCTCCATGATTGCTTCAGAGAAAGGAATGTTCAAGCTTACTTTGCTCATGACATCGTGAAACCTCTTGAACTTTTCTTCCAATCCCTTCTCGACCAATCTCGAAGGAAACGGAGGAGGTATCTTGGTCTTTGGACTTCCCCATTCATCACGTTCAACCTCCTTCGCTTTATCCTTCTTGACTCTCAATCTCTTTGCTTCTTCCCACTTCTTCTCCATTGTAAGCTCAGTATTCTGCTCATGTAATGGTACTGGAGTAGCATCAACATCATGCGGAACATTTGGCGTAGAAACAGGCAACTTCTGGATGGGTTCGACCAGGGTTCGACCTGTGGAACAGGTCGAACCAAGCACGTACTGGTCGAACCTACCTTCTGGACAACGGCTCTTTTTTTGAATTTGAGGTTTGACCTGGGTTCGACCTGTTTGAGAGGTCGAACTAGGTACGTAATAGTCGAACCTATCTCCTGGAAGACTGCTCTCTTTCTGCTCTTGAGGTTCGACTAGGGTTCGACCAGTGTTAGAGGTCGAACCACTGCCCCCTAGGTCGAACTGCCTCACTGTATTGTTTATATCCTCTGGTTTGACCTGGGTTCGACCTGCTGGGTTGGTTGAACCATTACGGTCGTGGTCGAACTGTTGCTGCGACAAAATAGAGCACTCTAGATGAAGAGGTTCGACCATGGTTCGACCTGCAGAACAGGTCGAACCCTCTGGGTTTTGGTCGAATCGGTGTTCTGGAAAAACAGAGTGCTCCGCATGGTGAGGTTCGACCATGGTTCGACCTGAATGCCAGGTCGAACCTTCTGGATGTTGGTCGAACCGAGGATTAGCTATGTCCAAATTTGATCTCGGCCTCGTCGTTCCCTCGTACTGCGTTCCAGATCTTAACGTGATGGCTTTATCTTCCAATTTTTGTGCCAATTGATTCACGTTCGTGGTCATCTGCCCTATCATCAAGGTAAGCTCCTTCAACTGCTTAGACAAATCTACACGATCAACATTCATGGTATCCTCAAGATGATCAATCCTTGCATCATTCTCAGCCATGTATCGATGGAAGGTATCTTCAATACTCTTCACCTCTTGCTGCTTCATACTAGGCCCCCTTAGTGTCAACTCTGTGATCTGCCTTTGCTGGGACTCTAGTAGCCTGTTGATGTTAGCTAGACTAGAGACGATCTCATCATCCCTATTTGGCTTCACCACTTGATGTTCAACCTGCGCTACCTTACCAAGTACATATGATCCTCTATCTCTCTCTATAGGCCAGTCATGTGTATTCATAGAGATGTCTTCGAACAATTTTTTCGCTTCAAGTGCTGTCTTAGATAACAGCGCTCCTCCTGATGATGCATCAATAAAAATATGCGATTCACAATCCAATCCATAGTAGAAGATACTTATGTATTCAGCCTTAGACATTCCATGTTGTGGACACCTCTTGAGCATATCTTTAAATCTGTCCCAAGCCTCATAAAATTTCTCACCCCGATTCAAAACAAATCGGGTGATCTCTTGCTTCATTCTTAAGATCCTTGAGGATGACATGTATCTTTCCAAGAACTTCTGCTGCGTTTTCTCAACACACAATTAATCCCCAAGTATGAAGGATATCAATTGTAGTTTCGAAAGGTGACCAAGTGAATATCGAACCCAAGGGACGGTGTATTATCAATTAAATTATTATCTAAATTAATTAAGACAAAGCAATAAGAGTTTAATGTTTAAGATGATTAAACTAATAAACAAGTAATTAAAATAACAAATAAAATAAATATCACTTAAAGAATACGAAAGTGGATCAAGTAGGAGAATAGGTAGCTCTAGGATAATCCAGTTTTACTTATTAACTTCCCTTCCATGTGTCAATGTCCGACTCTGCCTTGTGGAATATGGACGCATCACTAAACCATGCATATCTACTCTATAGACACAAGTAAACATGCGTGTAACACGTGTGAATAACCTCGGAGCAAGAGATATAATTTCACCCCCCTTTCTAGGTACTATCAGTATCAATTATTTCCCCCTAGGATTGGTACTCTAACCCGATATGATCTCCCTTTATAGGTACTATGAAATTATCCTCTTTATCCTACTTATTAACCCGAATTCAATTCAATTAATAAGTATTCATATAAGATAGTTCTAATGAAGCTTCGGAGTCCCCTCACTTAGAATCATAACATGGAATCCTGTTCAGCGGTGAACGCACTCAATCTACAACCTAGATATATATTCAGACTCTATATACCAATTGAAAATGCACAAAACGACCGTGAATATGGATTAAGAAAGCACAATCATATATAAAATAAATCCACAAGTAGTGTTGTACGGAGTGTATACATGAAAGTTCAATTAACTAGATAAAACCTTCAAACTCCTAAATCTACCATAAAGGCTCTAGCCCATGATGTTTCGAAGAACAATCATGGGTGTTGGATAGATCTTACCCGGATGTCCGAAAAATACAAGATAAATTAGGAAACGAATAAACCCTTGATATGGCGTCTTCATGCCCTTCTCCATCTTGAATCCTCCTCTTGGTTCTCCTTTTGATTCCACAAACGAATCTTCAAAGTGATGGATAGATGGAGGAAAGGAAGTGGATGATGGATGGGGGGTGATCCCCCCTTGTGGGGTGTTGTATATTGTGGCCTCTCCTCGGTGATTGGTGACGTTTTTCTTGACTGCATGAGCCTCCTTTTATACTTGTAATCACGTCTCTAGGGCTTGGAATGAGCTTTTCAAGTGATCCCACGCGTTTTGGCCTCGAAAATACGTAAGTTCCCGCACGTAGGTTCGACCTCGTCAAACAGGTCGAACCTCTCCCTCTTTGGTCGAACCACAGGTCGAACCCTGCTACTGGATTTGCGCAGTCTCTCCGTTTCGCGTATAACTTTCACATCCGACCTCCGAATTGAGTGATTTTTATGATCACGCGATCCTCTCTTCCTTGGCTTTCTCAGAATATAAAGATATCACCAAAAATTCAAGAATTGAATCTGTAACAAGCCATGGAAAGTAGCACATCAGTTCTGTTCGGAACAGCTCGCGCGGCGTCACCACTTTGCTCATAACTTCCTCGTTCGGACTCCGAATGGGATGTTCTTTACGCCAAAACGACCCTCTCTTCAGTGGCTTTCCAACCATGTATCACAAATCCAATTCAGAGCTTCACATCAATACAGAATAATTACACAAGTTCGACGTGCGTTTATCAGCATTCTTACACAAATTGCACCTTTTCTCAAACTTGGCTCTTTTGATCCTTTTTCCACCTAAAACACAACAAAACACCTCAAGTGCACCTTATTCTCATATATATCGAATATAAGACATTTGTGCTCATATAAGACTACAATATCAATCAAAAAGTTGTTAAATTGGATATTAAAATACGCTTATTTTCACTCTCATCAGTGGGTAGTCCTAATACATAAGAAATGTCCACATACAAATAATATTATTATAACAGGAATGATTTTGATATAGAAAAATTGAGTATTTTGGTCTTTCTCCCTTTATATATTCATATATATTCGAGTACAATAGTAACCATCATTGAGTTGTTTATCAGAATTTATTTTTTCTTCTAAAAAAAATCTAATAAATTGTCCAATAGTGGTTGTTTATGGGAATAAAAAATTTATTGTCAAACATTAAATTGTTTTTTAAAAAAATATATTTTTATCAATATAATATCATAATTATTAAAAAAAATCAATTTTTGCTGAAATCCTAGATTTTCACTGTAAAAGCATCATGTGTGGCACGTGATGTTTTAATTTGGGAAAAAATGGCAATACGAGCTAAGGTGGCAATGGAAACAAAATTCAACCATTCAATCTCTCACGTTATGCCACGTCACACTTATTTTTAAAAAATAAAAATAAATTATATGCTGACTTAAAATGTAAAATAATTATAAATTTTTATTACATCAAAATGTAAATAAAAAAAATACAGAAAACAGTAAAATAACATTTTTAAAAAATTGAAAAATAATAAAATAACATTAAATTATAAGTTTTTATTACAAATAATTAAAATGTAAAATAACATTTTTGCAATGCAGTCTTTCGCTTCTACCAGACCAAAGTGGTGCCGCCACCGCAATTCGACGAGTCGAAAATGATCCTCACGTAGTGTGAGTGAGGCTTAGCCGATGTTTCTGGAGATGCGGCCAATGAAGTAGATGTTGGCTAGGGTCACATAGAGTGCCGGAGTTGGGAATCGACTCTTGTATTTGATTATTAATATTATTATTTTCTTTTTTCAATTTTATTTTACATTTGTGTAGGAAATAAATTCATATATCCTAGAACTTTAATCCTATTTTGATAAATAAGATCTATCCGTAAAGTGAAAGCGTACATGATCCAATGAATCTCTTTAGGCGGAACACGAACTCGAAGATCAATGGTTCTATTACCTTTCTCAACTAAGCCTCTTTATTCCTTTATGGGACATTCATAATCCCTTCCGATGAGAAGAAGAGAAAGTTGTGTTCAACTTAGTATATTGGGGACTATAACCTGGAAACCTTTATATACTACTTGACTAGATCACCCATAATCACCTAATCACGCAGTATTGTGTATCTACTCAATTGACCCATATCAAAATATTATAGCCTATGGACTTATCAACTTAATTGAATCACTTAATTATGTCCATAAAATAATTAAATAGCTAATTTAATTTCATAATAATACATTTCCCAAGATTAGATCATTC
Source organism: Pogostemon cablin (assembly GCA_023678885.1). Lineage (NCBI taxonomy): Eukaryota > Viridiplantae > Streptophyta > Magnoliopsida > Lamiales > Lamiaceae > Pogostemon > Pogostemon cablin. The sequence goes on along the minus strand of CM042973.1, from coordinate 19,519,956 downwards.
AGGAAATTAAAAATTTCCTAACAATCTTCCACTTTGGCTATATATTTTTTTCGAAATAATTATATCAAGAGTCCTTAGATGCGAAACTTTATGTTGGGTTTATCCGTCCAGGGAGCCGAGCACACTCAATCTACTAGCATGATATTGTCTGCTTTGGGCCGCCCACTGGCCCGCACGATTTTACCACTCTGGGCTTCACACCCAAAAGGCCTCATGCTAGGGAGAGTCCATCCCTCAATTATAAACTCCTCGCCATCCCCATTTCTAACCGATGTGGGACTTTGGTTGACACCCAACCAACATTTCCCCCTCAAACAAAGTCCCGCAGCTAGACCATCCAGTTTGAGGTCCGAACATCCCACCAACCCCGGGCTGGACCGGTTAAGTCTGGGGCCTGGCTCTGATACCACTTGTTGGGTTTATCCGCCCAGGGAGCCGGGCCCACTCAATCCACTAGCATGATATTGTCCGCTTTGGGCCGCCCACTGGCCCGCACGGTTTTTACCACTCTGAATTAAAGTTGGACCAGTTGGAAATAGACATGATGTTGATCACGTTGTATGTAATTTCCATGCTACTCACCATATTTGATATATGTCATTGAGTATATTGATATTGGTGATTGTCGGGGTTTAACCACGATTTATAATATGGTAAATGCCTCGGTAGTTCCATATTAGTATATGAGATGGACCAGATTGTTAAGTATAGCCTGAAGAGGAATAGCATAAAGTTGCGCAACTAAGGACTCTTGATATAATTGCTAACGGAAAATATATAGCCCAAGTGGGAGATTGTTGAAAATTTTATAATTTCCAATATAATCTAATTGTGGGCAATATATTATTATGCAATTATATTAGCTATTCAATTATTTTATGGACTTAATTAAGTGATCCAATTAAGGTTAAAGGTCCATGGGCTATAACAATAATTAATATGGGCCAAATGAGTAGATACCCAATACTACGTGATTAGGTGATTATGGGTGGTCTAGTCAAGTAGTATATAAAGGTTACCCGGTTATGGTCCCCAATATACTAAGCCGCACATTGTATTTCCTTCTCCCCATCGGGAGGGATTACTACGGTCCCCATAAAGGAATTAGGAGGGCTTAGTTGAGGAAGGTCATATAACCACTGATCTTGAGTTCGTGTTCCGCCTAGAGACTCATTGGATCAGGTACGCTTCCGCTTTACAATTTAAATCTCGTTAATTATAATAGGGTTAAGGTTTCGTGGATTAATTTCCAACAATTGGTATCAGAGCCACCCTATTTTATGATTCTCTGAGATCTGATGAATTACTGTTGAATGTGTGGTACATGTCGTAATCCTTATGTGATTCAAGCTAATTTTGTTTTGTTATCTTAATACAAGATTATGAGATCATGTGTTTGATGACTTATAAAGATCAACGTGAACATATGGGTCCGATTTTACACACCTAAGGCAGTATTCATAATTTTAAATTTAAGAAATTATTTTAATTTCCTAATTCGGTGATCAATATTTTTAATTGATGTTGTTTGCGGCACTTAAGTATTTTAGCTGTCAATTTACACAGTTGTAATTTTTTAATATACGAATCTTACAATTTTGAACGGATCCTGTTGTGCGTATATTAAATCAAATTATTGAGAATTGATATTGTACGATTTAATCATCAAATTGATATATGGAAGATACATTCGTATATTTGGTTGTGCCATCTAAATTGATACGATAAGCAATTTGGTAATTATGGGAAAGATTTTGTTTTATTTAATCAATTGAGTTATTGTTCACATTGATTAATTGATTGTTAATAATTATTGATCGATAGCCTACATATTTGGTTAAAAAGATATGGATACAGGATTTAGATTCCTAACCAAATTAAGAAATCTTTTGTTATTTTTAAATAAGTGAATCATCTAATATTCCTATTTGGTTAGTGGAATGAAATTAAATTAAATTGGGGAGATAGTTAAATGTCGTTTAATTAAATTAAATATTTTAATATTTATTTAATTAGTTTAGTAAACCTTCAATCTAGTCAATTGATGCACCATGTTGCCACAACAATATCGTGTGTGGAGAAAAACTTTATTGAAATTACATAGATGGGTGTGGTATTATTTATGTGTTCTGTGTTCGGCCCACAGGTAGGCACAGTTTGACAGAATAATAATACACATGTGATAATAAGTATGTGATAATTATTTGGATTATTCATGTGAACATGAGTCGGTCCACAGATAGACTCTTGTTTGACAGAACTTATTGTCAATACTTGATTGTTACACCAAGATTACCCATGTAGTTAATTTTTGTCCATAGACGAGGTTAATGTTGCACAAGGTGTCTTGTGATGGGTCCCTAATTAATAATATTGTGCAAGTGTATCTTCATGCGGGTATTAATCGGCCCATAGGTAGATTAATATTTGGCAGAAATACACAAGCACCTGTGGTGGTAAATACGTGACAATTATTTGTTTGACATGTGAGTAATAAGTCGGCCCAAAGGAAGGCTATTGCTTGACAGTTTTATTGTCAGTATTTGACTACTACGTAGAGAGTGCCACTTACAAGTTGGTATTGATACTAATGATGTGATAGATTCCTTGAGATGATTCTAAACTATTTAAAATTTGAAATATTATAAAGTTTAGTGCAAGCATGATAATCATTTTGGATTAATTCTCTGTACAATTAAGAAGTCTGTTAATTAAGTTTAACTTATGTCAACAACAAAATTATACATGATGAGAACTTCAACAATAAGGATGAACTAATAAGTTTCTAACAAACTCTGTCTCAATAAAATATAAGGGCAACAAAGAAAAACCCGTTTGGAAAGCTGTTAAAAAGAAACTAAAGTATAACCTTTCGTTTTCTCCTAAAGGCTTGTGGAATTATTTTATAATACACCACATTAAGATTACTTAGTATGAATGGTGTTGTGGTGTAGTTAAAAGACAAAAATAGTACTCCACAATATATGGTTACTAATTGGAGAAATACTAAAGATTGCAGCTTATGGTCTCAATAAAGTTCCAACCAAAGTAGTTGTGAGAACTCTTTGAGTTTCACATATGGTGATATCCAACTAAGGTTAGATCATTGGGATCTACTAAAGAAAATTGGATTCAAATAGATACAAGCTACTTTATTGGTATTAAATAAAGATAATAAGTTTATGATCCAATTGATCGGATCACATTTGAGACTGGTAATACTGTATTATGTGAGGATGTTGATTTTGGGGGAAGAATAATATTAGAGACATTGTCTTTAAGGGAGAGTCGATTCGATCCCTACTTATGCTTTAAAGAATTGGTGCAAATTCAGAATAACGATATGACAATGTCAATAATATTTAAGGAATAACAAATTCAACAACCTCAAGAATTAATGTCACTAAGAAAACCACTAGAGTTGGGTGAAAGACAATTCGAATGATTATGTAGTTTTTCTCTTAAATAATGAGGACACTATAGAATTAATGGTAGAACATTCAAACAATGTTCATCAAACCAGGAAAGGTCCAATTACTCCAAAGTATGTTAATGCTATAAGTTATGAGTATAAATCAATACAAGATGATTAGGTTTGCATCTTGATATAGGATTATACTCAAAAGGGAAGGAAGGCATTATTATAAGATAATCGTGACATTAGTAGCACATTTTGATCTTGAATCATATTAGATGGGTGTAAAGATAAAGTTCCTTGATCGCAACACTGATGATACGATCTAAATGGTTTAAGAACTAATAGGAAATCCATCTATGCATTCAAGCAAATTTTTTTTCGTAAAGAAATCACAAGTATCATCATGAAGTAAGTGTCTCATTTGGTTTTGAGACAAATGTCGATGATTATGTGATTCAGTGGGAGAATGTTTAAGTTAAACTAAGGGAGACAAGTGCAGTCTCAATCAGGTGCCCTAAAGTTAAACTAAAGATTTAAGAAATGTATAAACATTCCATATTCATTGGTTGTTGGAAGTTGTTGTATGATGAGGTCTCTACAAGACCTAATTTGGCTTATGTTGTTGGTATATTAAGTAGACATTTAAGTAACTTTAGTATGGATCTTTATAAAGTATGTATAGAGAACTAATAATAATATGCCTGTACATCAGGGATCAGATTTGTTAGAGATCATGAGGAATTCTGATTCTGAGTTTGTTGGATGTCAATACAGTATAAGATCCACTTCAAGCTATATTTTCTGTTGGTCGGAGAGCTATACAAGTAAAAGTATTAAGCAAGCACTTTAGCTCATTAACCATGACAACAGAATTAGTAGCACACTAAGGGCATTCAATCATAAAATAAAAGTTGTGAAGCTTTGTCACATAAAATTTATTGTGACAGTTAGTTCGCAGTAAAGTATTAACGACAAGAATTCTTATAAGTCCAGTATATTGACATAGAATTCTTGGTTGTTAAAGAAAGTGATTTGTGTAGATAAAATTTTAGTAGAGCATATTATGATAGACTCTAAATATGGATCCACCAATTATGTATTTAACGCCCTGCAATTTTATGAGCTAGCTACTCATGTGGGTATTATATGGTTTTAGAATACATTGATTCAGTGGGAGTCTATATTTATTGTTCTTTAAAGTTTTCAAGAATTTGGTTTTCTGCAGAATTAAGTTGATGGTTTTGAATTCATTGTGAATTCACTTAAGTTAATTTTTCATTTTTAATATTTTACATTATGGATTGATCTCACTAAGGATTAAAGTTGGACCAGTTGGAAATAGACATGATGTTGATCACGTTGCATGTAATTTCCATGCTACTCACCATATTTGATATATGTCATTGAGTATATTGATATTGGTGATTGTCGGGGTTTAACCACGATTTATAATGTGGTGAATGCCACGGTAGTTCCATATTAGTATATGAGATGGACCAGATTGTTAAGTATAGCCTGAAGAGGAATAACATAAAGTTGCGCAACTAAGGACTCTTGATATAATTGCTAACGGAAAATATATAGTCCAAGTGGGAGATTGTTGAAAATTTTATAATTTCCAATATAATCTAATTGTGGGCAATATATTATTATGCAATTATATTAGCTATTCAATTATTTTATGGACTTAACTAAGTGATCCAATTAAGGTTAAAGGTCCATGGGCTATAACAATAATTAATATGGGCCAAATGAGTAGATACCCAATACTACGTGATTAGGTGATTATGGGTGGTCTAGTCAAGTAGTATATAAAGGTTACCCGATTATGGTCCCCAATATACTAAGCCGCACATTGTCTTCCCTTCTCCCCATCGGGAGGGATTACTACGGTTCCCATAAAGGAATTAGGAGGACTTAGTTGAGGAAGGCCATATAACCACTGATCCTGAGTTCGTGTTCTGCCTAGAGACTCATTGGATCAGGTACACTTCCGCTTTACAATTTAAATCTCGTTAATTATAATAGGGTTAAGGTTTCATGGATTAATTTCCAACACTTTATGCTATTCCTCTTCAGTCTATACTTGACAATCTGGTCCATTACATATAATAATATGGAACTGCCGCGGCATTCACCACATTATAACTCATGGTTAAACCCGAACAATCACCAAAATCAATATACTCAATGACATAGATCAAATATGGTGAGTGGTATGGAAATTACATGCAATGTGATCAACATCATGTCTATTTCCAACTGGTCCTACTTTAATCTTTAGTGAAATCAATCACAATGTAACATATTACAAAATGAAAAATTAACTTTAGGGAATTCACAATGAATTCAAAACCATCAACTTTATTTTACAGAAATCCAAATTATCCAAATTAAAGTATCTTGAAATTTTTAAAGAGTAATAAATATAGACTCTCACTAAATCAATGTATTTTAAAACGAGTTAAAAGTTTTTTCTGTCCCATAACTTTATAAAACTTTAGATTTTGTCCCAAAGAAAAAAATTTGTATCAATTTAGTACCATAACTATGAATTTACTTTCAATTTTGCCCAATTTTTGTCAGAAACTTAGTTTTCATCGAAAATAGTCACATGCACGTTTAATTTGGGGGAATCCAACGAGTTTTGCTGATGTGGCCGTCCAAACAAAGTTAGGCCAATCATTTTGCCATGTCACACGCCACCTAACACTTTAATTGAATTTTTTTAAAAAAGAATTTCACCTCCACATGTTCACATATTATTTTAAATTTTATTAACATTATAATTTCTAATGAATAATATAAAAAAATTTATGTCCAAAATCTCAAATTCAATCACCATTCACCACCACCGCCGCACCGCTCACCCTCACCTTTGTGTATTCAATCACCACCAGTGCACCATCGCACCACTCACCCTTCTTACCCCACCGTCCTTGCCACCCCCACCACACCAGACTCTCGGCTTCAACAAGCAATAAATACTCAAAAGAAAATAGTTTCCATAAGCTTTCGATGAGAATTCTTATGATAAAGATTTGATATTGTAATGTTTCTGGGAAAACCAGATCCAAGAATGGCAATTTGCTGGCCTCTGCGTCTCCTCCGCCTTCCCACTCACTGCCACTGTCTTCAAACCAACGATGCCGGTGGTTCTCCGAACTATGACGATATATTTTTCCAACAATAGATGAGGGGTTGACTGAAGGAGAGGCAGCGAGGAACTCCGCCGAGGGTGTTGTGGTGATGGGCAATGGAAGAGGAGCAGCGATAAATTCCGGCGAGGACAAACAGAAATTTGATTTGTTTCTGAGAAATAAAAATTTATTTTCTTGAATTTAGGTCATTCAATTACTGTTCTTAAATTTATGCTTAATTCCTTTTAATTTAAGTTATTTTAAATTTTTTGATAAATTAAAAATATAAAAAAATTAGTGTTCAAGTGGATGGGAATTTTTCTTTTAATCACAAAGTGACATGGCGTGTGATGTGGCAGAATTATTGGCTCAATTTTGTTTGAAAGGCCAACTCACTAAAGTTGTCAGATTCCCCCAAATTAAATGGTCACATGTATTGCACATGATTGTTTTTTGATGAAAAATTTGGTTTCCGGCGAAAATTAGGTAAAATTGAAGGTAAATTCATAGTTATGGTGCTAAATTGATACAAATATCTTTTTTGGAACAAAATCTAAAGTTTTAAAAAGTTATGAGATAGAAAAAACTTTTAACTCATTTTAAAACCATATAACACCCACATGAGTAGCTATCTCATGAGATTATATGTGTTAAATACATACTTAGTGAATCCTCATTTAGAGTCTATCATAACATGCTCTACTGAAATTTTATTAACACAAAACACTTTCTTTAACAACCAAGAATTAATGTAAAAAATGCTTGACGTGTAAGTACTCTTATCCTTAATTCTTTACTGTAAACTAACTGTCACAATCAACTTTATATGACAAAGCTTCACAACCTTTATTTCATGATTGGATGCCCCTTAGTGTGCTACTATTTTTTGTTGTCATGGCTAATGAGCTATAAGTGTTTTTGGAACTTTTTCATAATATAACTCTCCTGATCAATGATGCGCGTTTTCTTTGCACGCAAAATTAATCCCCAAGTATTAAGGATATTAGTTGCAGCTTAAGCAAGCGACCAAGTTCAATATCGAAACGAAAGGACGGCGTATTATCAATTTAATTATTTACTAAATTAATTAAGACGAAAGGTAATAAAATTTGGGATTTAATTATTAACTACTAAACAATTAATTAAAATAGCAAATAAAATAAATTGAGAACTTAGAAAATACGAAAGTGAGTCAAGTAGGAGAATAAGTAGCTCTAGGATAATCCTATTTCGCTCATTAATTTTTCTTTCATGTATAAATTTCCGACTCTACCTTGTGGAATATGGACGCATCACTAAGCCATGCAAATCTACACTATAGACACAAGTAAATATGCTTATAACACATGTGAATTACCTCGAAGTAAGAGATATAAATTCATCCCCTTTCTAGGTACTATCAGTATCAATTTCTTTTTTGGCCAATTGGTACTCTAACCCGATATGGTCTCCCTTTATAGGTATTATAAAGCTATTCTCTTTATCCTACTTACTAACCCGAATTCAATTCAATTAATAAGTATTTATATAATATAGTTCTAATGAAGCTTCAGAATCCCCTCACTTAGAATCATAACATGGAATCCTGCTCAGCAGTGAACGCACTCAATCAATAACCAAAATATATATTCACACTCTACATAACAGTTAATGATGCACAAAACAACTCAGAGTATGAATTAAAAATGCACAGTCTTATATAAAATAAATCCACAAGTAGTGTTGTACGGAGTATACACACGAAAGTTCAATTAATTCATAAAAACCTTCAAAAATTCTAGATCTACCAAAAAGGTTTTAGCCCATGATGTTATGATGAACAATCAGGGGGTAGGATAAATCTTACCCATATATCTGGAAAATATAAAATAAATTATGAAACGAATAAAACCCTAGATGTGGGCATCGTCGCATCCTTCTCCGTCTTAAATCCTCCTCTTGGTTCTGCTCTTGATTCCACAGACGAATTTTCAAAGTGATGGATGGATGGAGGAAAGGATGTGGATGATGGTTGGGGGGTGATCCCCCCTTTGGGATGTAGGATAATTGTGTTCCGGTCACCTATGAATAATGATGTGATCTGCATCCCCTTATATACTTGTAAGCTCTTTTTATGGATCTTGAATGGGCTTTTTCTTGGAGAATACGAAAATACACGCTATTGGAGGTACGGAATTATCAAAAATAGGATTTCGTGTCCCCGCTCGACCAAACTGCTCCAGGTCAAGTGGATTGGCTCTGATCGAGCAGAGGTCAAGCGGCATACCTTTTCGCGGATCTAAAAATTTTACTCCGCTCGACCGTTGCTCGACCAAATGGTCTTGGTCGAGCGGGCTCACGCAGACTCACTATTTCATGAATAAATTCCACATCTGAGCTTCGATTTGAATGATTATTACGCTCATGTAATCCTCTATTCCTTGGATTTCTATACATATAAGGAACTCATAGAAAATACAACACTTGAATGTGTAAGAAGTCATGCAAAGTGGAACAGTCGTGCTGAGTAGGCACAGCTTGCGCGACGTCACAATTTTGATCATAACTTTCTTGTTTGGACTCTGATTGAGGTGTTCCTTATGAAAAAATGATCCCCCCTTGTGGGGTGTAGGATAATTGTGTTCCGGTCACCTATGAATAATGATGTGATCTGCATCCCCTTATATACTTGTAAGCTCTTTTTATGGATTTTGGATGGGCTTTTTCTTGGAGAATACGAAAATACACGCTACTGGAGGTACGAAATTACCAAAAATAGGATTTCGTATTCCCGCTCGACCAAACTGCTCCAGGTCAAGTGGATTGGATCTGATCGAGTAGAGGTCGAGCGGCATATCTTTTTGCGGATCCGAAAATTTCACTCCGCTCGACCATTGCTCAACCAAATGGTCTTGGTCGAGCGGGCTCACGCAGACTCACTATTTCATGAATAAATTCCACATCTGAGCTTCGATTTGAATGATTATTACGCTTATGTAATCCTCTATTCCTTGGATTTCTATACATATAAGGAACTCATAGAAAATACAACACTTGAATGTGTAAGAAGTCATGCAAAGTGGAACAGTCGTGCTGAGTAGGAACAGCTTGCGCGACGTCACCATTTTGATCATAACTTTCTTGTTTGGACTATGATTGACGTGTTCCTTATGAAAAAATGATCCTCCCTTCTGTGGCTTTTCAACCATATATTATACTTCCAATTCAGAGCTCCAGACAAACACAGAAAAATTATACAAGTTGGATGTAAGTTTTTCAGCATCATTGCTCAATTTGCATTTTTTCTCCAACTTTGCACTTTTGATCCCTTTTTCCACCTAAAACACAATTAAACACCTTAAACGCACCTTTTTCTCACTTATATTTAATATAATACATTTGTACTAATATATAACAATAAATTTCATTAAAAAGGTATTAAATTGAACACTAAAACACGCTTATTTTCACTCTTATCAAACCCCCAAACTTACCCGTTACTCGTCCCGGGGCAATAAAATAAAAATAAAGAGAAAGAGAGTAAGAAAATTAGCAGAAAAATAAGGACTATGACAAATACCCCATTCACAATACAATTGTCCTCAACATAGGTCATGCAACTGTCATTACATGTAATAATCAATTCATAGCATATAAGATAAGACAATCACCACTAGTCAAATGCTCAATTGACATGTTCTCATATGAAGTATATATCACTCACACTCAATTATAAAAGATGTTCACTTATGGGTTAAGTTATTTACGCTCAAATTCAATTCAAGTGCATGCGTAACCATAAGCTTGCCAAATATCTCAAACTCTCCACCACTAAAAGTATGATTCGACAATGAGATAAAATGACTTTTCTTTTGGATGTAATGTTGGCTCTTTGGTTAAGGTAGGAAATATATGGATATGTGACTCAAAACTCGAATCAATCAAGTCGCGATCCATCATGATCTTTCATTCTTTCTACTCACTTCAATTAATCACAACATCCTCCTTAACTCTTTCACTTTTTTTTCTTTTCAAGCACAACATTCTTTCCTTCTTTTTTTTCTTTTTTTCTTTTCTCTCGAAGTACTAGTTTTGGGCACTACCTCGTGCATCTTCCATAGGGTACTAGATTTAAGTACTACCCTAGGGTGTTTAATTCAATGGAGTACTAGATTTAAGCGCTACTCCATGATTTTCTTTAGATGCATTTTCAAGCTCAATCACTGTCTCAACACCAATTTCATTCAAATCTGTTATAGAACTCCATTAACACATTTTGAAAAGACATTAATTCTCTTCTAGAGGACAATCAAGGCTAAAAAAATTCAGATGCTCACTGTGGTTATTTCTTGTAGGCTGCCAAAGAATAAGGTTTTTAGGCTCAACGGGGCTAACTACGGATGAACATCATTCGGTAGGGAATTATTTGGCTATGTGACTCATAAATTCAAGGATGGCCTAAAATCATCTCCCATCATCTAACACACATGTAGTTTCAAGTAAGACAAGAGGCAAGTTCTAGAATACACACACAAGAACAATACTCACCAGAAAGAAATATCATGTGATTATGTACCTGAATAAGGCTCAAAATCTCACATGGGTTTTTAATAAGAGCATTTTTCATGGTAAGCAATATCAAACAAGTACACATAGAACTTCATACCACAATATAACTCAAGTACACTTCCTTCATCAATTTCAATAGCATATGAATTTTAGGCACAATTCAAAAATATAAGCTCATATGGATCACCAAAACCAAGATCTCAATCCTTCCACTCTCATTAATTAAAAGCACACATATAATTAAAATAAAGAAACAAGGGAACCTGATTTTTCTTCAACGTATACACGAATTCCTCGAGTTGTTCAACTCGATCAGGTCAAAGCTTAGTTTACCTGTTTCTATCATCAAAGCTCAAACACACCTCAACATCACAGGATTCATCAATAATAAGAGAACTATGAGAATGACTCAATTGACTATATAATCGACTCCATACACTAGAAATACTAACACGACACACTAAACATTAGGTAAGTTGTAAAAAATCGATATACCAACACCTGTTAAAATATTAATACGCCGCAAAAAATAACCTTCTATAAAACAAATAACCAACAAAAGAAAAAATTATACCCTTAGTGCTCATTAGATGTGGTAAGTACATCATACCCCCCAAACTTAGTAAAAACATAAGTCGAAACTATGTTTGAAAAGAAATATAATTTCTGAAGCGTGAGCACTTCAAATATAATAACTTCTCAATCACACAAAAGAAATATGCAAGAAATAATAAGGAAGGAACAAGCCCCCAAAAGACGCTCATATTTAACATTGGAGAGTCACGACGGTATAGGACGGTCTTCTCGCATCCTAACCTTCAAGTACTTTCTTTCCCTCTTCTTATCTACACTCAGCACCCCACCTTTCTTGCTCACAAGTATATGATCCATGGAATTTCCTTCCTCCCATCGCTGGCTAGACACCTCCTTGTCAATCTTCCACTCAAATTCAGAATTATTTATCCTATTAAAATCAAGATTAAACAAGTTAGAAATCACATCTATACTCTTGCATGATTGAGTCTCCATGGGCATCTTAATTGCTTTATCAAGAGAGAAAATTACATCTTCATTATCCATCTGCAGTCTAAGCTTTCCATCCTTAAAATCTATCATGGCTCCAGTAGTAGCAAGGAATGGCCGCCCTAAAATAAGGAAAATGTCATCCTTGTCATCTTCCGCCTCAACTACAAGAAAATCCACGGAAAAGACCAACTTATCTACTCTCACCAAAACATCTTAAATTAAACCCTTCAGAAAAGTCATGGACTATCCGCCAATTATAGAGAAATTATTGTGGGAGTGAGCTCTCCCGAAACAAGCCTTTTAAATATGGAAAAAGACATCAAATTGACGCTTGCCATCACACAAGGCTTTATGTGCCGGCCCTTTTTCATTGTCACAAAGAATAGTGAAGCTTCCCGAATCCTTCAACTTCACAGGCAGCTTTCTCTGAATGATCGAGCTGCAATTCTCAGACAAATTCACTGTCTCAACTCCATTCAAACTTCTCTTCTTCGATATAATATCCTTGAGGAATCGGGCATAATATGGCATCTCCATGATTGCTTCAGAGAAAGGAATGTTCAAGCTTATCTTGTTCATGATATCTTGAAACCTCTTGAACTTTTCTTCCAATCCCTGCCTGGCCAACTTTGAAGGAAACGGAGGAGGTACCTTAGTCTTGGGTCTTCCCCATGATCATCGCTATTTTCATCTAGATTTTAATGTCTTTTTGCATGTCTTTTCGTATTATTTTATCTGTATTTTATGTATTATTTGGTTGTGTTATATGTTTTCATGGAAATGTGTGTGAACGAGCCTAAACATGTTAAAAACAGGTCAAAATAGAGTCAGAAACTGAAATGAGCAAGAAACGAACTCATGGGACCCAACTCGAGTTGCAAGGTGCAACTCGAGTCGAGTTGCTTCTCACCAAGTCGAGCTCCAAGTCGTGCGGTACAGGGCAGGTGCAGAAAATCATACAGTAAGTCAACTCGACTTGCAAGCTGCAACTCGAGTTGCCAGCTCAAGTCGAGCTGGCCTCCGAAGAAAATCAAGTTTTAGAGTCCCGCAACACGACTGAACAGGCGAGTGCTCAAGTTGCTGACTCGAGTTGAGCTGGGATAGCTCGAGTTACAATACATCCTACTCGACTCAAGTAGCTAACTCGAGTAAGACAGGTCAACTCGAGTAAGGGCATATTTAGGCCAAAATTTGGATTTTCACTCGCTAATGTGTGTAAGTGTGTGTAAAAAGCCCATTTGACATTAAATTTGTGGCCCAACTTAGAGAGGGTATAAATAGCCTCAAGTTCAACATTTGAAGAGAGATTGGATACTCCACACAAGGGTTTTATTCCTACACCTAGATCACACACTATTTTCTCCATTTTTCACCATCCATCTTTATCCATTCTTCATCCCTTCCATTTGGGTGTTAAAGAACTCAAGAATTCAAGAGCTAGAGGTGGAGATCAAGAAGAATAGAAGATTTTCTTCAAGAAATTGATAGGGAAGAACTTATTCATTTTGTATTTCTTTTGGATTTGAAACTATGGGTATGTGTAATGAATCATTCATGTGTTTTGTTACCATTATCATGTTAGTCTAATCCCTCTAGTGGGATTAGGGACATGAAGAGCATATTAGATTTATATTATCTTGTGGATTAAATTAGTTTTTGACTTAATTAATGTTGGTTTCTATTCATGGGCTTTAATTGATTTGATGTTGTGATGGCATGGTTTGTTATTCATGAATGATTATTGGTTTAATGGATTATTGATCAATGGATTGATTTATGGTAATTAAATGCTATCATGATATTCATGTGTATATTATTTGGAGTGAGACAGAAATGACTCTCTTAAGTATTATAAAGGCATGAATAGACATCGAGTTTGGGTCTGACTGAGAGGATATTTGAATTCGATGAGGGGAACCAATTCATTCGTTAGCTTTAGTACACAAAGAGAGAGTTAATTCTAATTAGTACCTTCTTAGGGAGGATTGTGAGTTAATTAATTAGTACCTAGATGGAAGAGGTTAATGTTGGGCTTTGATCTTAAGTGCTTTTGGTAGTCTCAAGTGGATCAACAACCTTTGTAACCCGAAAGGGAGCTTAGAATATAATCGTGATCACCCTTAATCTACATCAATTGAGTTGAATTCCTTTTGCATGATAATATGAATAGAGTATGATTGGATGTTTCTAATCCCATGTTTTTCCATACTTGAACTTTAGTAACTTTTCTCTTTTCTCATTAATTAAATTTACTTGTCATTTCTCTAAATTGATTGCTTATTTACTTGCTACGTGCTTTAGTTGTTACTTTCAAACTCAAAACCCCCTATCATCCTTACAAAAGTGACATAAACATGAGCTCATGTATTTTACTAATCCAAACCTAACTCCTTTGTGGTTCGATAATTTTATTTCTTGGGATATACTACTACAACAATCGAGTATTCTTACTCGTGAGTATTAAACAAAATATTCAAACAAGAAATTGGCGTCGTTGCCAAAGGGGAGTTTAATGGATTAGTTGAGTACTGTGTTATTCTTTTAGTTGTTCTTGATAAGGATACTTCTTATTTTATTTTATTTACTATTTTTGTTTGTAGTCTAACTCTTTGAATTTGGAGATAGAAAAGACCGCACGATAAAGAAAACGAGAGAGACGTAAAGCTAGAAAAGAAAATATAGAAAATCAACATGGAGATAATGTTAATCATAACCCACCCCTAGATCCATTATAAGATCAACGGAGGGTACAAGAAGGAGTGCAAGAGGATCAAGCGGAGATGTTTAGGAATTTCATTGCTCAAAATCAAGAGTATATGCAATTGCTTGTCAATCAAGAAGCTCAAAGGATACTCCAACAACAAGAGTTGCAAAGGCCTAGAGCAATTCAGGATTACTTCCAACCGAGAGCTGTGCACAATATGGTTCCTCCGGTTCAAGCCAATAATTTTGAAATCAAATCCGAATTGATCAACATGGTCAAAGCAAATCAATTTGGGGGAGGTTCTCTTGAAGACCCGAACACTCATCTAGCTGCTTCCTTGGAAGTTGCGAATACCGTCAAGATGAATGGAGTATCGGATGATGCTATTCGGATGAGGTTATTCTCTTTTTCTTTAAGGGACAAGGCTAAATCATGGTACAATATAATTCCATTGGGAAGTTATAATACATGGGAAGATCTTGAGCAAAGGTTTCTAAACAAGTACTTTCCTCCTTCGAAGACTCTCCAAATGAAAAGCCTTATCACTCAATTTAGGCAAATTCCGAATGAAAGTTTCTATAAAGCATGGGAATGCTACAAAGAGATGCTACGAAAGTGTCCTCAACATGATTTTCATGAGAATCAACAAGTGGCTTTCTTTGATCAAGGGTTGAGTCAACAAAATCAAATGCATGTAGATGCCTCATCCAGAGAGTCTATATTTGGAGTGGATGCTATGAAAGCTATGAAAATTTTTAAAGATATTACAATGAATGCTTATCAATGGCCTTCCGAGAGAGTAATGGGAGGTTATGCATTCGAAAAGGTGGCTCAAGTGAAGAGTGATGTGTTTCAAAATGAAGGAATGAAAGAGTTTAATGAGGGCATCCATGCTTTAACAAAGCAATTGAATTTGATCACTCAAGGAGTGAGTCAAGGGGGAAGTACAAGTGCTAATTTGAATGATGAGAGCAATGTTATGCAAGGTGTAGAGGATATTGCCTATTTAGATAGGAGAAATTACTAAGAGAATTTTCAACATCAAGGAAATTTTCAAGGTAATTATCCTTCTAACCAATGTAATTTTCAAGGATGATATCAAGGGCAAGCTCGGGGGAACAATTTTAATCAATCGAATGGAGGAAATTATCAAGCTCCAAGGAAGCATGAAAAACTTTCTTACTCCAATACTCAAGCCACAGTAGCACTTCCTCAAGGAGTGGATCAGAGTGCTAAGCCGCCCAATAGAGAAGGCAAATCATCATTGGAAGAGACATTGCTAGCGTTCATGAAAGATACAAGGGCTTACATGAAAAAAATAGATGCTAAGATTGAGGCTAGAATTGAGGAAAATGAGAAGAAATCCGACAATAGGATGAGAGCTTTTGAGTATCAAATGGGACAAATTACTTCTTCTGTGGGATCTCAACACCAACAAGGAAAATTTCCATCTACCACGGTAACTAATCCTAAAGAAGATTGCAAAGCTATCACTCTTAGGAGTAGGAAAGAGTATGAGGAACCTCCTATGCCTAAAGAGAATAGTGTTGTTATTGAAAGGGAAGTGGAAAGAACGGTTGAAGAAGGGTTGGTGCAAGAAGAGATTGAAGTGGAGGAAGTAAGCAAGAAAAAAGAAGTTGTTGAGCAAAAGAAAGATGAAGAGAAGATAGAGAGAATTCCAAAGTGAAAGAAGGCAAAGGAGTTAAGAGAAAATGAAGTTGAAGTTGAAAGAGATAGTTGGGGGATACCCAAGACTCAAGTACCAGTTTCTTTTTCTCAAAGGTTATTGAAGAAGGGTTTAGATGAGAGGTTCAAAAAGTTTCTTGAAATCTTTAAGAAGATTCAAATCAATATCCCTTTCGCCTATGCTTTGGAGCAAATGCCTCATTATGCTCGTTTCTTGAAGGACATCATGGGAAAGAAAAGAAGTCTTGTGGAAAATGAAATGGTTAATTTAACCGAAGAATGTAGTGCCATTCTACAACTGAAACTTCCTCAAAAATTGAAGGATCTGGGTAGTTTTACTATACCATGTGAAATTGGAAAGAACAAGAAGAACACGGCTCTTTGTGATCTCGGTGCAAGCATTAATCTAATGCCTCTTTCCATATTCAAGAAGCTTGGGTTAGGTGAAATAAAGACAACTTCCATCAATCTTCAATTGGTGGATAGATCCATGACACATCCAAAAGGGGTAATTGAAGACGTGTTGGTTAAGGTGGATAAGTTCGTCTTTCCGGTGGACTTTGTTGTTCTAGATATGGAGGAAAATGAAAATGTACCATTGATTCTTGGGAGACCGTTTCTTGCTACCAGGAGAGCCCTTATTGATGTCTACAAAGGAGAATTGAAGTTGAGAGTTAATGATGAGGAGGTGGTATTCTCCCTACACAAGACCATGCAATATCCAATGAATGATGAAGAGTGTAAAAGTGTGGATGTTGTAAAGGGAAGTGTCAAGGAGAGTTGGCTTCCATTGTATCCAAGGATCCCCTTGAACTTTGCTTGAGCAATTCTCTATCTCTTTCTAATAGTTCTAATACTTCTCTTGATTTAAATGATTAATTGATTAATTGTTTGCTTGATCTAGGTGACTGTAGTGAAGCTCAAGAAGTTGCAGCCGCTATCTCAAGGGGAAATGAAAAGTTCTTACCACTTAGAGATCCACTCAATCAAGAAGAGAAGAGAGAAAAAAAGATGGAGTTGAAGCCTCTACCCGATCATCTTGCCTATGCTTACCTTGGTGAAAATAAGACATATCCGGTAATTGTATCATTTTTCTTAATCTCTAGTCAACTTGATAAATTGGTTGATGTCCTTAAAAAGCATAAGTCAGCTATTGGTTGGTGTATTGATGATTTGGAGGGGATTAGTCCAACAATTTGCATGCATAATTTAAGGCTTGAGGATGAAGGGAAAGCTTGTGTTCAAAACCAAAGAAGACTTAATCCTATCATGCAAGAAGTAGTCAAAAAAGAAATTCTTAAGTTGTTAGACTCCGATATGATCTTTCCTATTAGTGATAGCCCCTATGTGAGTCTGTTGCATGTAGTATCTAAGAAAGGGGGTGTGACTATAGTGAAGACCGAGAAAAATGAGACTATAGCCACTAGGACAGTGACGGGGTGGCGTGTGTGTGTTGACTATAGAAGACTTAATGAGAACATACATAAAGACCATTTTTCCTTACCTTTCTTGGATCAAATGTTGGATAGGTTGGCCGGGTATGAGTTCTATTGCTTTCTTGATGGGTATTCCGGGTATAACCAAATTCTCATAGCACCCGAAGATCAAGAAAATACCGTTTTCACTTGTCCTTATAGAATATTTGCTTTTCAAAGATTGCCATTTGGACTTTGCAATGCACCGGCCACCTTTCAAAGGTGTATGATGACAATTTTTGAAGGCTTGATTGAGAATATAATGGAAGTTTTCATGGATGACTTTTTGGTGTTTGGATCTTCTTTTGATGTTTGTTTGTCTAATCTTGCTATTTTTTTGAAACGATGTCAAGACACTAATTTAGTATTGAATTGGGAGAAGTGTCACTTCATGGTAAATGATGGCATTGTCCTTGGACATCACATCTCTTCAAAGGGATTACAAGTGGATCGAGCTAAGGTTGTTGCTATAGAGAAGCTTCCACCATCAACAAATGAGAAGGGTGTATGATCGTTCCTTGGTCATGCCGAGTTCTATCGTAGATTCATAAAGGATTTTTCTTCATTTTCTAAACCTCTCTCTCATATCCTTGAAAAAGATGTTCTTTTTAAGTTTGATGAAAATTGTTTAAATACTTTTCAGGTGCTAAAGGAAGCTTTGATTTCATCACCCATCTTGATTACCCCCAATTGGAAGGAGCCATTTATATTGATGTGTGATGCAAGTGATGTAGCTCTTGGAGTAGTCTTGGGGCAATTAAGAGAGAAAAAGTTTTGGGCTATTTATTATGCAAGCAAGACATTTGATGCGGCTCAACAGAAATACACTATTACCGAAAAAGAGTTCTTAGCGGTGGTATATGCATTTGATAAGTTTCATCCCTATTTGGTAGGAACGAAGACTATTGTATTCACCGACCATTTCGCTATCAAGTATCTCATGGCAAAGAAGGATGCAAAGCCAAGGGTGATAAGATGGGTGTTACTTCTTCAAGAATTTGACATTGAAATAAGAGATAAGAAGGGCATGGAGAATGTGGTAGCCGATCATCTTTCAAGGCTAGAGTCGAGGGAGCATTGAGAAAGCACTTATGAGTTAATCAAGGAGGTTTTTCCCGATGAAGAAATCTTGAGTTGTGATTGCTATCAAATTGAGGTTTTAGTGGAGCAAAAAGGAAGCCCGTGGTATGTGGACTATGTGAATTACTTGGCTAGTGGAAGGAAGCCTTATGAGCTTAATAAGTATCAATCCAAGAAGTTATTTCATGATGTTAAAAGCTACTTGTGGGATGATCCTTTCTTGTACAAGATGTGTAATGATTCTCTTGTACGAAGATGTGTGCCCGAGGAAGAATGGAGAAGTGTGTTGGAGTTTTGCCACTCTTCACCTGGTGGAGGCCATTTTGGAGCTCAAAAGACTGCTGCAAAAGTCTTACAATCGAGATTGTATTGGCCTTCATTGTTCAAGAGTTGTAAGAAATTTATAGAGGTGTGTGATCGGTGTCAAAGGATGGGGGGAATTTCCAAGTGGGATGAGATGCCCCTTAAGAGCTTTCAGGAAGTGGAGATATTCGATGTGTGGGGCATCGATTTCATGGGACCATTTTCTCAATCTAATGGATTTCTATACATCATATTGGCGGTCGACTATGTCTCGAAGTGGGTTGAGGCTATACCTTCAAGAACAAATGATGCAAGAGTAGTCATGGGATTTCTAAAGAAGCACATCTTCACGAGGTTTGGAGTTCCTAGAGTGTTGGTCAGTGATGGGGGTGGTCACTTCATAAATAAGCTCATGGAGAATATTTTCAAGACTTATGGACTGAAGCATCGAGTGTCTACTCTGTATCACCCTCAAACGAATGATCAAGCTAAAATTTCTAACCAACAAATCAAGCAAGTCTTGGAGAAAACAGTGAGTGTGAATAGGAAAGATTGGTCTACTAAGCTTGATGATGCATTGTGGGCCTTTCGAACCGCATTCAAGACCACTCTTGGCATGTCTCCATTTCAAATTGTCTATGGCAAGTCTTGCCATCTTCCCGTGGAGCTAGAGCACAAGGCTTATTGGGCTATTAAGAAGTTGAATTTTGACATGAAAGCTTCAAAGAAGGCAAGATTCATGCAATTGAATGAGCTTGACGAATTTCAAGAAAATGCTTATAAAAATTCAAGGATTTTTAAGGATAAAACTAAAAGGTGGCATGATGCTCGTTTGAGAAAGAAAAGCTTTGAAAAGGGAGAACAAGTATTGATCTTCAATTCACGACTAAGACTTTTCCCAGGCAAGTTGAAGTCCAAATGGAGAGGACCCTATGCGGTGAAGGAAGTTCTTAATGGGGAAGCTCTAAAAGTTATGGACGAGAACAGGGGAGAGTTTTTGGTTAATGGTAAGCGAGTGAAGCACTACGTGGATCCATCTCAAAGAGAGACCCTCTTTGTGGATACTTTGTTTGAAATATGATCTCACATTCCGTCTAGCTTGAAGACGTTAAAATCAGCGCTTAATGGGAGGCAACCCATTTCTATCTTTATTGCTTTATTTAGTGTTTTCAATAATGATTGTGGATTTGTTGTTGTTTTGGTCTTGTAGGTGGATTATGCTCATAGAGAAAAATGCACATTGAAGAAAATAGAAGTGCTTCATGGATTCGAGTATGGATATCACACTATTTATTGCAAACTTAATTCTCGACTCATGTCTCGAGTTAAGTTTGGGGGGCTAGTGCATGGTGGAGATAACTCGATCCGTTTGGATGCATATGCTTCTCTATAAGAAGATCATTGATGGAAACTACAAGGGTAAGTCTCACCACTTTTTGCAAACTTAAGTCTCAAATCTTGTTTCGAATAAGTTTGGAAGGAGAGTGTACGGTGTGACTGTTTGCCTAATTTTGTAGCACTCACGAGCAAGAATACTCGATCGTTGTAGTAGTATATCCCAAGAAAAATTATCAATCCACAAAGGAGTTATGTTCGGACTAGCAAAATATGTGAGATCATGTTCATGTTGTTTTTGTAAAGATGATCGGGGGGTTTTGAGATGATTAACAACTAAAGCAAGTAACAAGTCAATAAGAATAGCAAATAAGAGAAATGACAAGTAAAGAAAATGGGTGCTAAAGTTCAAGTGTGAAAAACATGGGATTAGAAACATCCAAGCATACTCAATTCATATTATCATGCAAAAGGAATTCAACTCAATTGATGTAGACTAAGGGTGATCACGATTGTATCCTAAGCTCTCTTTCGGGTTACAAAGGTTGTTGATCCATTTTAGACTCCCAAAAGCACTTAAGATCAAAGCCCAACATTAACCCCTTCCATCTGGGTACTAGTTAGAGTAAACTCTCCCTTTTTGTGTACTAAGGCCAACGAATGGATTGGTTTCCCTCATTGAATTTAAATATCCTTTCGGTCAAACCTAAACTCAATGTCTATTCATGCCTTCCTAATACTATAGAGGGTCGTTTCCGTCTCACTCCAAGCAATACATACATGAACATCATGATAGCATTTAATTACCACAAATAATCCATTGATCAACAATCCATTAAACCAATAAACATTCATGAATAACAAACCATGCCATCACAACATCAAGACATTTAAACTCCATGAATAGAAATCAACATCAATTAAACCAAAAACCAATTTAATCCACATGACAATATAAATCTAATATGCTCTTCATGCTCCTAATCCCACTAGAGGGATTAGCCTATCATGATAAGGTTAACAAAACAAATAAATGATTCATTACAAATACCCATAGTCTTAGATCTAAAGAAATACAAAATGAATGGATTCTTCCCTATCAATTTCTTGAAGAGAATCTTCTATTCTTCTTGATCTCCACCTCTAGCTCTTGATTTTGAAGTCTTTAGCACCAAAAATGGAAGATTTGATGGGTGGATGAAGGTGGATGAAGATGGATGAAGATGAAGGTGGAAAATGGAAGAAATGGTGTGTGATGTGTGTGTAGAGGATGGGAATTTTCTGATTTGATCCTCAACATGTTGAAATGGGGTCTATTTATACCCCATGTGGGCCTTCTAGAAGATTCCAGCATTTTCTGCGTTTTTGCACCAACACGGCTCGAGCTCCGTCGTACGACCCGTGTTCTAACACAGCGCACGAGTCGTGTTCCGCACTCGGCCACAGGGGTGGCCATGTTGTGTTTTCTGTCGCTCGCGCACGGCTTTCTCGACAGGCCCGTGCGCGGTGCATGGGCCGTGTTTCTGTACTCGGCACGGGGCGTGTTCTGCACTCGGCCACAGGCGTGGCCGAGTTGGTGTTTCGGGTGTTACCGCACGGCCATTCTGATAGGGCCGTGCACTGTACACGGCCCGTGCGCGTGCTGCCTTGTTTCCTCTTTCACCGTTTTGGCTCGTTCTCCCTCGTTTTAACTCCGAATGAAAATCATAGGTTTACGCTCATTCACACACATTTCCAATAAAAAACAAAACATCACTAAATAATACGCAAATACGGATAAAATAATACGAAAACACATATAAAAAGACACTAAAATCTAGTTGAAAATAGATCTAATCAACCCCCCAAACTTATGGTGTTGCTCGTCCCCGAGCAACGAAAATGACAAATCAAAAGGAGAAATTTTCACCTAGAAAAGACTAAACGAATATAAGCAATAACACATCGTTAGCAGTAATAACAACAAACTATGCTAAGTCATCCTACAACATTAAAATCATGACAAGAGAAATTAACAAGTTCAATCAAAAGAGAGTAATAGTGTAATATAGTCCCTTTTAGTCCAAGCCTCACAATGGATATCGATGTCTCTCAACACTCTTTTGAAATAGGATAAATCACACTCATTAATCGATTGGCTCGACTCGCTATAAGCTTGCCCGTGAACTATATTCACAAACCACCAAAGTTTCAATTAATGATCAAAAAGGTCTTTAATTAGGATGTAATGATAGGCTCTTTGGTATGGTAGGAAAGATATGGATAATAGTGATTCAACAAGTGTAAGTAATCAAAGAGATAGCCAATTTCCTCAACTTCTCCACTTTTCTTTCTTCCTTTCTTATCTTTACAATCTAAAGCACTATTCATTAACTTTCCTTGGATTGAGCTTCTTTTGATGCATGCTTCCTATCTTTGAATTTTGTTTACTTGAGCATTTTGATGTTGCTTTACTCTTTCTCTTGCTTTGAGGTTGCATGTCCATTTCTTACTTTTGCTCTTTTCATCCTTTTTCTTGCTTGTTTACCATTCCCTTTTCTTCTTTTGCTAATCAATCAATCCTTTCTAGCTACCATCTCCTCAATCACCCATACAAAGGTATATATAAGCTTGAATGGGTAATTAAGGCTTGTAATGTGCTAAATTCACAAGAAATAGGCTTATAGGCTCAAAATGGTTGACTAAGGATGATGTTCATGGTAGGGATCATATATGGCAATGACTATAATAACAAGGATAGCCTTAGATCATTTCACTAATCTCCACTAATCGGGCTCGTTCCTATAGTCCTTGAGCAAGTTCTAACTTATCAAACACAACCGATCCACTCATGAAGAAATACCATGTATGCATGGTTGAGGCTCAAATGCTCACAAGCTTGTGCTCGGACCTTAAGGAACTTATTACACCACATTCATCTCAAAATTGAACAAGTTAAGTAAAACATGTCACAATTTGAAAGTGTAGAGATTCTTAATCATAATTTGTCATCACTTATCACCACAACATATCATCACTCACGTTCAAAAATGACTCACGACATCCCTAAACAAACCACCAAACAACCCAAGACAAGAATGAAAATACACAAAACAAACAAATAAGAACTCAACAAACAAGACACAACAAAAACACAAAACATGCAAAAACACAAAATACCATCATCCATAAGAAAATTAAGCACACATTCATCCCAACCTTTATTGAAAAGGAAATCCTAAGTTACGAAAGTAAACCTCCCACAAACATAACATATGAAGTATCATGCTAGTCACAACAATCCAAATCAAACTCAATTCATTTCAAGTAGTAAAATGATAAGGTGTAGAGTACTCCCTCGATAGGCATTTGGTAAGGAAAGCGTTAGCTCCAAGCTCCATCATGCTTCCAATACCTCTCATTCATGCTCAAACACTCAACAAACATCATTATTTCAACAATTTCATTATAAATATAGACTATCATGTACTTCAACACCACCAATCATACCAAAATCAAACCCAAACTCATGAGAAAAATTTTAGAATTGACCCAATTTTACAAGAATCATACTCAAGTGGTGAGTCACACCACACACTCTTCCCCCAAACTTAAATCAAAACAAGAGTTGAGACTTAAGTTTGCAAAAAGTGGTGAGACTTACCCTTGTAGTTTCCATTGATGATCTTCTTGTTGAGAAGTACCCGCATCCAAACGCTCAAGCTATGTCCACCACGCACTAGCACCCCCCAAACTTAACTCGAGACAAGAGTCACGAATTAAGTTTGCAACAAGTTGTGGAACATATCAACTTGAATCCATGATGCATTTCTCTTTTCTTCAATGAGCATTTTTCTCCATGAGCAAAATCAACCTACAAGTCCAAAACAAACAAGCATCAAAAGATAAAAAGAATGGGTTGCCTCCCATTTAGCGCTAAGTTTAACGTCTTCAAGCCGGACGGATTTAAGCTCTTAACAGTCGGAAAAATCCAAGACCCCATCGGGCCTCATCTTCACTTTAAACATCTCTTTAACAACCTTTTTATCCACACTTCGTGCTCCTTTAACACTTGAGCTCACTTCGTTTCCTCTTTTTCTCACATTTTTAAATCCTGGAGGCCCTTTATCAATCTTCAAATCAACATGTGGATCTCCCCCAAGCGTATTTCTTTTTGAAGAGACATTTCCTGCAATTTCAAGCATAAAGTTAGTTAATTCTTCATCTTTTAAAATCACACTTACCACTTCATCTCGAATATCCGGAGGCTTAATGGGTGGCTTCAAATGAAGATTTCGCCCTATTAAATTCTTGCTTGATAACACCAATTCTCTTTCATTTGATCGGAGTGTGAGTTCTTTCCTATCCATGTCAAATTTTGCTTTGCGGTTGCCAAAAATGGCCTTCCAAAAATTAATGGAATCAAAGGATCCGCTTGCTTCTCAACTATCATAAAATCCACCGGAAATACAAAATCCTCTATTTGCACTATCATATCCTCCACAACTCCATGGGGCCTCATCATTGAACCATCCATTATTCCAATTTCCACATCCGTTTCATTTAGCCTCCCAATGCCAAGTTTTTCAAAAATTCCCAAAGGCATCACATTAATGCTTGAACCAAGATCAAATATAGCATTAAAGTGTTCCCCATTTCTAATTTTACAAGTAAGAACGAATTTACCGGGGTCTTCCACCTTTAATGAAGCAACAACTTCAACAATGTCATGATCTTGTTTCAATATCATCTCTTCATCACACTTACTTTCCTCATCCAACAAAGACAAAAATTCACCAATTATCATCTCATCATCCAAAGACCAATCTTCATCGATGCCAATGTCCTCCTCAATTTTTGACACCACTTCATCACAAACTACTTCTTCAACCTTAGAAACAATGTTTGTTGTTTCCACCAACCCTTTCTCCACCTTACTTTCCATGTTGCACACGGTAACATACAAACATTGCTCCTTAGGATTAGTTACCGTGGTAGAGGGGAACTTTCCTTATTGGTGTTGAGATCCAACGGAGGAAGCAATTTGTCCCATTTGATGTTCAAAAGCTCTCATCCTATTGTCGGACTTCTTCTGATTTTCCTCCATTCTAGCCTCCATCTTTTTCATGAATGCTAGCAATGTCTCTTCCACCGATGCTTTGCCCTCTCCATTCGATGGTTTGGCACTTGGATCGAATCCCGGAGGAAATGACATGGCGGCTTGAGGATTAGAGTAAGAAAGATTTTCATGCTTCCTTGGAGCTTGATAATTTCCACTAGATTGATTGAAATTGCTTCCCCGAGCTTGTCCTTGATATCCTCCTTGAAAGTTACCTTGGTTAGAAGGATAATTACCTTAGAAATTTCCTTGGTAATTTCTCCTATCTAAGTAGGCAACATCCTCTATACTTTGCATAACATGGCTCTCATCATTCACAATAGCACTTGTGCTTCCCCCTTGACTTACTCCTTGAGTGATCAAATTCAATTGCTTTGTTAAAGCTTGAATGCTCTCATTGAATTCTTTCATTCCTTCATTCTTAAACACATCACTTTTCACCTTGTTCACACTCTCCACTAGAGCAACCTTTCCGTATGCATAACCTCCAAAAATTCTCTCGGATGGCCACTGATAAGCATTCATTGCAATATCTTCAAAAATTTTCATAGCTTTCATCGCATCCACTCCGAATATAGATCCTCCTGATGAGGCATCTACATGCATCCGATGTTGTTGGCTCAACCCTTGATAGAAGAAAGCCACTTGTTGATTCTCATGAAAGTCATGTTGAGGGCACTTTCTTAGCATCTCCTTGTAGCGTTCCCATGCTTCATAAAAGCTTTCATCCGGAAGTTGCTTAAACTGAGTGATAAGGCTCTTCAATTGGAGTGTCTTTGAAGGAGGAAAGTATTTGTTTAGGAACCTTTGCTCAAGATCTTCCCATGTGTTACAACTTCCCAAAGGAATTGCATTATACCATGCCTTAGCCTTGTCTCTTAAAGAAAAAGAGAACAACCTCATCCGAATAGCATCTTCCGATACTCCATTCATCTTAATGGTATTTGCAACCTCCAAGAAGCTAGCTAGATGCATGTTTGGATCCTCAAAATGACCTCCCCCAAACTGATTTTCTTTGACCATGTTGATCAATCCGGTCTTGATTTCTAAATTGTTGGCTTGAACCGGAGGAACCATGTTGTGTACGGCTCTCGATTGGAAGTTATCCCGAATTGCTCTAGGCCTTTGCAACTCTTGTTGTTGGAGTATCCTTTGAGCTTCTTGATTGGCAAGCACTTGCATATACTCTTGGTTTTGAGCAATGAAATTTCTAAACATCTCCATTTGGTCCTCTTGTATTCCTTCTTGTACCCGCCGTTGATCTTGTAATGGATCATGGGGTAGATTATGATTGACATGATCTCCATGTTGATTTTCCATCTTTTCTTTTCTCGCTTTTTGTCTCTCTCGCTTCCTTTGTCGTGCGGTCCTTTCAATCTCCAAATTCAAAGGAATGATCGATTGATTTTCCTTTGATCTTGTGATCATAAAACACCTACGAAAATTCAAAGAGTGAGACCACAAACAACAATAGTAAACAAAGTAAAAATAAAATAAAAAATATCCTTATCAAGAACAACTAAAACAATAACACAGTACTCGACTAGTCCGTCAAACTCACCTTTGGCAACGACGCCATTTTCTTGTTTGCCTAATTTTGTAGCACTCACGAGCAAGAATACTCGATCGTTGTAGTAGTATATCCCAAGAAAAATTATCAATCTACAAAGGAGTTATGTTCGGACTAGCAAAATACGTGAGTTCATGTTCATGTTGTTTTTGTAAAGATGATCGGGGGGTTTTGAGATGATTAACAACTAAAGAAAGTAACAAGTCAATAAGAATAGCAAATAAGAGAAATGACAAGTAAAGAAAATGGGTGCTAAAGTTCAAGTGTGAAAAACATGGGATTAGAAACATCCAAGCATACTCAATTCATATTATCATGCAAAAGGAATTCAACTCAATTGATGTAGACTAAGGGTGATCACGATTGTATCCTAAGCTCCCTTTCGGGTTACAAAGGTTGTTGATCCATTTTAGACTCCCAAAAGCACTTAAGATCAAAGCCCAACATTAACCCCTTCCATCTAGGTACTAGTTAGAGTAAACTCTCCCTTTTTGTGTGCTAAGGCCAACGAATGGATTGGTTTCCCTCATTGAATTTAAATATCCTTTCGGTCAAACCTAAACTCAATGTCTATTCATGCCTTCCTAATACTATAGAGGGTCGTTTCCGTCTCACTCCAAGCAATACATACATGAACATCATGATAGCATTTAATTACCACAAATAATCCATTGATCAACAATCCATTAAACCAATAAACATTCATGAATAACAAACCATGCCATCACAACATCAAGACATTTAAACTCCATGAATAGAAATCAACATCAATTAAACCAAAAACCAATTTAATCCACATAACAATATAAATCTAATATGCTCTTCATGCTCCTAATCCCACTAGAGGGATTATCCTATCATGATAAGGGTAACAAAACAAATAAATGATTTATTACAAATACCCATAGTCTTAGATCTAAAGAAATACAAAATGAATGGATTCTTCCCTATCAATTTCTTGAAGAGAATCTTCTATTCTTCTTGATCTCCACCTCTAGCTCTTGATTTTGAAGTCTTTAGCACCAAAAATGGAAGATTTGATGGGTGGATGAAGGTGGATGAAGATGGATGAAGATAAAGGTGGAAAATGGAAGAAATGGTGTGTGATGTGTGTGTAGAGGATGGGAATTTCGGATCTGATCCTCAACATGTTGAAATGGGGTCTATTTATACCCAATGTGGGCCTTCTAGAAGATTCCAGCATTTTTTGTGTTTTTGCACCAACACGGCTCGAGCTCCGCCGCACGACCCGTGTTCTAACACAGCGCACGAGTCGTGTTCCGCACTCGGCCACAGGGGTGGCCGTGTTGTGTTTCTGTCGCTCGCGCATGGCTTTCTCGACAGGCCCGTGCGCGGTGCACGGGCCGTATTTCTGTACTCGGCACGGGGCGTGTTCTGCACTCGGCCACAAGCGTGGCCGAGTTGGTGTTTCGGGTGTTACCGCATGGCCATCCTGACAGGGCCGTGCACTGTACACGGCCCGTGCGCGTGCTGCCTTGTTTCCTCTTTCACCATTTTGGCTCGTTCTCCCTCGTTTCAACTCCGAATGAAAATCATAGGTTTATGCTCATTCACACACATTTCCAATAAAAAACAAAACACCACTAAATAATACGCAAATACGGATAAAATAATACGAAAACACATATAAAAAGACACTAAAATCTAGGTGAAAATAGCTCTAATCAGTGACTCACCACTTGAGTATGATTCTTGTAAAGTTGGGTCAATTTTAAAAATTTCTCATAAGTTTGGATAGGATTTTGGTATGATTTGTGGTGTTGAAGTGCATGATAATCCATAAATTTTAATGACATTGTAGAGCTAATGGTATTTTGTGAGTGTTTGAGCATGAATGAAGGGTATTGGAAACATGAATGGAGCTTGGAGCTAACGGTTTCCACTACCAAATGCCTATTGAGGGAGTACTCTATACCTTATAACTTTTAATTGCTTGACATGAATTGATTTTGATTTTGATTGTTGTGATTAGCATGCTACTTCATTTGTTATGTTTATGGGAGATTTACTTTCTTAATTTAGGATTTTCTTTTCAATCAAAGATGGGAATGTATGTGTGCTTAATTTTCTTATGAATGGATGTTATTGGTATTTTTGCATGCTATGTGTTTTTGGTTTGTCTTGTTGTTGAGTCCTTATTTTTATGTTTTGTGTGCATCTTTAATTTTGTCTTGGGATGTTTGGTGGTTTATTTTTGGGATGTTGTGAGTCGTTTTTGAATGTGAGTAATGATATGTTGTTGTGATAAGTGATGACAAATTATGATTAAGAATCTCTACACATTCGAATTGTGGCATATTTTATTTAACTTGTTCAATTTTGAGAAGAATGTGGTGTAATAAGTCCTTAAGGTCCGAGCATAAGCTTGTGAGCATTTGAACCTCAACCATGCATACATGGTATTTCTTCATGAGTGGATCGGTTGTGTTTGATAAGCTAGAACTTGCTCAAAGACTATAGGAACGAGCCCGATTAGTGGAGATTAGTGAAATGATCTAAGGCCATCCTTGTTATTTATAGTCATTGCCAAATACTTTCATACCTTGAACATCATCCCTGGTCAACCACCTTGAGCCTATAAGCCTATTTCTTGTGATTTAGCACATTACAAGCCTTGATTTCCCAAATGAGCCTTATATATACCTTTTGTGTGAGTGATTAAGGAGTTGGTAATGAGAAAGGTTTGATGAGGAAGAAAAAGAAGAAAGGGAAATGGTAAACAAGAAAAAGGATGAAAAGAGAAAAACAAGAATGTACATGTGATTAGAGCTATTTTCACCTAAATTTTAATGTCTTTTTATATGTGTTTTCATATTATTTTATCCGTATTTTATATGTTATTTGGTTGTGTTTTGTATTTTTATTGAAATGTGTGTGAATGAGCCTAAACATGATAAGGAAGATGTAGGAAAAAGCGGATCTCAATTCGGAGTTGAAACGAGGGAGAACGAACCAAAACAGTGAAGAAATACAGGAGCCAGCACCAACACGGGCCGTGTCCGGGTGCACGAGTCGAGTTGGGAGCACGAGTCGTGTCGCCAACACGGCCCTGTAAGAAGTGGCCGTGTGGCGACATCAGAAGACACAACACGACCACACTGTGCCCGTGTTACAACACACGACTCGTGTTGGCAGCACGAGCTGTGTCATCAACACGGCCCTGTAAGGCGAGGCCGTGCGGCAGCATCAGAAGACACAACACGGCCACCTCGTGGTCGTGTTGCAGAGCACGACTCGTGCCGGGTATTTTCCTGCAAAAATTTCTAGATTCTTCTAGAAGCCTCCATAGGGGTATAAATACCTCTTTATTCAACAATTGGCAAGGGAGGATCCGAAATCCTACCATCTACACACACCTCACACACCATTTCTTCCATTTTCCACCATCATCTTCATCCATCTTCATCCATCTTCATCCACCCATCATATCTTCCATTTTTGGTGCTAAAGACTTCAAATCAAGAGCTAGAGGTGGAGATCAAGAAGAATAGAAGATTCTCTTCAAGAAATTGATAGGGAAGAATCCATTCATTTTGTATTTCTTTAGATCTTAGACTATGGGTATTTGTAATGAATCATTTATTTGTTTTATTACTTTTATCATGTTAGGCTAATCCCTCTATTGGGATTAGGAATATGAAGAGCATATTAGATTTATATTATCATGTGGATTAAATTAGTTTTTGATTTAATTGATGTTGATTTCTATTCATGGAGTTTAATTGTCTTGATGTTGTGATGGCATGGTTTGTTATTCATGAATGTTTATTGGTTTAATGGATTGTTGATCAATGGATTATTTATGGTAATTAAATGCTATCATGATGTTCATGTATGTATTGCTTGGAGTGAGACGGAAACTACCCTCTATAGTATTAGGAAGGCATGAATAGACATTGAGTTTGGGTTTGACCGAAAGGATATTTGAATTCAATGAGGGGAACCAATCCATTCGTTGGCCTTAGTACACAAAAAGGGAGAGTTTGATCTAACTAGTACCTAGATGGAAGGGGTTAATGTTGGGCTTTGATCTTAAGTGCTTTTGGGAGTCTAAAATGGATCAACAACCTTTGTAACCCGAAAGGGAGCTTAGGATACAATCGTGATCACCCTTAGTCTACATCAATTGAGTTGAATTCCTTTTGCATGATAATATGAATCGAGTGTGCTTAGATGTTTCTAATTCCATGATTTTCCATACTTGAACTTTAGCACCCATTATCTTTACTCGTCATTTATCTTATTTGTTATTCTTAATTTACTTGCTTCTTGTTTTAGTTGTTAATTAATCTCAAAACCCCCGATCATCTTTACAAAAACAACATGAACATGAGCTCACATATTATGTTAGTCCGAACATAACTCCTTATTGGATTGATAATTTTTCTTGGGATATACTACTACAACGATCGAGTATTCTTGCTCGTGAGTGCTCTAAAAATAGGCAAACAAGAAAATGGCGCCGTTGCCGGGGAGTTTGACGGACTAGTCGAGTACTGTGTTATTGCTTTAGTTGTTCTTGATAAGGATTTATTTTATTTTATTTTATTTTCTATTTGTGTTTGTGGTCTCACTCTTTGCCTTTTCGTAGGTGTTTTATGATCACAAGATCAAAGGGAAATCAATCGATCATTCCTTTGAATTTGGAGATTGAAAAGACCGCACGACAAAGGAAGCGAGAGAGACGTAAAGCTAAAATAGAAAAGATGGAAAATCAACATGGAGATCATGTCAATCATAATTTACCCCATGATCCATTACAAGATCAAAGAGGGGTATAAGAAGGAGTGCAAGAGAATCAAGCGGAGATAATGAAGAATTTCTTTGCTCAAAATCAAGAATATATGCAATTGCTTGCCAATCAAGAAGCTCAAAGGATACTCCAACAACAAGAGGCACAACCACATATTCGTAGAAATGTACAAGAGATGGTTAATATGTTCAATAACCAAGCTATGCAAGGAAATGTGCAAATACCTCAAGAGAGGCCAAGGCCTAGAGCAATCCGGGATTACTTCCAACCGAGAGCCGTACACAACATGGTTCCTCCGGTTCAAGCCAACAATTTAGAAATCAAGACCGGATTGATCAACATGGTCAAAGAAAATCAGTTTGGGGGGGGTCCTCTTGAGGATCCAAACATGCATCTAGCTAGCTTCTTGGAGGTTGCAAATACCATTAAGATGAATGGAGTATCGGAAGATGCTATTCGGATGAGGTTGTTCTCTTTTTCTTTAAGAGACAAGGCTAAGGCATGGTATAATGCAATTCCTTTGGGAAGTTGTAATACATGGGAAGATCTTGAGCAAAGGTTCCTAAACAAGTACTTTCCTCCTTCAAAGACTCTCCAATTGAAAAGCCTTATCACTCAATTTAGGCAACTACCGGATGAAAATTTTTATGAAGCATGGGAACGCTACAAAGAGATGCTCTGAAAGTGTCCTTAACATGATTTTCATGAGAATCAACAAGTGGCTTTCTTCTATCTAGGGTTGAGCCAATAACATCGGATGCATGTAGATGTCTCATCCGGAGGGTCTATATTTGGAGTGGATGCTATGAAAGCAATGAAAATTTTTGAAGATATTGCAATGAATGCTTATCAATGGCCTTCCGAGCGAGTAATGGGAAGTTGTGCATTTGGAACGGTAGCTCAAGTGGAAAGTGTGCATAAAGTGAAGAGCGATGTGTTTCAAAGCCAAGGCATGAAAGAATTTAATGAGAGCATCAATGCTTTAACTAAGCAATTGAATTTGATCACTCAAGGAGTGAGTCAAGGGGAAAGTACGAGTACTACCTTGAACGAGAAGAGTAATGTGATGCAAAGTGTAGAGGATGTTGCCTATTTGGATAGGAGAAATTACCAAGGGAATTTTCAACATCAAGGGAATTTCCAAGATAATTTTCCCTCTAATCAAGGAAATTTTCATGGAGGAAATTATCAAGCGCCGAGAAAGCATGAAAATCTTTCTTATTCTTATCCTCAAGCCGCCATGTCATTTCCTACGGGATTTGATCCGAGTGCTAAGCCGCCCAATGGAGAAGGAAAGTCATCGGTGGAAGAGACAGTGCTAGCATTCATGAAAAAGCTTGAGGCTAGAATGGAGGAGAATGAATGGAAATCCGACAATAGGATGAGAGCGTTTGAGCATCAAATGGGGCAAATTGCTTCTTTCGTGGGATCACAACACCAACAAGGAAAATTCCCATCTACCACGGAAATAAATCCAAAAGAGCATTGCATGTGCATAAAGGTGAAAGAGGATAGCTTGGTTGAAGAAGGGTTGGTGGATTGCACGGTGGATGAAGAGAAAGAAGAAGCAAAAAGAGTAGAAATTGAGTTAGAAGAAAAGAGGAAGAAATGGATAGAAGAACATGTGCCCAAGTGGAAAAAGGCTAAGGAGAAAAGGGAAAAAGAAGTGGAATATGAACGTGATTATTGGGGAATTCCGATTACTCCTTATCCACTCCCTTATCCTCAAAGATTTGTTAAAAAAGAAAAGATGGAGGAATTTCAAAAGTTTGTTGAAACTTTGAAGAAGAAATTTGAAGAGAGAAAGAAAGCGAAGCTAGTTGAAACAAATGAACCATTGCATGAGGAGCCTTCTATGAAAGTTGGTGATCCGGGGAAGTTCGTTATCCCTTGTGAAGTTGAAGGAAAGAAGGTTGTTAATGCATTGTGTGACTTGGGAGCTAGTGTGAATGTTATGCCTCATTCTCTTTTTGAAGAATTGGATATTGGAGAGCTCAAGCCTTCCACTACATGCCTTCAAGTGGCGGATGGATCAACTATTAAGCCCTTAGGAGTGGTGGAGGATGTAGTGGTTGAAGTAAAGAAGTTGACTTTTCCGGTGGATTTTGTTGTCTTGGAGATGAAGGTTGATCCTCAAATGCCTATGATCTTGGGAAGACCATTCTTAGCCATGGGAAAAGCTCATATTGATGTGGAAAGAGGAGAACTTTCTTTGAGTTCCAATACGGAGAGTGTTACATTTTCATGTAATAAGGTAAGAAAGAAGGAAGATTCTTACCTCAAGCCTCCAATCCTACCTCCGGATGATCCCCATGGATTTGAAAATTCTTACTCTTTTGAATCTTCTAATTCTCTTTTCCATGATTATATTGACGATTTTAATCTTAACTTGTGTTTGCTTGATATATATAGGAACGAGGACTCGGACATCGAGTGGAAGGTTGATAAGAGAGAACTTCAACTGCCTTATGGAGAAGAAGCATTGCAATCCAAAATTCTTCCGGATGATTTGATAATTATAAGCAAGAATGGAGAAATCATGTTGATGGAAAAGAAAAGAGCCAAGAAATTTCTCAAAGTGAAGATGAGAACCGATGGGGTCTTAGATTTCTCCGACTGTTAAGAGCTTACATTCGTCCGGCTTGAAGACGTTAAACTTAGCGCTAAATGGGAGACAACCCATTCTTTTTATCTTTTGTTGCTTGTTTGTTTTGGCCTTGTAGGTTGATTGTGCTCATGGAGAAAAATGCTCATTGAAGAAAAGAGAAATGCTTCATGGATTCAAGTTGACATGTTCCACCATTTGTTGCAAACTTAATTCGTGACTCTTGTCTCGAGTTAAGTTTGGGGGGTGATAGTGCGTGGTGGACTTAGCTTGAGTCGTATGGATGCGGTTACTTCTCAACAAGAAGATCATCAATGGAAACTACAAGGGTAAGTCTCACCACTTTTTGCAAACTTAAGTCTCAACTCTTATTTCGATTTAAATTTGGGGGGAGAGTGTGTGGTGTGACTCACCACTTGAGTATGATTCTTGTGAAAATTGGGTTAATTTTAAAATTTTTCTCATGAGTTTGGGTTGATTTTGGCATGATTGGTGGTGTTGAAGTGCATGATAGTCCATATTTATAATGAAATTGTTGAACTAATGGTGTTTGTTGAGTGTTTGAGCATGAATGAGAGGTATTGGAAGCATGATGGAGCTTGAAGCTAACGCTTTCCTTACCAAATGCCTATCGAGGGAGTACTCTACACCTTATCATTTTATTACTTGAAATGAATTGATTTTGATTTGGATTGTTGTGAATAGCATGCTACTTCATGTGTTTTGTTTGTGGGAGGTTTACTTTCGTATATTAGGATTTCATTTTCAATAAAGGTTGGGATGAATGTGTGCTTAATTTTCTTATGGATGATGGTATTTTGTGTTTTTGCGTGTTTTGTGTTTTTGTTGTGTCTTGTTTGTTGAGTCCTTATTTTTATGTTTTGTGTATTTTCATTCTTATCTTGGGATGTTTGGTGGTTTGTTTAGGGATGTCGTGAGTCATTTTTGAACATGAGTGATGATATGTTGTGGTGATAAGTGATGACAAATTATGATTAAGAATCTCTACACTTTCAAATTGTGACATGTTTTACTTAACTTGTTCAATTTTGAGATGAATGTGGTGTAATAAGTTCCTTAAGGTCCGAGCACAAGCTGGTGAGCATTTGAGCCTCAACCATGCATACATGGTATTTCTTCATGAGTGGATCGGTTGTGTTTGATAAGTTAGAACTTGCTCAAGGACTATAGGAACGAGCCCGATTAGTGGAGATTGGTGAAATGATCTAAGGCCATCCTTGTTATTATAGTCATTGCCATATATGTTCCTACCTTGAACATCATCCTTAGTCAACCACTTTGAGCCTATAAACCTATTTCTTGTGAATTTAGCACATTACAAACCTTAATTACCCATTCAAGCTTATATATAACTTTGTGTGGGTGAGTGAGGAGATGGTAGCTAGAAAGGATTGATTGATTATCAAAAGAAGAAAAGGACATGGTAAACAAGCAAGAAAAAGGATGAAAAGAGCAACAACAAGAAGGTACATGCAACCTCAAAATTAGAAAAGGAGCAAATCAACATCAAAATGCTCAAGTAAACAAAATTCAAAGATAGGAAGCATGCATCAAAAGAAGCTCAATCCTAGGGAAGTTAATGAATAGTGCTTGAGATTTGTAAAGATAAGCAAGGAAGAAAAGAAAGTGAAGAACTTGAGGAAATTGGCCATCTCTTTGATTACTTACAATTGTTGAGTCACTCTTATCCATATACTTCCTACCCTACCAAAGAGCCTATCATTACATCCTAATTAAAGACCTTTTTGATCATTAATTGAAACTTTGGTGGTTTGTGAATATAGTCCGCGAGCAAGCTTATAGCGAGTCGAGCCAATCGATTAATGAGTGTGATTTACCCAATTTAAAAAAAAAAGTGTTGAGAGACATCAATATCCATTGTGAGGCTTGGACTTAAAAGGAACTATATTACACTTTATTCTCTTTTGATTGAACTTGTTAATTTCTCATGTCATGATTTTAATGTTGTAGGATGACTTAGCATAGTTTGTTGTTATTATTGCTAACGATGTGTTATTGCTTATATTCGTTTAGTCTTTTCTAGGTGAAAATTTCTCCTTTTGATTTGTCATTTTCGTTGCTCGGGGACGAGCAACACCTTAAGTTGGGGGGGTTGATTAGAGCTATTTTCACCTAGATTTTAGTGTCTTTTTATATGTGTTTTCATATTATTTTATCCGTATTTTATATGTTATTTGGTTTTGTTTTGTATTTTTATTGAAATGTGTGTGAATGAGCTTAAAACAGTGAAGAAATACAGGAGCCAGCACCAACACGGGCTGTGTCCGGGTGCACGAGTCGAGTTGGGAGCACGAGCCGTGCTGCCAACACGGCCCTGTAAGAAGTGGCCGTGTGGCGACATCAGAAGACACAACACGACCACACTGTGCCCGTGTTACAACACACGACTCGTGTTGGCAGCACGAGCCGTGTCATCAACACGGCCCTGTAAGGCGAGGCCGTGCGGCAGCATCAGAAGACACAACACGGCCACCTCGTGGCCGTGTTGCAGAACACGACTCGTGCTGTGTATTTTCCTGCAGAAATTTCCAGATTCTTCTAGAAGCCTCCATAGGGGTATAAATACCTCTTTATTCAACAATTCGCAAGGGAGGATCCGAAATCCTACCATCTACACACACCTCACACACCATTTCTTCCATTTTCCACCATCATCTTCATCTATATTCTTCCATCTTCATCCACCCATCATATCTTCCATTTTTGGTGCTAAAGACTTCAAATCAAGAGCTAGAGGTGGAGATCAAGAAGAATAGAAGATTCTCTTCAAGAAATTGATAGGGAAGAATCCATTCATTTTGTATTTCTTTAGATCTAAGACTATGGGTATTTGTAATGAATCATTTATTTGTTTTATTACTTTTATCATGTTAGGCTAATCCCTCTAGTGGGATTAGGAATATAAAGAGCATATTAGATTTATATTATCATGTGGATTAAATTGGTTTTTGATTTAATTGATGTTGATTTCTATTCATGGAGTTTAATTGTCTTGATGTTGTGATGGCATGGTTTGTTATTCATGAATGTTTATTGGTTTAATGGATTGTTGATCAATGGATTATTTATGGTAATTAAATGCTATCATGATGTTCATGTATGTATTGCTTGGAGTGAGACGGAAACTACCCTCTATAGTATTAGGAAGGCATGAATAGACATTGAGTTTGGGTTTGACCGAAAGGATATTTGAATTCAATGAGGGGAACCAATCCATTCGTTGGCCTTAGTACACAAAAAGGGAGAGTTTGATCTAACTAGTACCTAGATGGAAGGGGTTAATGTTGGGCTTTGATCTTAAGTGCTTTTGGGAGTCTAAAATGGATCAACAACCTTTGTAACCCGAAAGGGAGCTTAGGATACAATCGTGATCACCCTTAGTCTACATCAATTGAGTTGAATTCCTTTTGCATGATAATATGAATCGAGTGTGCTTGGATCTTTCTAATTCCATGATTTTCCATACTTGAACTTTAGCACCCATTATCTTTACTCGTCATTTATCTTATTTGTTATTCTTAATTTACTTACTTCTTGTTTTAGTTGTTAATTAATCTCAAAACCCCCGATCATCTTTGCAAAAACAACATGAACATGAGCTCACGTATTTTATTAGTCCGAACATAACTCCTTATTGGATTGATAATTTTTCTTGGGATATACTACTACAACGATCGAGTATTCTTGCTCGTGAGTGCTCTAAAAATAGGCAAACAACATGCAACTTTAATACAAGAGAATGAGCAAAGCAATATCAAAATGCTCAAGTAAACAAAATGTAAAGAAATGAAGTATGCATCAAAAGAAGCTCAATCCAAGTAAAGTTAATGAATAGTGCTTGAGATTTGTAAAGATAAGAAAGGAAGAAAGGAAAGTGAAGAAGTTGAGGAAATTGGCCATCTCTTCGATTACTTACGCATGATTAGTCTCTCTTATCAATATACTTCCTACCCTACCAAAGAGCCTATCATTACATCCTTAATTAAAGATCTTTTTGATCATTAGTTGAAGCTTTGGTGGTTTGTGAATGTAGTCCGCGAGCAAGCTTATAGCGAGTCAAGTCAATCGGTTGATGAGTGCTGCTTAACCCTACGTCATAGAGTGTTGAGTGAAATTGATATCCGATGTGAGGCTTGGACCAATAAGGGACTATATTATACCTTATTCTCGTTTGATTGAACTTGCTAATTCCTCATGTTATGATTTTAATATTTTAGGATGACTTAGCATAGTTTGTAGTTATTATTGCTAACGATGTGTTATTGCGTATGTTCGTTTAGTATTTTTTTAGGTGAAAATTTCTCCTCTTGGTTTGTTATTTTCGTTGCTCGGGGACGAGCAACACTTTAATTTTGGGGGTTTGATCGTCGCTATTTTCACCTAGATTTTAGTGTCTTTTTGCATGTCTTTTTGTATTATTTTATCCGTATTTCATGTATTATTTGGTTGTGTTATGTGTTTTCATAGAAATGTGTGTGAACGAGCCTAAACATGTTAAAAACAAGACAAAATAGAGTCAGGAGCTAAAACGAGTAAGAAACGAACTCACGGGACCCAATTCGAGTTGCAAGGTGCAACTCGAGTTGCTAACTCGAGTCGAGTAGGGTGCAAAAATGTCCAAAATTTGTCCAGTAAGCCAACTCGAGTTGCAAGATCCAACTCGACTTGCAACTCGAGTCGAGCTGCTTCTCACTAAGTCGAGCTCCAAGTCGTATGGTGCAGGGCAGGTACAGAAAATCATATAGTGAGTCAACTCGACTTGTAAGCTGCAACTCGAGTTGCCAGCTCGAGTTGAGCTGACCTCCGAAGGAAATCAAGTTTCATAGCCTCACAACACGACTGAACAGGCGAGTGCTCGAGTTGCTGACTCGAGTCGAGCTGGGATAGCTCGAGTTACAATACATGCTACTCGACTCGAGTAGCTAACTCGAGTAAGACAGACCAACTCGAGTAAGGGCATTTTTAGGTCAAAATTCAGATTTTTACCTGCCAATGTATGTAAGTGTGTGTAAAAAGCCCATTTGATATTAAATCCGTGACCCAATTTGGAGAGGGTATAAATAGCTTCAAGTTCAACATTTGAAGAGATATTAGATATTCCACTTAAGGATTTCATTCCTACACCTAGATCACACACTATTTCCTCCAATTTTCACCATCCATCTTCATCCATTCTTCATCCCTTCCATTTGGGTGTTAAAGACCTCAAGAATTCAAGAGCTAGAGGTGGAGATCAAGAAGAATAGAAGATTCTCTTCAAGAAATTGATAGGGAAGAACTTATTCATTTTGTATTTCTATTGGATTTGAAACTATGGGTATGTGTAATGAATCATTCATGTGTTTTGTTACCATTATCATGTTATGTTAATCCCTTTAGTGGGATTAGGGACATGAAGAGCATATTAGGTTTATATTATCTTGTGGATCAAATTGATTTTTGACTTAATAGATGTTGGTTTCTATTCATGGGCTTTAATTGATTTGATGTTGTGATGGTATGGTTTGTTATTCATGAATGATTATTGGTTTAATGGATTGTTGATCAATGGATTGATTTATGGTAATTAAATGCTATCATGATGTTCATGTGTAAATTGCTTGGAGTGAGACGGAAACGACCGTCTTAAGTATTAAAAAGGCATGAATAGACATCGAGTTTGGATTTGACCGAGAGAATATTTGAATTTGATGAGGGAAATCAATCCATTCGTTAGCTTTAGTACACAAAAAGGGAGAGTTAATTCTAATTAGTACCTTCTAAGGGAGGATTGGGAGTTAATTAGTACCTAGATGGAAGAGGTTAATGTTGGGCTTTGATCTTAAGAGCTTTTGGGAGTTTCAAGTGGATCAACAACCTTTGTAACCCGAAAGAGAGCTTAGGATACAATCGTGATCACCCTTAATCTACATAAATTGAGTTGAATTCCTTTTGCATGATAATATGAATTGAGTATTCTTGGATGTTTCTAATCCCATGTTTTTCCATACTTGAACTTTAGCACTTATTCTATTTTTTCATTAATCAAATTTACTTGTTATTTCTCTTAATTGTTTGCTTATTTACTTGCTACTTGCTTTAGTTGTTACTTTCAAACTCAAAACCCCCTATCATCCTTACAAAAGTGACATAAACATGAGCTCACGTATTTTACTAATCTAAACCTAACTCCTTTGTGGTTCGATAA
This sequence comes from Pogostemon cablin, assembly GCA_023678885.1. NCBI lineage: Eukaryota > Viridiplantae > Streptophyta > Magnoliopsida > Lamiales > Lamiaceae > Pogostemon > Pogostemon cablin. The sequence continues at coordinate 19,478,965 of CM042973.1, read as the reverse complement.
TTTTATTTCTTGGGATATACTACTACAATGATCGAGTATTCTTGCTCGTGAGTATAAAATAAAATATTCAAACACCCCACTTATCTCGTTCAGCCTCCTTCAGTTTATCCTTCTCGGCTCACAATCTCTTCGCTCTTTTCTACTTTTTTCAACTATAAGCTCATTATTCTGCTCTTTGGATGGTACTGGAGTGTTCTGAACAACAGGTGTAGCATTATTTACGAAAATCAAAGCTGAATGATGTCGCTCGACCTTCACTCGACCTAATTGGTCTGGTCGAGCAGGGTAAAAATGGTCGAGTGGAGTACCTATAATCTGGTTTTGGATGTTCAGATCTACAGATGTCCGCTCGACCTCCACTCGACTTAGATGGTCTAGTCGAGCGAAAGCTTCTTGGTTGAGCGTGGTCCCTGTAAACTGATCGTGATCTTTCAGCCTTACAGACCAAAAGGTTTGATCGAGCAGTGGTCGAGCGAGGGATCAAAAAATAGAGCATCGTTTCTCTATTTCGAGATGTGTTGCTTGACCAAATGGTTTGGTCGAGTTGTGGTCGAGCGGGCTTATTTTCTCTCTGTTTTCATCCACCGGTATTATCAGACCTTCGTACTGCATTCTGGATCTTAACATGATGGCTTTGCACTCTTTCGAGTTCGTTATACCTTGAGACAGAAACATTCTTTTCTCCAACATTTGTGTCAATTGATTCACGTTCCCGGCCATCTGCCCCATAATCAAAGTCAGGTCCTTCAATTGCTTAGATAAATCTATATGATCAAAATTTATTCTTGCTTCGATGCGGTCAACCTTTGCATTATTTTTAGCCATGTATCAATTGAAGGTATCTTCAACACTCTTCACTTTTTGCTGCTGCTGCATACTAGGCCTCCCTTTGTGTCAACTTTGTAATCTGCTTCTGCTGGAACCCTAGTAGCTTTTTTATGCTATCTAGACTAGAGACGATCTCATCATCCCTATTCGGCTTCACCTCTTGATGTTCAACCTGCGACACCTTACCCACTACACAAGTTCCTCTAACTCTTTCCGTAGGTCAGTCACGTGCATTCATTGAGATATCTTTAAATAACTTTTCTACTTCAAGTGTTGTCTTAAATAATAGCGCTCCTCCTGATGATGCATCAATAATAATACGTGACTCATAATCCAATCTATAGTAGAAGATACTTATGTATTGAGCCTTAGACATCCTATGCTGTGGGCACCTCCTGAGCATGTCTTTAAACCTATCACACGCCTCATGAAATTTCTCACCTTGATTCATAACAAATTGGGTGATCTCTTGCCTCATTCTTAAGATCCTTGAGGGTGACATGTATCCCTCTAAGAACATCTGCTGCAATTGGTCCCATGTAGTGCAATATGTGGCATCAAGAGTCTCATACCAAGCTTCCGCCTTATCAATCAATGAAAACTTGAATAGGGCGATCCGTCTAGCATGATCATTAGCTCCAGCACCCTTCTGAGTATTTGTATAACCAAGGAATCTTTTGAGGTGCTGATATGGATCTTCAAAAAAACCTCCAGAAAAGGGATTATTCTCTACCATGTTAATAAGAGCGGGATGCATCTTAAAATCATCATCTTCCCCCCTTGCTCTTATCAACCCCATGTTGCCAATCCCATAGTTTGTGAAATTTTCACGTATGGATTCTGCCTTGCTCCGGCCATGTTTAGCTCAATGTGTTATTCCTTATTTTCTTTCTCTCCTTTTTCTAGTGCACAAGTACCTCAGAAAAATTTAAGATTAGATAAAAATAAATAATCATAAATAGAAGTTTTAATCAAACTAGAAATAATAAACTAATAATAACAGTCATCCCCTGCAACAGCGCTAAAAACTTGATGCGTGTTTTCTTTGCACACAAAATTAATCCCCAAGTATTAAGGATATCAGTTGCAGCTTAAGCAAGCGACCAAGTTAAATATCAAACCCAAAGGACGGCGTATTATCAATTTAATTATTTACTAAATTAATTAAGACGAAAGGCAATAAAAGTTGGGATTTAATTATTAACTACTAAACAATCAATTAAAATTGCAAACAAAATAAATTGAGAACTAAGAAAATACGAAAGTGAATCAAGCAGGAGAATAGGTAGCTCTAGGATAATCCAATTTCACTCATTAATTTTCCTTTCGTGTATAAATGTTTGACTCTACTTTGTAGAATATGGACTGATGGGTGTTTTCTCAACACACAATTTTAATCCCCAAGTATTAAGGATATCAATTGTAGTTTCGAAGGTGACCAAGTTAAATATCAAATCCACGGGACGGATAAATATCACTTTAGTTATTTTCTAGCAATTATGACTATGTTGAGAATTGTAATTATTGGTTTGTAAACTAATTAACAATTAAAATTGCAAATAAGTAACAAGAACAAGAGAAGAGTTGTTGTGATCAAATAAGATGTTAGGTAGTTCGTCAGGCCATCCAATTTCATTCGTTAATTCATACTTTCATGTGTCGATGTCCGACTCTGCCTTGTGGAATATGGACGCATCGCTAGACCATGCAAATCTATTCTATAGACACAAATAGATAAGCTTTTGACACGTGTGAGTATCCTCAGAGCAAGACGTATACTTTACCTCTCTTTCTAGGTACTATCATAATCAATTATTTCCCGTGCACTTAGTACTCTAACCCGATTTGATCTCCCTTTTTAGGTACTATAAAGTTATACTCTTAATCCTACTAGTTAACCCGAATTCAATTCAATTAAAAAACATTCATATAAGACGGTTCTAATAAAACCTCGGAATCCCTTTACTTAGAATTATAACAATAAACCCTGCTCATTAGTGAACGCACTCAATCAATAACCATGTTATGCATTCAGACTCTACACAACGATTATTGATGCACAAAACAACTATGAGTATGGATTAAAAACGCACAATCTTATATAAACTAAACCACGAGTAGTGTTGTACGTAGTATACACACGAAATACAAATCAACTCATGAAACCTTCATAACCCTAGAACTACCGAAGTGATTCTAGCCCATGATTGATCTAAGAACAATCATGGTTAGATGGACCAATCTTACTTGAATCTCCAGGGGACTCTAAAAGCTCTCTTGTATTGTGTTGTTGGTGATTGGTGATTTGTGATCGTGATCGTGATCGTGATGTCTTCCTTGACTGCATGAGCCTCCTTTTATACTTGTAATCACGTCTCTAGGGCTTGGAATAGGCTTTTTAAGTGATCACAAGCATTTTGGCCTCGAAAATCCGGATAAGGTAAGTTTCCACACGATAGTTCGACCACAGCAAACAGGTCGAACCACTGGCCGCAGGTCGAACCACAGGTCGAACCCACTTACTGGAAGTATTCTGCACTTGGTTTGACTTCTTGTACAGGTCGAACCCCTCCGTCTTGGTCGAACCACAGGTCGAACCTTGCTACTGGATAATTTCTGCTCTCGATTCGACCAACCGTCAGGTCGAACCCCCAACGTCGTAATCGAACCAACTTTCTCGTGAACTAGTTCGACCATAGTTCGACCTGATAGACATGTCGAACCCCTCGAGTCATGGTCGAATCCATCTCCTGCACTCTTTCAATGCTGGTTCGACCTACTGGAGAGGTCGAACCCTCTTCCAACAGGTCGAACCCACCTCTCTCCTCGCCGGTTCGCGTGGTCTCGACTTAGGTCGAACCGACCTACTGTACTTCTTCCGCCCTCCGGTTCGACCAAAGTTTGACCTGTTGGATAGGTCGAACCATGTCCGTCGTGGTCGAACCATTGCTGCGATAAAATAGAGTGTTCCAAGTTGTGTGGTTCGACCTGTTAGATAGTTCGAACCATCATTGATTTGGTCGAACCGGTGTTTTGGAAAAACAGAGTGCTCCGAATTGTCAGGTTCGACCATGGTTCGACCTGTATGCCAGGTCAAACCATCTGCAGTTTGATCGAACCGATGCTGCGATGCCTCCTGATCGTGTCCAGTGCATTGGTTTGACTTCCCCTGTATGGTTCGGCCTTCAATGTTGGTCGAACCATAGTCGAATCTTGCCCTAGACATGTCTAAATTTGATTTCGGCCTTATAGGTGCCTCGTACTGCGTTCCTGACCTCAATGTGATGGCGTTGCAGGATCTTGGATTCTCAATACTTTGAGACGGGAACTTCCCCTTCTCAAGAGTTTGAGTAAGCTTGTTAACACTTCCTGCCATCTCCCCCATCAGCAATGTAAGGTCCTTCACCTGTTTAGATATAACCTCATGGTTTGCATCATTTTCTTTTCAAGTTTAGCCTCAAGGCGGTTCACTCTTTCATCGTTCTTGGCCATATACCTGTTCACAGTATCCTCAAAACCCAGTTTCTCTTCTTCCACCTTAGCACCCGGATCAACACCCATCGGAGGTTGAATCGTATTATTCGGATTGCTCCATGAGAACTCTGGACTCCTAGGCTGTTGATAACCACCCGGGGGACCACGATTATTAAAGTTTCCTCGATAGTTCCCTTGGTAGTTCTGGTTTCCTTAATCTGGATACCTAGTCCTTTGAATACTTTGACCCATGGCATAGTGTGCCTCTTCCAACTCCTCTTGGATTGGTCCATCATTCTTCAACTCCTGCTGCATGATTGGTACACGTTGAGATAATTTACTGATTTGCTTCTGTTGGGATTCAAGTAGCTTGTTGATATTGGACAAGCTAGAGACGATCTCATCATCTCTACTTGTTTTCACCATTGCTTGTTCAACCTGAGCTACCTTCCCAAGGACATAAGTACCTCTAACTCTATCAGTTGGCCAATCCCTTGAATTCATCGTAATATCTTCAAACAACTTCTCGGCGTCTACGGATGACTTTGTAAGCAATGCTCCATTAGAAGAAGCATCTAATAACACTCGTGAATCACAGTCCAATCCATTGTAGAATATACTGATATATTGAGCTTTAGATAGCCCATGTTGAGGACACTTCCTAAGCATGTCCTTGAATCTATCCCATGCTTCATGAAATTTCTCACCTCCACCGATAGCAAATTGGTTAATGTCTTGCTTCATCTTAAATACCTTTGAAGGTGGCATGTACCTTTCCAAGAACCTTAACTTCAGTTGCTCCCAAGTGGTGCACTCAGCTGCGTTGATAGTGTCGTACCAATCTCTCGCCTTTTCAGTAAGTGAGAATTTGAACAAGAGGATCTTCCTAGCATCTTCATGTTCTCCTGCATCTTTTTGAGTACTTGCATAGCCCAAGAACTTGTTCAGATGCTGCTGCGGATCCTCGAAAGACCCTCCTGAAAAGGAGTTCCTTTCTATCATGCTAATAAAAGCGGGATGAAGATCGAAAGCTGCATTAGTTCCCCTCGCTCCTAGAAGCCCAAAATTTCCAACCCCATTATTTCTGAAAACCTCTCAGATGGCTAGATTATCCGGATTCACTGCCATGTTGACTGTCTCTACTCCCGAATTAACTTCAGTTGTAGTTTCAATCGTCTGCGAAATCTGCTCGTCAACTTCAACTCCAAAATTCAGAGCTTCAGTTGGATCAATAGTCTTTGCCTTGCTCTTCTTCTTCTTCTTCTTCTTTCTTGACGATGCTCCGATCTCAGGATTATAGGGTTCAAGTTCACCTTTCTTTGATCTCGTGAGCATACACCTAAAAAGAACTAAAATTAAAACAGCAAAATAAGATAAATAGCCCTAATAAACTAGAAATAACAAAAAGATATTTTAAGCCATCCCCGGCAACGGCGCCAAAAACTTGATGGGTGTTTTCTCAACACACAATTTTAATCCCCAAGTATGAAGGATATTAATTGTAGTTTCGAAGGTGACCAAGTTAAATATCGAATTCACGGGATGGATAAATATTACTTTAGTTATTTTCTAGCAATTATGACTATGTTGAGAATTGTAATTGTTGGTTTGTAAACTAAGTAACAATTAAAATAGCAAATAAATAACAAGAACAAGAGAGAGTTGTTGTGATCAAATAAGATGTTAGGTAGTTCGTCAGGCCATCCAGTTTCATTTGTTAATTCATACTTTCATGTGTCGATGTCCAACTCTGCCTTGTGGAATATGGACGCATCGCTAGACCATGCAAATCTATTCTATAGACACAAATAGATAAGCTTTTGACACGTGTGAGTATCCTCAGAGCAAGACGTATACTTTACCTCCCTTTCTAAGTACTATCATAATCAATTATTTCCTGTGCACTTAGTACTCTAACCCGATTTGATCTCCCTTTTTAGGTACTATAAAGTTATACTCTTAATCCTAATTGTTAACCCGAATTAAATTCAATTAACAAACATTCATATAAGACGGTTCTAATAAAACTTCAGAATCCCTTCACTTACAATTATAACAATAAACTCTGCTCATTAGTGAATGCACTCAATCAATAACCATGTTATGCATTCAGACTCTACACAACGATTATTGATGCACAAAACAACTATGAGTATGGATTAAAAACGCACAATCTTATATAAACTAAACCACGAGTAGTGTTGTACGGAGTATACACATGAAATACAAATTAACTCATGAAACTTTCATAACCCTAGAACTATCGAAGTGGCTCTATCCCATGATTGATCTAAGAATAATCATTGTTAGATGGACCAATCTTACTTGAATATCCAGCGGACTCTAAAAGCTCTCTTGAATTGTGTTGTTGGTGATTGGTGATTTGTGATCGTGATCATGATCGTGATCGTGATGTCTTCCTTGACTGCATGAGCCTCCTTTTATACTTGTAATCACATCTCTAGGGCTTGGAATGGGCTTTTCGAGTGATCACACGTGTTTTGGCCTTAAAAATCCAGATAAGGTAAGTTTCCGCACGATGGTTCGACCTCAGCAAACAAGTCGAACCACTGGCCGCAGGTCGAACCACAGGTTGAATCCACTTACTGGAAGTATTCTGCACTTTGTTCGACTTCTTATACAGGTCGAACCTCTCCATCTTGGTCGAACCACAGGTTGAACCATGCTACTGGACAATTTTTGCTCCCGATTCGACCAACCGGCAGGTCGAACCCCCAAGTCGTAATCGAACCAACTTTCTCGCGAACTAGTTCGACCATGGTTCGACCTGATAGACAGGTTGAACCCCTCGAGTCGTGGTCGAACCCATCTTCTGCACTCTTTCAACACTGGTTCGACCTACTGGAGAGGTCGAACCCTCCTCCAACAGGTCGAACTCACCTCTCTCCTCGATGGTTCGCGTGGTCTCGACTTTGCCTCTTCGATTCTTGGCACTTCCACTCCGATTTTGCTATGAAAACCACTTAAATAGCTCCAATAACACCTGATTCATGCTAATTCACAATATATATAGGTTTTTATCCTATTTCCACCTCAAAACTCTCCAAAACTAGCACAAAACATGATGTCAAACTTGTGAATTATACACTCATCATGGACGCATCAGTAAGCCATGCAAATCTACTCTATAGACATAAGTAAATATTCATGTAACACGTGCAAATTACCTCGGAGCAAGAGATATAATTTCACCCCCCCTTTCTTAGTACTATCAGTATCAATTATTTTCCTGGCCAATTGGTACTCTAACCCGATATGATCTCCCTTTATAGGTACTATAAAGCTATTCTCTTTATCCTACTTACTAACCCGAATTCAATTCAATTAATAAGTATTTATATAAGATAGTTCTAATAAAGCTTTAGAGTCCCCCTCACTTATAATTACAACTTGGAATCCTGCTCAGCAGTGAACGCGCTCAATCAATAACCAAGATATGTATTCAGACTCTATATAACAGTTAATGATGCACAGAACAACTCTGAATATGAATTAAAAATACATAGTCTTATATAAAATAAATTCACAATTAGTGTTGTATGGAGTATACACACGAAAGTTCAATTAATTCATAAAAAACCTTCAAAAACCCTAGATCTACCAAAAAGGTTTTAGCCCATGATGTTATGATGAACAATCATGGGGTTGGATAGATCTTATCCATATGTCTGAAAAATACAAAATAAATTAGAAAATGAATAAAACCCTAGATGTGGGCATCGTTGCGTCCTTCTCCGTCTTGAATCCTCCTCTTGGTTCTCCTCTTGATTCCACAGACGAATCTTCAAAGTGATGGACGGATGGAGGAAAGGATGTGGATGATGGTTGGGGGTGATCCCCTCTTGTGGGGTGTAGGATGATTGTGTTCCGGTCATCTATGAATAATGATGTGATCTGCATCCCCTTATATACTTGTAAGCTCTCCTTATGGATCTTGGATGAGTTTTTTCTTAGGGAATACGAAAATACACACTACTGGAGGTACAGAATTACTAAAAATAGGATTTCGTGTCCCCGCTTGACCAAACTGCTCCAGGTCGAGTGGGATTGGCTCTGGTTGAGCAGAGATCGAGCGGTATACCTATTCGCAGATCTGAAAATTTCACTTCGCTCGACCGTTGCTCGACCAAATAGTCTTGGTCGAGCGGTGGTCGAGCGGGCTCGCACAGTCTCACTGTTTCACGTATAACTTTCATATCCGAACTCCGATTTGAGTGATTCTTACGCTCACGCGATCTTCTCTTCCTTGGATTTCTATACTTGTAAAGAATTCATAAAAACTCCAACCCTTGAATGTGTAAAAAGTCATGCAAAGTGGAATAGTCGTGTTGAGTAGGAACAGCTTGCGCGACGTCATCATTTTGATCATAACTTTCTCGTTTGGACTCCGATTGAGGTGTTCCTTACGCCAAAATGGTCATCTCTTCTGTAGCTTTCCAATAATATTTCTCACTTATAATTCAGAGCTTCACATAAATACAGAAAAACTACAAAAATTGGATATGCATTTTTCAGCATCATTGCACAAATTGCATATTTTCTCCAACTTTACACTTTTGATCCCTTTTTCCACCTAAAATACAATAAAATACCTAAAACATACCTTTTTCTCACTTATATCGAATATAAGACATTTGTGCTAATATATAACAATAATTCCCATAAAAAAGGTGTTAAATTGGACACTAAAATACGCTTACTTTCACTCTCATCAACTAACTTTTAAATGTAGCCTAAAGTGGATCTTATACTGTATTAGCATCCAATAAACTCAAAATCAGACTACTTTATGATCTCCTACTAATCTGATCTCTTATGTGCAACCATGTTATCCTTAATTCTCTATAAATACCTTATAAAGATTCATACTAGAGTTACTTAAATATCTACTTAATATACCAATAATAGAAGTCAAATTAGATCTTTTGCAGACCTCATCATATAACAACCAACAATCAAAATATATATAATATTTCTACATTTCTTAAATCTTTAATTTAATTTTAGGGCACCTGAGACTGCACTTGTCTTCCTTAGTTTAATTTCAATATTCTCCCATTGAATCACACAATCATCTACATTTGTCTCGAAATTAAATGAGACAATTACATCATAATGATAGTTGTGATTCCTATATGTGAAAGCTTACTTGAATGCATAAATGAATTTTCTTTAAGTTTTTAAAATGTTGAGATTGTTTCTTCAACATAACCATTAAGAAACATGATCTTTACATCCATCAATTGCAATTTAAGAACATAGTGTGTTACTAATGTCACGATTATCTTAAAAGATTCTTTCTTAGATTCCGGATAGAATGTCTCTTAAAACAATGCATTCCTTTTTGAGTATAATCCTTTACCAAGATGCAAACCTGATTAACTTGTATTGATTTAAACTCATAACTTTTAACATTAACCCACTTTCGACTATTTGGACCTTGCATGGCTTGATGAACATTGTTTGAATGTTCTAACATTAATTCCATATTGTCATCATTATTTAGGAGAAAACTACATAATCATTTGAATTGTCTTTCTCCCAACTCCAATGGTTTCCTTAGTGACATTGACTCTTGAGGCTGTTGATTTTTTTATGCCTTAAATATTATTGACATTGTCCATTAAATTCTCTGAACTTGCATATTCTTAAAAGTTATAAGTAGGGGTCTTGTTGACTCCCTTTAAAAAATAATGTCTCTAATATCATTCTTCCCCTCCCCCCTCCCACCCAAATCAACATTTTCAAAGAATTCCGTATTACCCGTCTCAAATATGATCTGATTAATTGGATCGTAAAACTTTTATTTTTATTTACAACCAACAAAGTAGTTGATAGGTATTTGAGTCCAATTTTCTTTAGTAGATCCCAAATATCTAACTTTAGTTGGACATCACCAAATGTGAAACTCATAAAGAGTTCTCACAGCTACTTTAGTTGGAACTTTAATTATTGAGAACATAAGCTGCAATCTTTAGTATTTCTCCAATTAGTAACATATGTTATGGAGTACTCTTTTTGTCTTTTAACTGCACCACAACACCATTCATTCAAAGTAATCTTAATGTGTTGTATTATAAAACAATTCCACAAGCCTTTAGGAGTAAACAAAATATTTTACTTTAGTTGTCTTTAGCAACTTTCTTAATGGGGTTTATTGTATTGCCCTTATACTTTATTGAGACCTAATTTTCTTGAAGCCTACTAATCTCATCTTTATTATGGAAGTTCAATAATCCTGTATGAATACGTAGTTGATATAAGTAAAACTCAATAAGCAGACTTCTTAATTGTACAGAGAATTAATTCAAAATAATTAATCATTCTTGCCTCAATATTTATAATATTTCACAATTTAAATAATTAGAATCATCTCAAGGAGTCGAGTACCACATTAGTACAAGTCTTTAGACAACAATACTAACTCGTAAGTGGCAACCTCTACGTAGTAGTCGAATACTGACAATAAAATTGTCAAGCAATAGCCTTCCTTTGGGCCGACTTATTACTCACATGTAAAACTAAATAATTATCACGTATTCACCAGCAGAGGTGTTTGTGCATTTCGGGACAAATATTAATCTACCTATGTGACCCATCACAAGACATCTTGTGCAACATTAACCTCGTCTATTGACAAAAATTAACTGCAAGGGTAATCTTGGTATAATAATCAAGTATCGATAATAAGTTCTTTCAAACAAAAGTCTATCTATAGACCGGCTGATGTTCACATGAACAATTTAAAATAATTATCACATACTTATTATCACATGTGTATTATTATTCTGTCAAACTGTGTCTACCTATGGGCCGAACGCAGAACACATAAATAATTCCACACCCATCTATATAATTTCAATAAAATCGCACTCTGCATACAGAGGCTGCTATGACAACATGATATTTTGATTAACTAGATTGAATATTACTAGACCAATTAAATAAATATTTAAAATAAATATTTATGTTTAATTGAGCGACATTAAAAAAATGTCTCCCCAATTTACTTTAATCAAATTTCACAAACTAAATAGGAATATTACATGATTCTCATATTTATTTAAATTTAAATCAAGGAAAGTTTTCTTAATCTTAATTAAGAATTTTCAAATCTCAATTTAAATAAACTAAATCATAAATAAATTGAATACATGCTGCAACATACATAGAATGTAATAATGGATTAATAAATGATTTCGTTTCTGAAATAAACATTAGATCCGGGTAATAATATATATGATGACAGGTGTAAATATTCCACTGGCAACTACCAATTCTCATATAATGATGTGGATCGCAATTGCCCAATTTCAATTCTTTATACAGAATCATCATGTTCATTATATTGAAATTCCAGAATTGCAATTCTTTATACAGAATCATCATGTTCATTATATTGAAATTCCAGAATTGCAATACATGTTCTATAGTACTGTGAAAACACAACTTAATCACACCAGCAGTACGTGTATCTTATATAGTTTAACACTCGATCCAATAATATAAATAATTTCAATTTTGACTCTAAATAATTTCACATGATCATCAAACATTAATGTTTGGATTTAAACATAATTATTACAGATCTCAGAAAATCATAAATTGGGTGACTCTGATACCACTTGTAAGAAATAAATTCATAGATCCTAGAACTTTAACCCTATTATGATAAATAAGATCTAAACCGTAAAGTAGAAGTGTACCTTATCCAATGAGTCCTTCTAGGCGGAACATGAACTCGAAGATCAATGGTTCTATGATCTTTCTCAACTAAACCTCTTTATTCCTTTATGGGACCTTCGAAATCCCTCCTGATGGAGAGAAATGTGTTCGACTTAGTATATTGGGGACCAGGGAACCTTTATATACTACTTGACTAGACCACTCATAATCACCTAGTCACGTAGTATTGAGTATCTACTCAATTGTCTCATATCAAAATATTATAGCACATGGACTTATCAACTGAATTTGATCACTTAATGAAGTCCATAGTATTGAGTATCTACTCAATTGGCCCATACCAAAATATTATAGCCCATGGACTTATCAACTGAATTGGATCACTTAATTAAGTCCATAAAATAATTAAATAGCTAATATAATTGCATAATAATATATCGTCCACAATTAGATTATACAGAAAATTAAAAGCTTCCTAACAATTTGATGTAATAAAATTTTACTTGTGTTAAAATATTAATGGTATATGGGTCAGCATTTTTTTTTAAAAAAAATACTCCCTCGGTCTCATTTAAGTCTGCTTCTTCATCCCGATTCAAAGATTAAGAAAAGTGATCATTTTAAGGGTATAATAATATTTTTTTATAATAAATAAATGATAAAGTATGTTAGGTGTGTTAGGTATGGTGTTTTTTTTTATAAATAAAGTTTATAGGAAATTATGATTGTGTTTGACTTTTAACTTTTTTAGATTGGTGCAAATTTTTGTGAGACAACCCTAAATAGAAAGTATGTCATCTGAAAGGAGATGGAAGGAGTATGACATGACTTGACTTTACGTGGCAATTTGATTGGTTGAATATTGTTTGCATCACCAACTCAGCTCATGTCGTCGTTTTTCCTTAAATTAAAGCATCATGTGCCACGTGGGTAATGCTTTTCCATCAAAAATCTAGGATTTCGGCGAAAATTTGTCAAAATTGAAAGAAATCTACGTATTCACTCCCTCCATCACAACGGAGTATTCACACATCCTTTGTAATTTAGTAAAATACTATATTCATTAATCTCCATGCGAAAAGCAAACATAATCATAAAGATGGGACCGAAGGAATATTCTTTAATTCTCCTCTCTCAATTATTAAAAAGATTTTAAATCTCGCTGAAATTTTCAAATTTAGCGCTTTATGCTTTTTTTTATTCAAATTAATAACCACTTAATCCTTGAACACGTTTCAATAATTTAAATATTAATTATAATATATAAATAGTGATTATAACATATGAGACATGTTTAATAAATAAAATAAATAGAAGATAAAAGGAAATAGAATATGTATCCAATACTTACGACTCCGATCATACACTTATTCTAATATAGCGTTTCATTTTGTATTCTACCACTAATATGTCATAATTATTTCCTTAACATCACATAACCGTTTAATAATTATTTGTGGAGTATAATTTTTTTATTTATTTATAAAACACATTAATATTAAAAAACGAATTATGGAATAGGTAATTCAATTCTTTTTTTATAATTTTGGATGTTGGGAAGAAAATCTCAATCATTACCTTAAAAGTTTAAACTTTATATTTAGGGTATATATTTTATTATATCATACGTGTGAATCATTAAACGTAACGCAACAAAAGATATAACAACAAAATATAACAAGAAAATCGAACCGTTTTCCCATAAATACTTCGCGTCATTTATTTGTAAAAGTACTAATGTGGAGTAGAAGACATTACATTACATGTAATGAATACTCATTATTCAAGTTTGGTCTTTCACATGTCGGGGTGAAGACTCATAGTAGGGATAATGGTGGTACAAACGGTGTATTCAAGAACACCATAACTGGTTGAAACATTGTAAGAGTAGGTGGAGGAAAGAGCGTAACCGCGGGCGAATCGAAAAACCCCAGTTCCACCGGCGACGACCAGCTCCCGTTGCTTGTCCATTATCTGATTCCTTCCAATGATGCAGATGGTGCTCCCCTTGTACTTTCCAGAAGAGAATACAAAGTTGAGATTCATAGTGAGGGCTGAGACATTGAGGTCGGAGAAAGTGATGACACCCTGGGCCCGTCCCAATTTGATGGAGTTGGGACTGGGCCCAGCTGTCATGAGGTCGTCCAAGACCCTGACTAGTCCAAACGAGGTCGACGAATTGGCAGTGACGGAAGCACGAGCCACTTCGTAGACCGTCGCGTTTGGACCGGCCAGCACGTCTTGAAGATAGAAATGAATCTTGACGAACCTTTCGTTTTTGGACACGTGGTGGTACCATGATTCATGATCATCTTCAAAAGACTGTTTCCCTCCAATGGCCATCACTATGAACAAACATGAAACAATGGTTAGCATAATATGTCCAATTGCTAGCCTTGCCATGATGATAAGAAAACACTATGTATGTATGTATGTGTGAGTAAGTGGTAGAGCTATGGCAAACCCTATTTATAGTCTATCGAAAGAGATGACGGGTAGGTGAAGGTAAGTGTGAGATAAAACATACAAAACGCTTTACATTAACCTGTTACACGTTATTTAAGGAAATTCTTTTTTTTACTATTAGAGGGTACAATAGTATTCTTAGGTGATAAAAATATATAGAGTTATGGATGGCATGTGTCGAAAAAAATATACGATAAATTTGAAATTAAAGCAACTTTTGAGGTTATTGATAGGGTGATATTTCTTTTTTTGTGGTGTGAATGATTTTATATGACAAACAAATAAGAAAATTGTGAAAGATTTTGTGGGATTGAAGGAGTATAACTTATAAAAGAAAATATTAATACTGAGGGCAAATGTTGAAATTTTCCTACTGCGTACATATCGCTCATTTAACATGTTTAATAGAAGATATAACATCAAAGAATGAGTTTTGTGTGAATTGGATTCATATGTAAATTCTATTATTTTCAAAATTACTCTTTAATATATAAAAGAATAATATTTGAAAAGTAGTATTTTTTTTATTAATAAGAGTAATATATAGTTCATCTATTTAAGAATAATTTTTTATTTTTTAAAAAGTAATCGATAAATTAAAATTTATAATAACTTAAAAAATAATTTTTTTATTTAAAATAGTAATAGTTTATGTCTATAATTCTTTATATAAGGGATTCATGTGTCAACCCATATTAGCCTATATCAAAATATAATTATTGTGAATGTAATAATGATTGTGCAGGGATTTTTAATTAAACTGTTGATTGTTGTAAAATATTTGTGTGTTGAGGATTAGTTTACCAAATCATTCTAAGAATAATTGCATTATTAAAATAATAACAAATAAACCAACGTTGATAGTTACTTGAATCACGAGATCTAGAGTTTGTGTTTTAACATTATTTTAATGAAGGAAAAGTGTATCAATTTCGTGAAATTACTTCGTATTCTCTCTACCAATACACCGTTAGATAAAGTATTACATTATGCCGTACCACACATTATTTTATACTTTTTAAATTAATTATCAATTTTATTATAAAATATTATCACTTCTTATCTATACTATAAATTGTTCATAAAATAGCATTATTACTTTTCATTAATTGAGTATTACTTTTTTTTCTAATTATCATTTTTTATTCATCTTAAGTTCTTACATGATACAATCTCACACAAGTTTCTATCTACACTTTACATTTACATAGATTTGGAGTTTAAAACTTTAAGAATTGATATCATATGCACCCGGATGCACTGCACCCATATATGTATAATTTTTTATTTAATATTGTATACATACTCAATATCTTAATAATTATATAGTTTTTTCATTCAATTTTTTACTAAAAAAACTTATAGAAAGTTTGCTAACAAAGTGTATACATTTTTTATATAATAATTAATACTCTTTCTATCCCACACTTATCTTCACACTTTCTGTTTTCGTCCGTCCTACACTTATCTTCATCACTAAAAAAAAAACTTCAAATAAACCAACAAAATTAAATGTTATAATAATTTCAAAAATATCACTCCTACCTAACACATATAACTTAATTTATAATTTATTTATTATCTAAAAATACCACAATACCCCTAAAAAGTCAATAAAGTTGGTCAAAAAGTAACTTTTCTTAAATTTCGTATATATAGTACCGGTGAAGATAAGTCCGGGACGGATGAAGTAATAAAGTAAGTTATCATTTGTATTAAGTAGGAGTATAATTTTTAAAATATATTTCTCCATCGACAGAGTTTTTTGTGAGACATTACTCATGTGAGACGGTTTGTGATATGTGATAAAGTATGTCTATTGTATAGATAAAGTATATTTAGTGGTTGTTAAAGTATATTTTCTAAACTATGCTGGATTATGCATTAAAATATAATTTTAATGTGTTATAATATGATTTATTATTTTCATACTTTAACTACAAATAAACATAATTTATCTATATAATAAATATACTTTAGTGATGGCTCGATCCATTTCACAGCTCGTCTAAAAACAACCAATCTCATAAGAGAGTGTCTTTTACTCCGCCTCGAAGTTTATATAGTTAGTTAAGGGGATTGTTGTGTGATAATTTTGAAACCAAAGTATATTATGATGATATTTAATTTAATGGTATTTTTTTTATTTGGATGTAAACTTGAGCATAAGACAAATAAAAATAGTAAATGAGACATACAAAAATAGTATGTATAAACTTATTTATGGGACTGTGAGAATATTTATTATGACAACTTACTTTTTGTTTTCTTTTAGGGAAAAGTGTAATAACACAAACAAACAATTAGAAAATGTGAGGAGTACAATGAGTCATATGAAATAAATAATTATTTCCTACATCACATTTTTATCTTCTCATCACTTTTTGAGGGTAATGTGCTACTTCTTGACAATAAATAATTTGTAAAATATGTCGTGTATGAAATGAAGAGATATATAAATTTTGAAATTAAAGTATAGTTTGAGAATAGTATTGAGTGTCAATTACTTAAAGGTTTACATTTGATCTTTTATAGTAAGTATACGGATTCTACCAAGTTGAATTTCTATTCTATGTTCAGAGTTTCATTGGTGATTTACAATATAAAAATGTATACTCTATAAATGACTATTAAACCCTTGAGGCATGTGTTTTATTTTGGGTATTGATTATGAAATGTGGTAAGATGAGATAAAACACAATTGTGAAATTGTGGAATAGGTGATAAAACACAATTGTGTTTTATTTTGGGTATTTAAAATTAATACTCTTAAAAATTTTACATTACACAATTTATAGCCATTCAAATTAAAGTTAGGGGCAAAAAAGTAAAGTGTTATTAAAAGTCACTTACTGTACATCATTAATACTATTAATTTAGAATGTTCATTATTTTAACACGAAAGTAAAAAATACATTTAATAGTAAAAGTAAGCTAAAAAAAACAAAGAAACAAATATATATATACACATTTAATAATAAAATATAAAAATATATTTTTAAAATAAAAACATCACACATAATAGAACGCGCATCGTTCGCGGGAGACAAAACTAGTTAATACTATTAATTTACAAGTGTTTGCCAAAATTTTTTTTTTTAAATTGTGAGGTGGCTGCTCCACGTTGCTCCTTGAAAAATTTTGTGTATGTGGCGCTCCCACGTTGATCCCGCAATTAATGTATATTTAATTTAATTTAATTTAAAATAATTAATATTTTGTAATCCTACCATTAATACATCTTAAATTAAATATTTAATAATCCTACTATTAATACATAATAATATTATTTTAAGTTTATATAAATAATTTAATTTAAAACTTTAAATATTTTTTTATTTAATTCATAAATTTTGTGTGAATTTTAAATTATTTATTTTCAATGGATTTTAAATTATTTATTTTCATATTTAGCATATACTACATTTTAATTAAGGTATTAACAATCGATTAGTTATAAAGTTTTGGTAAATTATTTATTTTCATTGGATTTTATAGGAATAATTACTAATAGGTACACATTTTATACCTCTAATTACTACTACATACATTGATTTAAAATAATCACTATCACATACAAAACATTTAAGTAAAATATCAAATATAACCCTAAACACATACTCTTTTAAATCACAAATTCTAACCCCCACCCACCGCCGGACCACCACCGCCGCTAGCGGCCGTTTGCCGGACCACTGCCGAAACATCAGCCGGCCACCGGAAACTGCCTGACCGCTGCCGCCGCCGTCGCTGGCTGATTGCCGAAAATCTTCCGCCGAAAACTGCCACTGTCGGAAAACTGACATCGCCGGAGCTCCACCACCAGATCGCCAGAGTACTTCCGGACCGCCGCCAGAGCTCTGCCGGACCACCACACTTTTTTGCTGCACACACTTTTTTTTAATGCACACTTTGCTGCACACGAACTTTTGCTGCACACAACATTTATGTGCAGCACATTGTAGGATAATATTGAAATATCATTATATATTTTTGTAGTTAGTTGTAATATTTTTGTATATTTGTATCTCATAGTAATTAAGGGTATTTTTTTGTACCTAGTAGTAATCCTCCCTATTTTAAATTATTTATTTTCATATTTAGCATATACATTTTAATTAAGATATGATACAATCGTTATAAATTTTTGGTAAATTTATAGTATTATGTAATAATATTATTTTAAGTAATTTTCTTATAAAAATTTATGTAAGTAGTTAAATTTAATACTTTAAATATTTTTGATTTAATCTGTGAATTTGGCGTATATTTTAAATTATTTATTTCTATATTTAGCATATAAATTTTAATTAAGGCATAGTACAATCGAATCAATTAGTTATAAAATTTTGGTAAATTTATAGTATTATGTAATAATATTTTTTTAAGTAATTTTCTTAATATTATTATAAGTAATTTTTTTATAAAAGTTTATGTAAGTAATTAAATTTAATACTTTAAATATTTTTGATTTAATCAGTAAATTTAGTGTGTATTTTAAATTATTTATTTCCATTGGATTATAAATTATTTATTTCCATATTTAGCATATAAATTTTAATTAAGGTAAAGCACAATCGATTAGTTATAATTTTTTGGTAAATTTATGAAGAAACAAAAAACTTTTTGTTGTTGTTTGATTATTTAAATTAAGTTTTAATAATTTTAAGAAAGATGGAGTATATTATTAAAATTTAATATTTTTAAAGTAATTTTGGTGTTGATTTTAAATTATTTATTACCATATTTATCATATAAATTCATTGTATATAAGTATATGACATAATATAATCGATCAATATTCATCGAGTTAAATTCATTTTTTACCCTATCACTAAGCAAAACTTTAATTTTTGCCCTAAAAAAAATAAGTGGTTCAATTTTGCCCTATAACTAACGAATTGTTTCAATTTTTGCCCATTTTTTGCCGAAAAATGCAAATTTCGCCGAAATCCGCTATGTCATGCTTCAATTCCGGTTGGTCCATCCGACGTGGCAATTTTGACTTTGCTACTCGGATCCGACGCTGCTACCCGAAACGAACGCCAGCCATCACCACCAATGTCCACTGTTTGCTGGCGTTTCCCATCGTCAAGTGTCGTGCCAGATTTGCCGTTGCAAGAAATCATCTCCGCGGGTCGCCCATCGTTCAGTGGACCATCGTCGCCGGTGATAGTCAAGTGCTAGCACTGTCCGCTAGGTCTGCCGCAGTACTCCAGCTTCGCCAGGCCGCAGCGATGACTCTGATACTCGGAATGCAAAACATTTGGAGAAACTCAATCTTGATTCCCACTCTGCTGACAGTGCAGGATATTTGGAGAAATTCACATTTTCTCGATAGATATATCTCACAAATTCCCAAAATCAACATAGGTTTTCATCCATGGTTCTTCCCCGTTGCCTTTGAGGTGAGAGAAAGCCCATTGTAGTGCCAGCCATGAATCTTCGTAAGCTGTGGGGAGAGGATGTTTGGGGGCTAATCTGTAATTAACGGAAACTACAAGGACTCTTAATTTGGCGACGAGTAAGTTGAGGTGGTGGTGGTTGGTGGGAAAGAAGGCAGATTCGGTGAAGCCGCCGCCGCCGTGAAAGTAGATTAGGAGTGGAAGTGTCTGGCCATATGCGGCGGCATTTTTTGGGCAGGTAAATTCTGGCGGACAAATTTGATGTTTCGGAAAATTTGACGTCTTTGGAGAGAAGAATATTACGGTAACGAGCAGCACGGTGGAATATGAAAAAATAAAATAAAATAAAATAAATAGGTGGAATATGATAGTGGCATATTCATTGGCTCAAAAAAAATCAAAATTACCACGTCGGATTGACCAACCGGAATTGAAACATGACATGGCGGATTCCGGCTAAATTTGCATTTTTCGGCGAAAATGGACAAAAATTGAAACAATTCGTTAGTTATAGGCCAAAATTGAACCACTTATCTTTTTTAGGGCAAAAATCGAAATTTTGCTTAGTTATAGGGCAAAAAATGAATTTAACTCATATTCATCTATAATGAAATATTTTTTGCCTCCATTGCAATCTTTATACGGTTTCTTTTTTCCTTTACTAAACCACGTCATCAATTTATGATCTGTGTCTGAAATTACTATACAAAAGGAGACTTGGTAATTAAAGTTAAATGCTTGAGGCTTTGGATATCATACCTTGATAATACAGACAAAAAAACTTACCTGGATATGATTATGATGGATGAAAAGGTAAATGTAGTTGATTATAATGATTAAATATTTTTTTAAGTATATGGTATATTTTATATTTCCACAACTTTTAGATTATTAACATGATAAGATTTTTTATTTAATTATTGTTATATTACATGTGTAGGGTTCGAAGATTCGAGCAACAATTAGCCACAATCACATCTCAAAATTTGAGAAATTGTTAAGTGAGGGGGCAACATATATTATATCAAATTTTCATGTTGCTAAAAATATTGGGTCAGTCCTTATTACAAATCATGAATTCAAATTGAACATCCATAATTACACGTTGGTGCGATTAACTTCGCCATTGAAAACCAACAAAACTGGCTTGAATTTTATTGATTTTGGTACAATCAATTCTCAAGACAACACTAGAGAAATAGTACTCATTGGTATGTTTTAAAAGTTTATTATTATTTTTTTTAATAGGAACTAATTATACTTTTAAAAAAATTGGTTATATTTTTTCTTACAATGACAATATCCACAAACATAATTGCTTTGGTGGTAAAAATAGAAGATATAATTTGTGTTGGTGCATGGGGAAAGCCTACAGATAAAATTGATATTGAGCTTGAAGAGATGAACGGTAACTTTCTTTTAAAATATTTATTCATATTTTTTAACTCAATTTTTATTTTAATATTTTTTTAATTAAAATTTTAGCATCAATTTAAGACAAACAATCATGGATTGTACATTGTGGGGAGAATATGCAAGACAATTGATGTAATACAAGATGAACAATCCAAATCAAACACCTATTATTGTTCTTGAGTATGCCAAAATCCACAATAAATATAGAAGTATATTTTTCTTTAAACTCATTTTATTTATGTATAATTCTGTATGTATTTAGATGTCATTAGATACTTATTCTAATATATTTAGCCATTAATCATATATTATTTGTCCTCTAATTTCTTAATTATGTTTTAACAATAATTATTATTATTATATAAAAATTTAAATCATACTTTCTTTGAAATATGCTATAGGAAAAAACATATCAAATTCTTGGAATGCAACAAGGATAACAATTAATGAAGATATAAAAGAAGTTCATGATTTCCGAAAAAGGTACGCGCTCAATCTATACATTACATTTAGTGAATTTTTTCTTTTTAAAAAAATATATATCTATAAATTTTAATATTTATGCATTGGGAAATGTAGCATGGGTTTAATAGTTCATGATAGATTGCCTGGACAATCTCATATAAATCATATTGATAGAAACTTCGTCTTTGAAGAATTTATGTTAATTTATATTTTCATCATGAATTTTTAGGAAAGTTATTGCATTGTTGTTGCAAATACTCGAATGATCCAAACTCAATATGGATGTTACTATAATGGATGTAACAAATACACCAAGAAAGTTATTGATAAATCTGAGTCCCTTACTGTGAGAAGTGTAAGAAGGACATACCAGTATCTGTGCCACAGTAAATTTTTTTTTTTTTTTTGAAAGTTTAACATATTTTTTTTTAAATTTACTATTTTCTTTTGAAAATGACAAATAAAATTTTATTAAGTTATTTTTTTTCAACAGATATAAAATTCATCTCAAGATTGCCGATGAAACTGTGAGTACTTAATTGATAGAGAAATTAGGCCAATCATTGGAAAAATAGCAGCCAAACTCAATGAAAATCTTGAGAAGGTATTTTATAATTTTCATATACTGACATCTATAAAGAATAGAATTGCATTAATCAAATTTCACATATTACAAATTTTCACATGACTGAAAGATATGACATAAATTAGAATTTAGTTTGCAAAATACAACATACCTATTATACCTATCATATGTTTTATTATAATTCTTTTTTATTTTTTTTATTAGCTGGACTTAGTTGGATCATTTCCTAAAGAGCTTGACACTCTTATTGGTTCAAAGTTCATCTTTAGATTCCATATCTCTTAAAGGAAATATAAGTAGTCAAAGGAATGTATACACTGTGATGAAAATATCTTCAGATCCTACTATGATCAAGGTTCTATAACGAATAGATCAAAAGCGAAAAAGGTATTGAAGTTCAATATTAAAAATGAA
The DNA here is from genome assembly GCA_023678885.1 of Pogostemon cablin. Classification (NCBI taxonomy): domain Eukaryota; kingdom Viridiplantae; phylum Streptophyta; class Magnoliopsida; order Lamiales; family Lamiaceae; genus Pogostemon; species Pogostemon cablin. The sequence goes on along the minus strand of CM042973.1, from coordinate 19,456,204 downwards.
TTTATGGTGATTTGCTCCATCTTTTCTAACTGTTATATTATACTGTTATTTTTATATTTACATACAGCCTTTAGGATCCTCCATGAATGATGTTTTTCAAATAAAATGAATACTCCAAAAGAGAAGCGTATATTGGTTGACTTTGAGACTATTGATGATGATGAAGATAATGCTCTGGATCAGACTCCAATGCCGGACACGAATAAAAAGATGATTCAAGTAAAAATTGAAGATGATCAATCTTAAAAAACAAAACCTATTACTTCATGAAATACTTAGGATTTATCCATAAATTTTATTATAACTACAAATTTAGATTATCAAGCAACTGCACAGTTATTGTTGTGTTTGGTGAGGTTTTTAGAAATTTACAGTAATTAATCTTACGGATAATATAAATATGATTATATCTCACTTTTTATTTATTTCAATTCAGTTAAATAATATACCATTTAAAGGTAAACATCATAATTACAATAAATAAAGATAAATATATACGAACATGAAAAATAGAACGAAAATAACATTACATCAAAACATATCAAAATTAACATAATAAAATAAAGATCATTTATAAAAGTTATATAATAAATAATATAACCTGTGTAATACACGGAAAAACATACTAGTATACTATTAATTTATAAGTTCTTGCCGAAAATAAAATCTTTGAATTGTGTATGTGTCGACACCATATTGCTCTATAAAATAATTTGTGTATGTGGCGTCGCCATGTTCGCTTTTGAAAATTTTTGTGTATGTAGCACTCTCACGTTAATCTTGCAATTAATATTTTATTTTATGTAATTTAATATTTTAAATATAACTCTATTTAATTCCTTCTATTAATAATTTTAATAATACAATTAATATTTTATTTTAAGTAATATAAAATTTGTATATGTGGCGTCGCCACGTTCGCTCTTGAAATTTTTTTGTATATGTGACGCTCTCATGTTAATTCTGCAATTAATATTTTATTTTAAATAATTTAATATTTTGAATATAATTTTATTTAATTCCTCTTATTAATAATGTAATTAATATATTATTTTAAGTAATGTAATATTTAAAATAATTAATATTTTATAATCATACAATTTATATTTTATTTTAAATAATTTTTACATGAAGATTTAATTTAATCTAATAAAAGTTTAAGTTATTTTAATTAAATTTTATTATTTTAGTAATAATAATTTTTTATATATATTTAAAAAATGTTTTAGGTTTTTTCATTAAGTATGTGGCATCATCACATTCGTTCTTGAAAAATTTCGTAGCGTCACCACATTTATTCCTATAAAAAATTTGTATACGTGATTCTTTCATGTTAATCTGGCTACTAATATTTTATTTAGAGTAATTCGATATTTTAACTAATACTGTATTTAATATTTCCTATTAATAACTTATAATTAATATTTAAATAATAAATAACAATAATGAGTTTTAATATATTTTTACATTTAAATATTTTTATTGGGTTATATAATAAAAAAATTAATTAAATTATCAAAAGTAAAAGATTAGAAAAAGAGAGTGATGCTCAATTAATAAATAATTTGCTACTAATAATAAGTTTAATAGTTTTGTAATATATACATTTGATAGTAAAAATATTAATGCACGTCACTTCCTTTTTATAGTTTTATATATTCAAGCTGTCTATTTTTCATGTTTTGGATTAAAAATATTTAATAGGTACATCACTTCCTTTTTTTATTAATATAAATTCGATATTTTAACTAATACTGTATTTAATATTTCCTATTAATAACTTATAATTAATATTTAAATAATAAATAACAATAATGAGTTTTAATATATTTTTACATTTAAATATTTTTATTGGGTTATATAATAAAAAAATTAATTAAATTATCAAAAGTAAAAGATTAGAAAAAGAGAGTGATGCTCAATTAATAAATAATTTGCTACTAATAATAAGTTTAATAGTTTTTTAATATATACATTTGATAGTAAAAATATTAATGCACGTCACTTCCTTTTTTATAGTTTTATATATTCAAGCTGTCTATTTTTCATGTTTTGGATTAAAAATATTTAATAGGTACATTACTTCCTTTTTTTATTAATAAAAAGATCATCTCCTTATATATAAATATATATATATATCATGATAAAATGCTATATATATTTTTAAAGAGTAAAACTTGCATGAGCTCGGATGCACGGAACACATTTCGTGCGCCTTTAGAAATGTAGTATTATGGGTAAGAGTACATTGCTTTGGAAGGGTAAGTGATAAAAGGTACATCATTTTGTTCTAAAGGGTATACATTTTTCATTAATATTTTTTTTCTTTATAAAATAAAGGGTACACATTTTTATACTAAAGGGTATACAATTTGACATAAAATTCTAAAGGTGCACGGAGTGTTGTCCATGCGTCCAGATAAACACAATAATTTTCTTTAGAAAATAAATAGTACACATCTGTATATTAAAGGATATACAATTTAACACAAAATTCTAAAGGCGCACGGAATGTGGTCTATGTGCCCAGGTGCACAGGAGTTTTTTCCATTTTTAAAATAAAAAATCATACATAGTAAAACCCGTGTAGTACGCGGGACAAAATTAGTTAAATATTATATTCTTTAATCTTAATACATAAACCAAACGTAAATATTGAAAATATTGAAGCAAGATGGAGAATACGTGAATCATTAATTTTCAGATGATGATCAACTATAATTATTTTTTTTAAATGAAATTATTTTCTATTTTATGGTGAATTTCTAATGTTTCATAATGAGATGAATAATGATTTTTTATAAAAAGTAGTATTTCGTAACTCTTCATCTCTTGAAGATATTTCATGTAATAAAAATTACATTACCAAATGTGTACAGAGGTAGACAATAACATAAGTTCAAGTTTGTTTATATTATCGAAGTGGTTATTGAGATGCTTTAGTTTATTGCATTATTATAATTGTAGTGGTTATTATAAATTAGTCTATTGTCAACCATGATTTAATTATTATAGATGCTTTCATTTAATTATTTGAGAAGAAGAAACAAGTAAAATGTGAAAAAGGATAAGAACATAACAATGATAAAGTTGATATCATATCACGAAAGAACTTTCAAAAGATGAGTAGGGATATAATCAAATTAAGGCTCGTTCGGTTGCCATGATTAGCTAGGTACGGATGAAGTATACCACATAATACCTATGACCTAGTAATATTTTGATACCATATTAATATTTTTTTTATTGTGTATTTCACCTCAAAAATGAAATATATAATACCATAATTTAATATCTAGTTATTGAATTTAATTTTATCACTATACCCCTTATCGCGTACAATGAGCTCCTAAATTCTAATCGAGCATGCAATACCTATCCACATGATAGGTAAAGATAATTGCAATATTATATTCTTTATAAAAGAAAATTAAATCCTTAGAATTCCATGTAAAAATTTCATAAAAAATATTAACAGTTGCATTTTTATCACTTTTTATTAAAAATATTAATATTATTATTTTTTTATTAATAATTATTATTTATTTATATTATAAATTGTTTATAAATATAAATCATTGCACCGATACTACTTTTTATTTATTGAAGCATCACCTTTTATTAAAAAAAAAAATACTAATGTTTTTGTGATCCCAATTTATCATGCATTCTATTTTTGTAAAATTGCATTTTAGTACCTAAAATCTTTAGAGAGATTAACTATTAATTTTTTCAGGGAGATTACTAAAAGGTAAAAAAAAACTCTTAATTACTATGAGATACAAATATACAAAAATATTACTACTAACTACAAAAATATATAGTATATTCCAATATTACCCCTACAATGTGCTGCACATAAATGTTTGTGCAGCAAAAGTTCATGTGCAGCAAAGTGTGTGCAATAAAAAAAGTGTGTGCAGTAAAAGAAAAGTGTGTACAGCAAAAAAATGGGGTGGTTCGGCGAAGCCGGTGGCGGTTCGGCGACTGGCCGGCGGAGCTCCGGCGGTGGCAGCAGGTTTCCGGCGGCGATTCGGCAGGGGAGGCGGCTGTCCGGCAGAATTCCAGCAATCGGCCGGCGGTCCGGCGGGGCTCCGGCGACGGCGGTGGTCCGGCGGTGGGTGAGGGTTTGGGTTTGTGGTTTAAAAGTGTATGAGTTTAGGGTTATATTTGATATTTTACACTAATATTTTATATGTGATAGTAATTATTTTAAATCAATGTATCTAATAGTAATTAGAGGTACAAAGTGTGTACTAATAGTATTTTTTTCATTTTTTTATCAAAAAATATTACTCATGTCAAAAACAATATAAAAATCACAACATATTGAAAAGTAATATTATTTTTAATAAAGTAATAATAGCACTTATTTTTTATGTATTAAAGAATACTCCCTCCGTCCCGGGAAGTATTTCGCGTATTGGTGTGCGCGGAGTTTAAGAAAATTTTGTATTTTTATGTATAAAGTAAGAAAGAGAATATATATTTTAGTTGATTTAATAAAAAAGGTGTGTAAAGTTATTGAGAGATGTGAAAAAAGTGTGTAAAGTTTTTGGGAGATGTGAAAAAGTAAGTATTATATTGGGATATGTGTAAAAAGTGAGTATTAGTATAATGTATTTTTTACCAAATTTAGTAAAAGTAAAGTGTGAAATACTTTGAGGGACGGATGAAAAAGGAAAGTGTGAAATACTTTGGGGGACGGAGGGAGTAATTAATAAATGATTGTACGCACATGATCAACACACAAAAGTTTTCTTTATTAATCTGTTGAGTCTGTGAAATTAAACCTTATCAAAACTAGGTTTAAGAATTAGTTATTTATGGCAACTAGGAATTTTTTAGTAAACAAGATTAATCATATACTCCTTTCGTTTCCTTAAAATGTATCTGTTTATTTTTTGTACATGGATTAAGAAGTATAATAATTTAATGTATTTTGAGGTGAGAGAAATAATATTTTAAAGTGTAGTAAGTAATTGTATTAGTGTTGAGTGTAGGGTCATGTGTGGTCACATCAATCTAAAAAAAGAAATTGATACTTTGTTATAAAACAGACCAAAATGACAAAATGGATACGTATAAGGAAGGGGACGGAGGGAGTATATGTGAATATAACAAAAGTAAATTGACTGAAAGAGAAGTTTTCAACAGGTAACCAATTTATAAGTCTCTACTCAATATTGCTTATGGGAATTATTTATTAACATTGAGAGCAACTAGTTTGCCGCCGTTCACATGGAACCCGCGGCTTTCTATTTTTATTTTTTATTTTTAAAAATTATTATAATTAAATAATTATTATACTTAATAAAATTAACAATAAACCTTAAAGAGTAGTAAATATCAAAATTGGTCATGTAAGTATGATCTTTTTCAACTTTAGTCATTTTTTATTGGATTTCTCACTTTTGATCATCCGGTGTCCGTTTTTGGTCCTTTTTTCCAAATTTAATCCTTTTTCACCGAAAATTTAATAAACTCACCGGAAAAATTATGCGTGAGTTGTACGCGCTCATAGTTGGTCCTGTAAGTATGGACCGTTCCAATTTCAGTCCTCTTTTTATTGCAATTTTCACTTTTGGTCCTTCGTTGTCCTATTTTAATTATTTTTGTCCAAATTTAATTATTTTTTGCCGAAATTTTGAAAAACTCGTCGGAAATCGTGCGTTAGTTGAACGTGCTCATAATTCCCATGCTCACGATTTAAGAAACCTTTAATGTTTGCGGCAGAGAAAACAGATTGTTTCAAAATTGTAATTTATATTTATTAAACTTAAAATTGCTAAATTAATAAAATACCCATTTGCTTCATCTGTATATGATACGATTAATTAAAACACCAAAAGTTATAATATTTAGGTAAAAACACAATTTCACATTACATTTGTTATGAATCACGTGGGGAATAATATTATTTTGGGACTAACGATTAATTAAATAATATACATGTTCTATATTATTTATTTATTTAATTTTGTGTTACAATTATGGCTTTAATTTTTGTAATTTTTTATCAATAATAATATAAATGTTGTTTTATTTATTTATTAATCTTTTCAATAAAGTTTCTAGAGTCTTGATATAATTTTCAAGCTTCTTAAGATGTACACGTAAATTTTCAAGAGGATTGAATCTTTTATTGGGTTTTATTGAATGGACTAATTTAGTTGGAATTGGTCTATGGGTCAAATCTATTTTTTTATCAATATTTTTGTAATATTTCTTTTGACGACCATTAGATCTAATTTTATATTCAAAATTTTCATTTTAATTAGATCAATTTAATGTGAAAATTTGCTTAAATCCAATTATGAGTGAATAAGTAATAAGTATGTTAAGTTTGTAATTTAATTTAAAAAGAAAAAAGAGAAATGGAGAGAAAAATGGAAAGTGGATTGGTCTATAGGTCAAATCCATTTTTTTATCAATATTTTTGTAATATTTCTTTTAACGACAATCGGATCTAATTTTATATTCAAAAATTTTCATTTTAATTAGAAAAATTTAATGTAAAAATTTGCTCAAATCCTTTTTCGAGTGAATAAGTAATAAATATGTAAAGTTTGTAATTTAATTTAAAAAGAAAAAAGAGAAATGAAGAGAGAAATGGAAAGTGGGAAGATTAATGCAACTCACGCATGATTTTCAAATAGTTTTTTAAATTTCGGCAAAAAATAATTAAATTTGGACAAAAAAAGGACTTAAAATAGGACAACGGAGGACCAAAAGTGAAAATTACAATAAAAAAAGGGCTGAAGTTGGAACGGTCCATACTTACAGGACCAAATTTGAGCGCGTGCAACTCACGCATAATTTTTTCGGCGAGTTTTTTGAATTTCTGGCGAAAAATGACTAAATTTGAACCAAATTGACCAAAAACGAACGTCGGATGACCAAATGTGAGAAATGCAATAAAAAAATTACTGAAGTTGGAAAATGTCATACTTACAAGACCAATTTTGATATTTACTCAACCTTAAATACTAGAAGGTAAAATAAATTCAAAACCATAAAGTGAAAGTAAAACTATACTCTTACAGCTTGTTTGATAGTGGGTATTAACAAGGGATAGATGGGCAAACCCATGTAATACTTTGTTTGGTTGTAAACATGTGTAAAATTGTAAGCCCATTAAAAACTGAAGGCCGGCTGTGAGCAAACCTCAATATCACAAATCCCAATATCACGTATACACATCCCACCCCCGACATGGGATGAGACATCTGTTCTTTATGTACTGGGGTGAAAATAGATGAAATTCCAATTTTACCCCCAAAGAGAAACCCTCGTTCGCGAAGAAACCCACACACACCATCCCAAGCTATTGATTTTGCAAGACCTAGCATAGCCAGACATAAAATTCCAAGAACAATCCGTTAAGTACAACATTTAAAAAGCTGAAGAGGATTGAAAATAAGATCAATAGTTGAAGAGTATTGAAAACAAGATCAACAGGCAGGTGAGGAGGGCTGGTTTGCTGAAGAAAGTTCATGAGATTTCTGTGCTCTGTGATGCTGAAGTGGGCTTCATTGTTTTATCCCGTATGGGAAGCTCTTTGAGTATTCTACTGATTCTTGCTACACTTTTCTTCCATCCTTCTAATTAATCAATCTCCTACCTTCTTTTTAACTAAGATTTCCTTCTTTGTGCAAGAAATATCTGTTTGAAGCTATGATGATCATGTTGAGCAATTCCTACAGTAAATAAACATATGATTATTATTCATTATTCATTTTGGTGATATATATTAATATTATTATTCATTTTAGCAAACGTAAGCTGTAGATCTGATATTGTTTCATTTGGAACATAAAAAGCAATGTTATTCTAAGGAAACGAGAGAGAGGATGAGACTTGTATAGCCGAAGAGAGAGAGAGAGTGAAACTTTCTGCTAACGACCACATCGGATCTTCTGCGTCATTTTCGTGCATCATTGCGTCATTTTCGTATATTATTTTCTTTGTCACGCATTAAGTGATTGACACATAAAAGGAGAATTAAATCCAACCATTATTCCTAGGTTTAAGGATTGGAGTATAGTTTCTTTTGTCCTACTTGATCTAAAGTCCATTGATTCTTTCTTTTCCCTATCTGCTTTGAAGAACCATCCTGCACTCTCTCTCAACTGAAGAGTAGACAGCCCAAGACACCTATACATACAAAGGGGAAGGAGTGAATGACTTGCTTGACTATCGATCCTGGGCTACTGGCACTGAAAGTGAACAAAAGTAATTGAATGAATTATAGATTAGATAATCTATAATAAAGGAGTCAGCCCTGCTATACCTAGACCAGATGCATCTATCAGTAGTAGAATACGAAGGTTTCTTTTTTCACGACAACGAAAGCACTTTTTCAATCTTTCATATACTAGGGGATTTCACTTGGAAAAGAAAATGTTCCATAACAACGGTTTTGTACAAAAGATGATATACCAAAATGGCAAAAAGAATCCGAGCCGACTAACCACGTATGGCAGAGCAACTAAAATATAGAAATATTTTTTAAGGACATAATTGTAAATTGAGTAGTTTATTATATTAGTTAGATTTATTAAACGGTTTATTTTTAACTGGACTGCAATACAATTCCATTTTTTTTATTTTACAATTACAAAGCAAACATGGTAGTGATGGATAATGATGTATAAACTGGTATAAGACATCATCTTATTCATCTATCATGCATAATCCCATCTCCTAATGAAATAACTTCTAATAATTTTTTTTCTTTGTATAATTCTGTTTTTAAACTTTTTATGCATATAATGTTTTCCATAACACAACTGTAAACAGAAATTTAATATTTACTGATAATTTCTTTTAATTTATAAATATTGGCTGATTCTTACCTAACCTTAGTCATATATAACTCAAAGCCACAATAATTGTTGGATATCACCAAGAATTAAGGAGCCGTTGGATGAAATAAACACGACAACTTAGACTTGCGGTTGCCTATAATTCTTCAATTAATTTTTTAATTAATTATCTATTTAAATCCTAGGTTAATTATTTAATAAAAATTTATTTAAATTTAAGAAAAGAAATAATTACTGATAGGTACACACTTTGTACCCCTAATTACTACTAGATACATTGATTTAAAATAATTATTATTTAATACAAAATATTAAAGTAAAATACCAAATATACCCCTAAACCCATATACCTTTAAAACACTAACCCCAACCTCCACCCACCACCGGACCACCGCTGCCGCTGCCGGACCGCCGCCGCCGCCGGCCGGTCGCCAGAAAATCTGTTCGTCAGAAAAAAAAAAAAAAAAAAACTGGTAGCCGGAAAGCTGCTGCGCCGCCGCCGCCGGAGCTCCGGCAGCCGGTCGCCGGAAAAACTGTTCGTCCAAAAAAAAAAAAAACTGATCGCCGGAAAAACTGCCGCCGCCGGAAAAGCTGTAGGACCGCCGCCGCCGGACCACCACATTTTTTTGCTGCACACACTTTTTTTTTCCTGCACACACTTTGCTGCACATGAACTTTTGCTGCACACAATATTTATGTGCAGCACATTAATAGGGGTAATATTGGAATATCACTATATATTTTTGTACCTAGTAGTAATACTTTTGTATGTTTGTATCTCATAGTAATTTAGGGTTTTTTTGTGTACCTAGTAGTAATCCTCCCTTAAGAAAATCAACCTCTTATATCAAAATTGTTTCATAAAATAATTTTCATGGTACAAATTATAAAATATTAATAATTTTAATACACTATGATATTTTTGATATAAAAGATCATATTTATCTAATTAAATTATTTCATAAATAATTTAATTATAAACGAATAATAAATAGATTTTTCTTAATAAATTATTTTATAAAATAGATTTCACACAAATTTTTACTTTTAAATTTTAAAATATTTTTTATTATTTAAGAAAATATTTTTAATTATAATAATTCATATATTTAATAATAAATTGGTTTAATGTAATAATATATATATACATATATATTCAAATTTTGAATATTGTTAATTCAAGACCCGAACAGAGTATTTTCACATTTAATAAATTTATTTTTACATTTTTCATTTCATTGTATTTTCCAGAAAAATAAATAAATAAAATGAATATATCATAAATTTATAATAAATTTTATAGAAATTATCACATTTGGTCCTGTAAGTATGTTAAAATCAGCATTCGGTCCTCTAACAATTGCGATTTATAATTTTAGTCATATTATTTATTCTATCTGTCCCGTTTCAACTCTTACATTTGTTTTTTGTATGTTGATTATGGAATATATTATTTTAATGTATATTGGGTAGAAAGATATAATATTTAATGTAAACTGGATATGTGTATTAGTATTGAATGTAGGCCATGGTGATATATTAATTATTTTAGGTGAGTTTAATATACCAAAAAGGAAAACGTAAATATTTAAATGAGACGTTCAAAAATAGAAAAATATAAACATTGAAATGAGACGGGGGAGTACCAATTTTGGTCCTTCATATCCAAAATTGAACAATAAAGAGAACAAAAATTTGACAAAAAATGACTAAAATTGAAATAGTTTTAGAATCAAATGCTGCTTTTGAGATAATTTGATGAAATAATTAAAGGACCAAATGTGACAATTTGATTTGAAGAAATTATACTTTCTCACAATATATTAAAACTTTCATAATATCATAAAAAGTGTGTTCAAGGATTTTACTTATAACCAATGTTCTCAAAATTGGATTATATTGGCCGGTTCAATTGAAAACCAAAGTCGGTCCAAATAAATAAAAAAATAAAATACTATTTTAGGGTTGAATCGAGTTGGACTTGAAAAACCGGTTGAACCGTTCCTGTACATATATTTTTTTTAATAATTTAAAAATCTATTTTTTTAAAAAAAAAATTGTTAATTATATACATTTTGTATGAAAAATGATATTTAATTAATGAAAAAGTGAAGTGATTGCATTTTAAAAAAATTGATTATATCTTTAATAAAAAAATGATAACTAATTATTATATATAAATTTTTCATGTCAGGCGATGCTCTTGCACAAGTCTGCCCATAAAGAAAATGTGATCATAAGCATAATATATAGAGTAACTGCTGTGGATCTAAACGATCTTAATCGTTAGATTAAATTTTAATTCGATCTCAACCGTTAAATAAAATAAAATAATTATTTTTAAAAAAATAACTATCCACCACACTGTATTTTAACCCAAGGTGCACCGCAGAATCACTGTAAAATATATTAAGTGATTTACTAATTACATGAAATATTTAAATATTAAAAAAATAAAAATATATTAATGATAATTCACGAAAAGAAATATGTATATTGCGGTGATAATTAGGATAGCATGAAAATAGGACTGCCGCACAAGTTTTTGCCTATTTAATTTAAGGGTTAATTGCCTTTAAAGTCTCGACCTTTAATAGAATTGCAAATAAGTCTAAACATTTTACATTTGGCAAATAAAGACACTACTTTATTGTGTTATGGCAAATAGAACCATCAGGCAGCAAGAGGTTGCCCGAGTGCTGACATGTCAAAACTTAATGCCAAATCAACCGTCCAACAAAGTAAAACTGCATCGTTTGGTGAAATTAAATTTTTTGAAATCTAACTCTTAGAATATTCAATACAGCTGCTCGTTATATCACCAAACACCTCCTCCATGGCCACACACACCAAAAGACCTAACTCTCATATAGACTTTCCAACCCAGTGGAAGCCACTCTGGGTGTTCATCATCCATTGCAGAAATAACCCCAATTCACTTCAATCTCTAAAATTTGATAAATCCCACTCAAAAGAAAAAAAAAAGAATAGAACAACATGCCTCTTCCAATCTGTTGGGTCCTTTGGGCTTGTTGGCCCAATTGTTGGTCTTCTCTTCTTCAAAGTGGTGGGCTAGGGCCATACTCTTTTTCCCCAATCTAGTTGATGCGCTGATGTAGTACATCCATGAAACAAGAACAGACGCCTCACTCTACTACTTCACTCTGTTATGCCGTGCTGTTTTCCCTCCCATACGTTCGGAGGCTGGAGGCCGAAGGCTGAGTGAGGAGCAAGGGTGTTAGTGGGTTCCTTTGGTGGGTTTGTTCCATTGTGTTTATGGGCTCTAAGTGAGCCAAAACCTAGGATTCTGACCGCCGCTGTTCGCGTTCAGGTCAGTCCAGCCACCGTCCGCTGGTACTAGGATTCCGGCCAGACCAGCCTGCTGTTCGCCGCCAGCCGCCGCCACCTTCCGGTCAGATTGGTGATAGGGGAGTGTCTCTCTTTGTTCTTTTGTTTCCGAAAAATTTTTTAGATTTATTTTGTCAATTTTTTCGGATAGGGGAGTGTCTCGTTTACTGATTTGTTCTTATTACATCTATGTGATACCCTGAGGCAGTTGGTCCTCATTTGTGCTTTGTGCTGTGTGATGCTCTGAGGCGGCTGGTCCTCTTGTGTGGTGATTTCTGTGCTATAGAATTAGGAATTTTTTGTGATTAGTGGCCTGGTTGGTCAATTTCTTGTTATCTCTAGTTTTATTTGTTTGAAATCTTTTGTGGTTATATCTGTGTGATATTTTTCCTGGTTTGTTTTCGCTGCTTATCAGATTTTCTGGAAATTTTTGCTCTTTTTACTATATGTGTGAATTAAGTTTGTTTCCAGGCCTAAGATAGCATTTTCTCACCTGTGTGTGTGATTGTGTTATTTCTTGAATCTGTGTGAGTCGATTCACTCAACTTTAAGCACCTATGGCTCCTCCTAATGCATTAGGGCAAGGAGACTTCAATATCTGTTTGAAACAGAAGATGAAGTATGAGAGGGTGCTCAAAGCTGTGAATGACTCTTATGATTAAGAGATAATTTTTTGCGTGAATTATTTGGTGCTTTTTAAAATCTTATGTGCTTTTTAATTGGCTAGTTAATTCCGCATGTTGATTAGGAAATTTGTTTTTCTATCTTGTTTCACTTTGAATCTATGTGCTTCTTTGTGAATTTGTGTTTTCTTTATGAGAAACTTGTTAGAAATGTGTTTTCTTATTGTGTGCTTGTTTATGTGTTAAACTTACTAGGTTTTGGGCTGCTCCTAGTGAGGTGGAGTATTTGTATATGTGTTATATCTTTATGCTTTTGTGCCTTGTTTATTATGTGTTAGTATTTGTTATGGTTGTGTACCATTTACATGCTTATTTGTTTATCTTAGTGAGGTGGAGCATGTTGTGTGCATTCGAATGTGGTGTAACATTTGATTGTTATTTGTCTGTGTGACTGTTATGTCTGTGTGACTTTTAAATGCTATAGCTTTTGTGTCTACGTGACTAGACTGTGTGTCTTTAGAATTATGTATTCTATTTTGTGTGATATATGTATGAATTGTGTATTTATGATCTTTGTGATCTCATGTTAGCTTTGTGCTTAGTTTTGTTTCTGTGTGAACTGTTCGTGTGTCATGAGAACTGTGAGTTCTAATCTATATGATTACATGACTATGTGAACTATTGTGATTTTGTGTCATTTTTTTACTAACTTTGTGTTTGTCAAATTTTCTAGATCTTGCATCTAACTTTGTGTTTTTCATTTTGCAGGTAGCCGGATAGGTGCGATGATGATATCCTATACTTTTTATGAACACAATGGGAGAATTGGGCTAAGGTGGAGATTTGTTGGGCCCTTTGGGCTTGTTGGCCCAATTGTTGGTCTTCTCTTCTCCAAAGTGGTGGGCTAGGCCCATACTCTTTTTCCCCCAATTTAGTTGCTGGCTGATGTAGTACATCCATGAAACAAGAACAGACGTCTCACCCCACTACTTCACTCTGTTATGCCGTGTTGTTTCCCCTCTGATCTGTTCGGAGGCTAGAGGCCAGAGACTGAGTGAGGAGCAAGGATGTGAGGGTGTTAGTGGGTTCCTTTGGTGGGTTTGTTCCATTGTGTTTCATGGGCTCTAAGTAAGCCAAAACTTAGGATTCTAAGCACCACGTTCCACCACCTCCGGCGAAGCTCCGGCGACATCAACCGGAGAGACGACGAGGACGACCGCATCCACCCAATATAATCAATTCACACCTGCTCAACCCCAAGATTCAACACTATCATACGTGATCTCCAAAGCATTATTACTGTAAATTTCTTCCTTCAACAAGCAGACACTAGAGTGAAGAAAGGTAAAGTCATGAGATAGAATAATAAAATTCAAGAAAAGGGGAAGAGGAAAGTGCAAGTCTAATGGGTGGCGTAAAACGACAAGAGAATCAGACAGAAGGTGTCACAAATCAGTTTATGGGCTTTGGTGTCACCAAGAGAAAACCTAAATTGAATCTGCGAAATGGAATTAAATCAACAAAATTCAATTTCTCAACCAAAAATTCAAAAAACCCACACCAAATTCTCCTTCAATTACCAAATAGCGTCGTCAGATCCGCCATCTTCTATGCCTGAATGTAAACGACAAAATAAGATTCTGACTCAGATGCAGAATCGTCGTCTCGAGAATTCCACATGGCTCTCATCATCGTCGTCATCCTCGAGTTCCGGCGGCGGAGAATTCAGGAATTTAGGATTTCGGAATCCGGCGATTGGAATGGTAGAAAATGATGGGGTACGGCCAACTCTAATGGGTTGGACAGGGGAGAGAGTTTTTTTTGCTGATCTTTTTTCTTCTTTTGCATCACGTGGAGAGGAAATTTTTTTTTTTTTAATTTTATTTTCCACGTCATTGTTTGGTCAGTAAATGGATGGCCAACATCTGAGACCGAGGATTCAATTTGCAATCACCTATCAAAGTGATATACTTTTTTTGCAAAATTTTAAAGGTTTAGACTTATTTATAATTGATGTAAAGGTAGAGACTTTTTAAAATAATTAACCCTTAATTTGATTAATATTGCTACCACGGCATAATAAGCTTGAGATTTTTTTTAATTCCATCCTATAATAATTTTATTAAATTTTAAACTTCACATTGATCACATACTCTCAAGATATATCTTAATTTAAAATTATAACTCTTATTTAAAAAACATGTCATTTTCATGATTAATTACCAAAAAGTATTAAAACTTAAAAAACAATAAAATTAATTACAAAATAATTTTTTCTCAAATTTCATATAGCAGTATAATTTATTTTGGAATTGTGAGTACTCCATGTATTGCTTAAGAAAAAATTAAAAGTGATAAAATATATATTTGTTTTCTATTTGAAATAATTGTAAGATAAATTATAATTAAGCGTATTTTTATGAATGGGTATTAAAAATTTTTCGCAAATTAATTCAAAATATAGAAGATTAAAGACATAAAAAGTGAAAAATACTATCTAATAAACAATTAATTTTGATGCTATTTTGTATTTAAAAGGTTTGGTTCAATATTAAAATAACACTTCATATTATATATATATCATTAATATTACTACCATTAATACATAATAATATTATTTTACGTTTATATAAGTAATTTAATTTAATATTTTAAATATTTTTGATTTAATCCGTAAATTTGGTGTTAATTTTAAATTATTTATTTTCAATGGAATTTAAATTATAATATTTTTATTTTAAAATATTTTTGCTACAAAGATTAAAATGCATTTCAATTATTGTATAACCTATGTTAATTTATATTCTCTTCATGGATATTTAGGAAAGCTAATTCATTATTGTTGCAAATGCTCAAAGGATCCAAACTCAATATGGATGGTATTATAATGGATGTAACAAATGCACCAAGAAAGTTATTGTTAAATTCAGAGTCCCTTACTGTGAGAAGTGTAAGTAGGACATACCGATACCTGTGCCACAGTAAGTTTTATTTTTTTCTTTGAAAGTTTAACATTTTTTTAAAATTTACTATTTTCTTTTGAAATGACAAATAAAATTTAATTAAGTTATTTTTCATTGCAACAGATATAAAATTCATCTCAGGGTTGCCTATGAAACTGGAAGTACTTCCTTTATAGTATTTGATAGAGAAATTAGGCCAATCATTGGAAAAACAGCAACCGAACTCATTGAAAATCTTGAGAATGTATTTTATAATTTTCATATACTGACATCTATAAAGAATAGAATTGCATTAATCAAATTTCACATATTACAAATTTTCACATGAAAGATATGACATAAATTAGAATTTAGCTTGCAAAATACAACATATCTGTTATACCTATCTTATGTTTTATTGTAATTCTTTTTTTATTAACTGGACTTGATTGGATCATTTCCTAAAGAGCTTGACACTCTTAGTGGTTCGAAGTTCATCTTTAGATTCTATATTTCTGAAAGAAATATAAATAGTTAATGGAATGTATATACCGTGATGAAAGTATCTTCAGATCCTACTATAATCAAGGCTATAAGGAATAGATCAAAAGCGAAAAAGGTATTGAAGTTCAAAATTAAAAATGCATTTATGGTGATTTGTTCCATCCATTTTCTAACTGTTATATTATACTGTTATTTTTATGTTTATATACAGCTTTTAGGATCCTCCATGAATGATGATTTTTCAAATAAAATGAGTACTCCAAAAAGGAAGCGTAAATTGGTTGACATTGAGACTATCGATGATGATGAAGATAGTACTCTGGATCAGACTCAAATACCGGCCACGAATAAAATGATGGTTCAAGTAAAAGTTGAAGATAATCAATCTTAAGAAAACAAAACCTATTACTTCATGAAGAACTTAGGATTTATCCATAAATTTTATTATAACTACAGATTTATATTATTATAATTTTTATGAAACTATGAATAATTATTTTAATTCTATTATCAATTCTATCCTTCAAACTTTTCTAGAATCAATGATTAATATTTATTTCGATACCATTACCAACTCTGTTTTTCATATCAAGTAGACATGCGCCACCACAAGAATAAGAATTTAGAATTTAAATTGTCTCATACAAAATTAATTTATTCAAAATAGTCTCAAAAAATTTAACTTTACCTAGAAATAATCCCATAACTTTTAACTTTTCTCTAAAATAGTCATTTTAACCTAAAAATGATCAATTTTTTTGTCTTTTTAACTTAAAAATGATCAGAAAATCATTATCGAGTGTTGGGGTTTTCCTAACAAAACATGTTTTTACACATGACTAGTTATATGTTGCGCTCTCCAGGGTTAAGAGTAGGGCAGGTCTACAAATACTTTGTCTAGATGAAGAAGGAAAAGCAAGCAACAGCACAGTTAATGTTGTGTTTGGTGAGGTTTTTAGAAATTTACAGTAATTAATGTTACAGATAATATAAATATGATTGTATTTAACTTTTAATTTATTTCAATACAGTTACATAATATATCATTTAAAGGTTAACATGAGAATTATACTAAGTAAAGATAAATATATACAAACATGAAAAATAAAAAAATAACATTACATTAAAACACATCGAAATTAACATAACAAAGTAAAGATCATTTTAAAAAAATCATATTATAAAAAATATAACCCGTGTAATACACGGGGAAACATATTAATTAATACTATTAATTTACAAGTGATTGCCAAAAATATTTTTTTCTAAATTGTGAGGTGGCAGCGCCACATTGCTCCATGAAAAATTTTGTGTATGTGGCGTTACTACGTTCGTTCTTGGAAAAATTGTATATGTGTTGCTCCCACGTTGATCCCGCAATTAATATTTATTAAATTTAAAATAAATAATATTTTGTAATCCTACCATTAATACATCTAAATTTAAATATTTAGTAATTCTACAATTAATACATAATAATATTATTTTAAGTTTATACTAGTATAAACCCGCGTAATACGCGGGATCATTTAATTATTACTAATATTTTTTACAATTAAATAATCAGTATCATATAATTATTCAATATTAATTATTGATATTTTCTTTATAGCTATACAACATTTATTAATATAAATAATTTATAACAATGTACACCTTTTTAACTTTTGATAATATGATGTATATCTTAATCATATGTAAAAATTAATATATATTAACTTTATTAATTTCTGTGAGTTACGTAATTTTAATTGATTTTTATTATTTTCAAATACTCCCTCCATCCCGCCCAAATAGCATTATTTTACTATATTGGGCGTCTTGTTCAAATTACACTATTTTCCTCTTAGTAAAAAGGGTCCACCAATGGCCACCACTACCCATCACATCTCTCTAATACACCTACTCACTTTACATAAAATAATAATACTTCTTAATTTGCGTGCAAAAAGCAAATGGTGCTGTTATATATAATAGTAATTCAATTTCAATTAATTGTGTTTTTTTTTACAAAATTAATATGAAATATAAATAAAATTAAATTTGTATACAATATATTTTTAAATATTTATAAATTTATAAAGAATTTATTATATTTAATTTTTTTAACTAAATTTTTTGGGTAAGTTTTGCATGAGACCGTCTCACGTGAGACCATTTTACACCTTTTAAAATAGTAATCATTTTTGCTACAAAATTATCACTTTTTATTTATACTATAAATATTGATTCATGAAATAATATTATCACTTTTCATTAATTAAATATCACTTTTCACTAATACTTCTTTCCTTTAGTTGTTGTTTGTTGGTTGACGATAATGTTACCTTGTTCAGATTGTCTTTCATGTGGTTGAAAGCATTCTCTCCAATGGCAATACTATTGGAAATCGAAGATGAATAATCTTAATTTATATAAAACAGAAAAAGTTAATTTTTTTTTTAAAATTAAAAATTTCCTCCATCAAAACACACTAAAATAATTAATTTCTAGCTTAATTATATTTGAAGCTATTATTATTTATCAAATAATTAAAAAATTTGAATTTACGCTAACATTTAATAAAAAATAATTAAATAAAATAAATAAAAATTCGTAGTTGATTTTTTTAGAACTTGAAAAAGCTTTATAAAAATAATTTTTGTGAGTATAAAAAAGATTAAAACTTGAAGATTAAATGATAGAATACGTATATAAATTGGAGATAAGTATAAAGAAATTTTAAAAAAAAATCAATATGTATAAATCAAAAGAAATTAAAAATAAAATACAACAAATTAATCAAAAGAAATTTAAATAAAATAAATAAAAATTTGAATACTAAGCTGATGAAAGTTTTGGAAGAATAATTTCTATACATATGAAGTGAATGAGTAAAAGGTATAGGTGAATAGGATTTTTTATAATAAATTAATCAAAAGAAACTTAAACAAAATAAATAAAAAATTGAATCCTAAGAAAGCTTCGGAAGGATTATTTATATGCATGTGATATTGAAGGTTGAAATATCTACGATGCCACCCTCTTTTAATTTTTGCATTGCATATGACATCTATCGATCTTTTATATTTAACAATTCCCTCAATATTTGACCCTTATGACATCAATTGAAATTGAAATAAATTAAAAAATATAAATATAAATTCAAATAATAGAACTAAGAAATCATCGATAGGAATGTATATAATTATACCAATACCTTCCCATCAATCATTGACGATGAAGAAAACTGAAGACGCGAGAATAAAGATGGTAAGCAATTAATCTAAAAAAAAAGGTAGTAGAAAATTGCTTGGACTCAGAGTTTATGTACCATAGTAATAGAGGTAAAAAAATCTTTGTTGTATATATCTCTTTATTTTCTCCTAATTAAATAATAATTAATAAAAATATTATTAAGTAATGGAACTAATTAATATTTAGAAAAGTAAATATCCTATAGTATATATATGTATATATGAATTTGTATATGTATATATGAATTTGTATGTATCCTATATATAAATAAGAAAACTAACTAATTAATAATTAAAAAATTTAAGAAAAATTGTGGAAGCAACACCTCATAAAAATTAAACTTTCCTTTAGTATATTATAGATGTAATAATATTATTTTAAGTAATTTTCTTATAAAAGTTTATGTAAGTAATTTAATTTAATACTTCAAATATTTTTTATTTAATCTGTAAATTTGGTGTGGATTTTAACTTGTTTATTTCCATTGGATTTTAAATTATTTATTTTCATATTTAGCATATAAATTTAATTAAGGCATAATATAATCGATTAGTTATAAAGTTTTAGTAAATTTATGAAGAAACAAAAAACTTTTGTTGTTGTTTGATTATTTTAATTAAGTTTTAATAATTTTAGGAAAGATAGAGTATATTTTAAAATTTAATATTTTTAAAGTAATTTTGGTGTTAATTTTAAATTATTTATTACCATATTTATCATATAAATTCATTTTATATAAGTATATAACATAATATAATCGATCAATATTCATCTATAGTTAATCTCTATTGCAATCTTTATACCGTTTTTCTTTTCCTTTATTAAATCATGTCATCAATTTATGATCATGTGCTTGAAATTACTATGCAAAAGAGACTTGGTGAATTAAAGTTAAATGCTTGATGCTTTGGATTTCATACCTTGATAATACAGACAAAAAAATATACCTGGATATGATTATGATGGATGAAAAGGTAAATTTTAGTTGGTTTTAATGATTAAATATTCTTTATCTATATGGTATATTTTATATTTCCACAACTTTTACATTATTAACATGATAAGGTTTTCTATTTAATTATTGTTATATTATATGTGTAGGGTTCGAAGATTTAAGAAATAATCTGCTATAATCAGATCTAAAAATTTGAGAAAATGTTAAGTGAGGGACAACATATATTATATCAAATTTCCGTATTGTTAAAAATATTAGGTCGGTCCTTATTATAAATCATGAATTCAAGTTGAACATCCACAATTATACGTTGGTGCGATTGACTTCATTGTAAACCAACAAAATTAGCTTGAATTTTATTGATTTTGATACAATCAATTCTCATGACAACACTAGAGATATAGTACTCATAGGTATGTTTTAAAAGTTTATTATTATGTTTTAATATAAACTAATTATACTTTTAAAGAAATTGGTTCTATTTCTTCTTACAATGACAATATCCACAGACATAATTGCTTCTTTGGTGGTAAAAATAGGAGATATAATTTTTGTCAGTGCAAGGGGCAAGCCTACAGATAAAATTGATATTGAGCTTGAAGATGAACGTGGTAACTTTCTTTTAAAATATTTATCCATATTTTTATTTTGTAACTCAATTTTTACGTTTAATTTTTTTTTTTTGGATTAAAATTTTAACATCAATTAAGACACACGATCATGAATTGTACATTATGGGAAGAATATGTAAGATAATTGATTCAGTACAAGATGAACAATCCAAACCAAACACTTATTATTGTTCTTGAGTATGCCAAAATCAATAATAAATATAGAGGAATATTTTTTTTTTTAAACTCATTTTATTTATGTATAATACTGTATGTATTTAAATGTCATTAGATGTTTATTCTAATATTTATCCATTAATAATATATTATTTATCTTCTAATTTCTTAGATATGTTTTAACAATAATAATATTAATTATTATTATATAAAAATTTAAATCAAAATTTTTTTAAAATATGCTATAGAAAAAAACATATCAAATTCTTGGAATGCAACAAGGATAACTATTAATGAAGATATAAAAGAAGTTCATGATTTCCGAAAGAGGAATACACTCAATCTATACATAATATTTAGTGATTTTTTCTTTTAAAAAAAATATATCTATAAATTTTAATATTTATATTTTTGGAAATGTAGCATGGGTTTAATAGGCCATGATAGATTGCCTGAATAATCTCATATAAATCATATTAGTAGAAGCTTCGTCTTTGAAGAATTTACACCAGATGTAAAAGCGATCTATCTTACAGAAATTCAAGACATCAAGGATGTAAATATTCCATTATGATATTTGTGTTTTAAAATATTTTTGCTACAAAGATTAAAATGCATTTCAATTATTGTATAACCTATGTTAATTTATATTTTCTTCATGGATTTTTAGGAAAGCTATTACATTGTTGTTGCAAATGCTCAAATGATCTAAACTCAATATGGATGGTACTATAATGGATGTAACAAATGCACCAAGAAGGTTATTGTTAAATCTGGAGTCCCTTACTGTGAGAAGTGAAAGCAGGACATATCAGTACCTATGTCATAGTAAGTTTTATTTTTTTTCTTTGAAAGTTTAACATATATTTTTTTTAAAATTTACTATTTTCTTTTGAAAATGACAAATAAAATTTAATTAAGTTATTTTGCATTGCAACAGATATAAAATTCATCTCAAGGTTGCCGATGAAACTGGGAGTACTTCCTTTATAGTATTTGATAGAGAAATTAGGCCAATCATTGAAAAAACGGCAGCTGAACTCATTGAAAATCTTGAGAAGGTATTTTATAATTTTCATATATTGACATCTATAAAGAATAGAATTGAATTAATCAAATTTCACATACTACAAATTTTCACATGAAAGATATGACATAAATTAGAACTAGTTTGCAAAATACAACATATCTGTTATACCTATCCTATGTTTTATTGTAATTTTTTCTTTTTTTTATTAGCTGGACTTGGTTGGATCATTTCCTAAAGAGCTTGACACTCTTATTGGTTCGAAGTTCATAAATTTTATTATAACTGCATGTTTATATTATAGTAATTTTTATGAAACTATGAATGATTATTTTAATTCTATTACCAATTCTATCCTTCAAACTTTTCTAGAATTAAGGATTAATGTTTATTTCGATGCCAGTACCAACCCTATTTTCTGTATCAAGTAGACATGCGCCACCATAAGAATAAGAATTTAGAATCTAAATTGTTTCATACAAAATTAATTTATTCAAAATAGTCTCAAAATTTTTAATTTTACCTACAAATAATTTCATAACTTTTAACTTTTCTCTAAAATTGTCATTTTAACTTAAAAATAATCAATTTTATTTATGAGTTTTATAAAGATAAAATATACTATTTTGAGACAAAATTACAATAAGTAAAATTAATAATTAAAATTTTACTTTATTCAAAATAGTCCAAATATTTTTTCATCTTTATAACTTAAAAATGATCAATTCTTTTTTTTTTATTTGGACTGAATTAACACTATTGCAAAAGTTATGGGACTACATTGACAAAAAATATTGTATTGAAACAAATATATAGCAAAAACTAAAAGGTTTGGAATGAAAATTAATCTTATAATTAATATTTTATTTAATATTGCGAATAGTGTTTTATTTTAAATAATTTAATATAATATTTTAAATATTATTTTATTTAATATATCCTACTATTTTAAGTTATTTATTATTAATACCATATTAAAAAAATCATATTGTATTATTTAATATTATTTTAACCATAATTAAAATTTATTATTGAAGTGAAGATACTAAGTGGTAAAAATAAAGAGAACTTGGTGTTAATTCCTAGAATGATTTTTAGTCCAACAGACAACACACTACCGTTTATGTTTCAAAGGAGACATTTTCCTGTGTTGGTGTGTTATAACTATAAACAAGAGACAAGGACAATCATTATCGAGTGTTGGGGTTTTCCTAATGATACATGTTTTTACACATGGTCAGTTATATGTTGCGCTCTCCAAATTTAAGAGCAAGGCAGGTCTAAAAATACTTTGTCTAGATGAAGAAGGAAAAACTAGCAACAGCATAATTAATGTTGTGTTTGGTGAGGTTTTTAGAAATTTACAGTAATTAATGTTACAGATATTATAAATATGATTATATTTATCTTTTAATTTATTTCAATTCAGTTACATAGTATACCATTTAAAGGTAAACATCAGAATTACACTAAGTAAAGATAAATATA
This sequence comes from Pogostemon cablin, assembly GCA_023678885.1. Lineage (NCBI taxonomy): Eukaryota > Viridiplantae > Streptophyta > Magnoliopsida > Lamiales > Lamiaceae > Pogostemon > Pogostemon cablin. The sequence goes on along the minus strand of CM042973.1, from coordinate 19,432,464 downwards.
TACAAACATGAAAAACAAAAGAAAATAACATTATATCAAAACATATTGAAATTAACATAACAAAGTAAAGACCATTTAAAAAAATCATATTATAAAAAATATAACACACAGGGAAACATATACTCCCTCCGTCCCCCGATGTATTTCACGTATTTGTGTGCGCGGAGTTTAAGAAAAATTTATTTTTTTAAGTATAAAGTAAGAAAGAGAAAAAATATTTTAGTTAATTTAATGAAAAAGGTGTGTAAAGTTATTGGAATGTGTGAAAAAGTGAGTATTTTGTTGGGATATGTGTAAAAAGTAGGTATTATTATAGTGTATTCATTACCATTTTTAGTAAAAGTGAAGTGTGAAATACTTTGTGGGACGGATGGAAAAGGAAAGTGTGAAATACTTTGGGGGACGGAGGGAGTATATATATATATATATATATACTAGATATTAGATGTGCGATGCACGTCCCTGTTACGTTAACATATGTTTTTATTTTATTTATTAAAAACAAATTAAGCTTCAGGTATTGTTATTCGACAAAATATTTTGTGATACTTTACATTTTAATTTATAAATGACATTTTTAATTTATGAATGGGAGCAAAGCACCTTGATACGCTTATATATGTAATTTTAGGTGTATAACTATTTCTAAATTCTTCTATTAAAAAGGTATATCCAATAAAAATAATACTCCCTTTCAAAGTTCGTTCAAATTCTTGTAATTTGTTTGGCAACGTACATTAAAAACAATATACATATACTTTTTCTACACTTGTTCCCTTTTATTTTTAAAACAATTCGCATCTCGTGAGGAGTATTGGAGAAATAGAGTTGCTCCCGAGAGACAATAGTCATCATCAACTAATCTGCATCCACTCTAACCATTCTGCCAGGGGGCCAAGTTCTTTTATATAGAACTTCAGAATTGCCATTTCAACCACCCGAAATTCTGCTGCAATTTACACAATAAAAACATTCTTCGAGTTTTGCTAAATAAGAAAAATGAGGATCAAAGTTTTCCATCATTTTGTTACTCATAGCGTTGTGCAGACAGTATGAGAAACTGTTGAACTTCGGGAGAAAACCGAAAAAAATCGAGACAACGAGTTTTAAGGGAAGATGTGAAATAGCTTGTGGATTACAAGACTAACCGTAACTACAATGTTTAATCCCTTCCATGTGACCTAGAAAGCAATCAATATGAGACTTTTAAATGAACGAATTGAATGCACCATTTATATATGCAAACGAACAATTTGATGAAAGCCTAAAAAAAACACTTAAATGTAAGGATACTGCCTTGGTATTTGGATAGAGGGTAGTAAATATCTTTGCATTTAGGACAGTTAATCTTCACAGTACTTGATCGCGCTATCGTGGGATGTCTGATTGTCCAACAGGAAGGCAAGGTTGTCGAAGACAAAAGGCAAGAAATTCAGTGATCCACAACAGTTAAGGGCATATGGTACCATCAGTTAAAAGAACACTCAAGTCGGGAGGAAGAGACATTGCAGCTGTGCAGATAATGGAAGTATTGCATCCTCCAAAAAAAAACAATGAATTTCATTTGATGCTCACAATAAGAAGCATTTTGAACGGAATCATTAGCAAACAAATGTTTGAACAGCTTTAGTTGTCTCTATGAACTTAACAAAAGTTCACTAATAGAAAATAAAAAGAGAAGCATACAGTACTCACAAGAAGTTTTCTCCATTCTTGTACAGCATTAGGACCAGCATATGTTTGTAGATCCTGCAAAATGATGCATATATAGTACTATATAACTCTGAAATCAAAGGCTAGTTCATGAAACAGAATGATTATAGTGAAAATTTTCATTGGAACTTAGGAAGAGGTATTTTATTCACACTTTAAAAGACAAGCTGCAAACCTTGAATTTCATTTGCTATAATATGGAGTAGCTCATTTTCTTTATCATCCTTCTCATTTTTTTTTTCAACTTTTGGATCTTGAATGATGTAACCTCAGGGTAACTCTAAAGTTATTTAATGGTTTTTAAAATATCTGCAAGGTGTAATTGCTCTTACATCAATATGTTACACAAGAACTGCAAAAGATGTAAAAAAAAAATCATTTATGATATATCTACACTAGACATGTTTATCCTTTAGAGATACATGGAGATGAAGTTTGCACTACAAACATTTGATTTACTCTTCTAGATCAATTTCTTTTGGCGTTAAAGTACAAAAAAACCAACTCCTCCAAATAAGTCAGATATTCAAGTAAAATTAGAAGATGGGGGAGCAAGATACTTACTGTGTTGGAGAACGTAATTTTGTATCCACTCTCCTTACAGCAATAAGCAACTACATAATAACAGTTTGGAAGCAAAATCTATCAATTATCAAAACAAATATATGATTATACACCTATACCTACATCAAAATTATGTCATAAAATAAATCTTCTACAAATGACATGAAATTAACTCTAAAAGGAGTCCACTCTTGATTCAAGAACCAGAAGTAACATCTGACTGATCAATTCACCAACCAACTATTCATATGCATCTACATTGTATCAGAAAAAAGTGGAGATTAACATCAAAGAAAGAAAGTCTGTTGAGATCCTCTTCCATTTGGTGTCTAACACATTAATTCCTTTGTGAGGTCATTTAGTACACGTGGCGTGTTCTTACGAAACTATAATATCGTCCCATTGCAACAGCACCCTTCATCTGGATTTCCAACCGAGAAGAAAGTCTAGCAGTTCTTCCTTGTCTGCTCCAACTCATTTTTCAGTTCTATAACCCATTTAATTTGACATTAAAAATAAAATCAAGATTCCCTGAGATTAATGTGCCTTAGAGTGAGATTAAAAACACAAAAAAGAACTTTAATTATTCACAAATAGTGAACTACTTTAATTCTAACTAATATAACTTGAAGAAAATAAGAGATTATGTAAGGTTTGAATAATGTCATTAAGAAAATAAGAGATTGTGTACCGTTTGAATCATGTAATCTACTACTTCATGTGTTCTTCGCACCTATATCGAAGGAATCAATGACATTAGAAGGTCAGGGTAATCAGATTAGGTTCAGAAATATGAGATTTTAGACATAGCTGCATAGCAGATTCATGAAATCGATCTGCCATACTGCCTTTTCACTTTGATCAATTTCCTGAGACAACCAGTTCGACAGTCAAGCAGGTGAATTTAATTGCATCAAATTACTGTAAATAGAACTTAAAAGAATATTAACCTAGGGGTTACCTGATCACCCTCGTTCTGAAAAAGGAGATCTATTATCCAAAGTTTCAGGTACAGTAATATTGAAGCAAACATATGAAAATGGTAGATTTTTTTTTTTTGATAGAGAAAATGGTAGTTTTGAATTGCTAGCCTATGGTGTGTGCTTGGGCTTTAAATCCCATCGCCGGCCCCTTCTTCTGCAATGAGACCTTTGCAATTCACAACGTTCAAACTTCAAACTTATCTTATTTAGAAGAATGCGAATAAAAGTAGATAATAATTGTATAAATTAATTTAGGTTAAAAATGTAGAAAGAAAAAATAACTAGGGCAAAAGTGGAAAAAAAGAGTTTCTTAAAACATTGCTACTTTTAATATACTATATTTTTCTGACGTGCAAATCACGTCGCATGCACGTCATACTTTGTATTTTTTTTTAATTTGCAATTTGTTAAAATGTACAATGTTTAAGTATCATCCGATGTAAATTATAAAAGAAATAATTCAGAAAGAAAATAGACTCATTAGTCAAAATAAAAATACACAAAAATGTAGCAATGGATACAACAGTAAAGATTAAACAAAAAGACTGCACGTATCCGATGAGCAGTCGACAGTCATACAATTGCAACTTGTGCGTATAAAAACATAGATATATAAATTAGAAAGCAGGTGATCCTCTTTTACTTTTTTTGTTTCTAAACAATCTACTAATTCTAAGTCCTTGATTATGAAGAAAGGAGAAAAAAATCATACTAATAATGATAATATAATATTAGAGAAACTCCCTTATCACACACATTATATTTAAAAGCCTAATCTTATAAATGAGATGATCATTTAACATACGACTTCAAGGTCATTTGTATCATGTGATGATGACAAAGGGTTTATATTCAGTTTTTGTGAAGAGAATTTGGAAGAAAAATTGCATAGCAGCAGTTCTAGAAGCATGCTTCATTAATACTATCCTAGGAGGCTGCTTGGTATGAATTCTTCAATCGGAATGGCAATAGGTAAACACTAAAGAGTCAATGACAATGTGAGGGTGGGGTATAGTTATTGAATCAATGGGAGTGATTAAGGAATTTTGACTCCCACTGACCAACCAAGCATCAACAATGGAAATCAATATACATTTATTCCCATTACCCCTTCAACTACCCCCAACCAAGCAACCTATAAGTAAAATTTGGTCAATTAAATATGTTGAAGGACATACAATACTTCTGAATTGTAGTTTATCAGCACCAAGGAGTGTTGTTTTCACTGCCACGAAATGAATAAATAACATTAAATTTAAATTCTTATCAAAAGTATAATAGCATAGATACTGCAGTATGACAAATATGAATAAACAATAGATTAATACAAACCATATTGCAAAGTAATGTTTCTTTCATATTGGCCTTGAGTTATCTACCAAACTCTGCAAACACATCAAATATTTCACAGTAGTTCTTCACTAAATAAGTATTTATACGTTGAGCTTCTAAATCCTTAAAAAGCTTCTACCCATCATCATATCTACCAATAAGAAAAAAATCTGTATGCTTCATCAAGATAACCATTCAAGCAATATCCATTATTATGTCATGCTTAAAGCCCCTCTGTACAAGGATATATTAGCTGAATCAGCAGAGAAACTATTTTATAAATTTGGTGCAAGAATTCTATTGCATTTTTAACTCCATTTCTCTATAGCAATCAGAGGGGGTAACCTCTAAAAGTTCATCCTGCAGAATGTAAGAAGGAACAACCATTACATTTAGAGTTCAAAAGTTCAGATAAATTGTTGCGGAATCTCTAATTAGTCAGGATTCAAGCATGATAAAATAAAGCAATTTCACTCATTATATTTGAAATGTTTGTAAAGAGAGGATTGGCAAGAAATAAAAACCTAATTTTTTTCCGATATGCATCAATCAGTAATCATATTTATGAAAGTTAAAATACTCACATGAAAGTCATTGTCCATGTAATCACGGTGCTGCAAAAGAAGGGAAATAAAAAAACTGTTAAATGTTACATTTTAAGAGTAATAAAGCAGTGAATCAAGCATATTCTATGCATTAATTTGCAGAACAAATATTCAACTCAGATCAAAATAGAAAATAAAAGATAAACAATGTGGCTTCTTGATATTATTCTTTATTGGGTTGGTTAATGGATATATTTCAAAATCTATCTTTATTAAGGCTTAAAGTTTAATTTGCCAAATAAGCAACACTGAAAAGAGCTCACAAATTTCTAGCACAAAAGTTCAGCCCTTTGGCAAAGTTTCAAATAAAAACTCACTATTCATGAATGCACCACTCCACGATGCCACCCCAACTATTTCAATCAAATGAAGATCAGTACAGTATTGCATCATGTACCTTAATATTTAAATTGTTATTTTAATGTCTATTGAAATAAGAAGATAATATCAATAGAAAATGTAAATATATAAATAAAATCATGTCCATGAGAAAAATAGGTATTGCTTGCTGTAAAAAAAAAAAAAAAAAAAAAAAGACATATCAAATAAGAAGATAAAAGCCAGTAATCAGATAGTAAGACAAACCTCATGACTTTCAATAATGAATTCAAAGTTGGGACACTAAACTGTGGTATCGACAGGGCATGCTTCTTGGAAAAATCGCAATATATGTGATCATCGCTATTTTCACCTAGATTTTAGTGTCTTTTTATATGTCTTTTCGTAGTATTTTATCTGTATTTTATGTGTTATTTGGTTGTGTTAAGTGTTTTCATGGAAATGTGTGTGAACGAGCCTAAACATGTTAAAAACAGGTCGAAAATGGAGTCAGGAGCTGAAACGAGCAAGAAACGAACTCACGGGACCCAACTCGAGTTGCAAGGTGCAACTCGAGTTGCCAACTCAAGTCGAGTAGGGGTGCGAAAATGTCCAGAATTTGTCCAGTGAGCCAACTCGAGTTGCAAGGTCCAACTCGACTTGCAACTCGAGTCGAGCTGCTTCTCACCAAGTCGATCTCCAAGTCGTGCGGTGCAGGGCAGGTGCAGAAAATCATACAGTGAGTCAACTCAACTTGCAAGCTGCAACTCGAGTTGCAAGCTTGAGTCGAGCTGGCCTCCGAAGGAAATCAAGTTTCAGAGCCTCGCAACACGACCGAACAGGCGAGTACTCGAGTTGCTGACTCCAGTCGAGCTGGGTAGCTCGAGTTACAATACATGCTACTCAACTCGAATAGCTAACTCGAGTAAGACATGCCAACTCGAATAAGGGCATTTTTGGGCCAAAATCCAGATTTTCACCTGCCAATATGTGTAAGTGTGTGTAAAAAGCCCATTTGATATTAAATTTGTGGCCAACATGGAAAGGGTATAAATAGCCTCAAGTTCAACATTTGAAGAGAGATTGGATATATCACACAAGGGTTTCATTCCTACACCTAGATCACACACCATTTCTTCCATTTTACACCATCAATCTTCATCCATTCTTCATCCCTTCCATTTGGGTGTTAAAGACCTCAAGAATTCAAGAGCTAGAGGTGGAGGTGGAGATCAAGAAGAATAGAAGATTCTCTTCAAGAAATTGATAGGGAAGAATTTATTCATTTTGTATTTCTTTTGGATTTGAAACTATGGGTATGTGTAATGGATCATTCATGTGTTTTGTTACTATTATCATGTTAGGCTAATCCCTCTAGTGGGATTAGGGACATGAAGAGCATATTATGTTTATATTATTATGTGGATTAAATTGGTTTTTGACTTAATTGATGTTGGTTTCTATTCATGGGCTTTAATTGTTTTGATGTTATGATGGCATGGTTTGTTATTCATGAATGATTATTGGTTTAATGGATTGTTGATCAATGGATTGATTTATGGTAATTAAGTGCTATTATAATGTTCATGTGTATATTGCTTGGAGTGAGACGGAAACGAACCTCCTAAGTATTAGAAATGCATGAATAGACATCGAGTTTGGGTTTGACCGAGAGGATATTTGAATTCGATGAGGGAAACCAATCCATTCGTTAGCTTTAGTACACAAAAGGGAGAGTTAATTCTAATTAGTACCTTCTAAGGTAGAATTGGGAGACAATTAATACCTAGATGGAAGAGGTTAATATTGGGCTTTGATCTTAAGTGCTTTTGGGAGTCTCAAGTGGATCAACAACCTTTGTAACCCGAAAGGGAGCTTAGGATACAATCGTGATCACCCTTAATCTACATCAATTGAGTTGAATTCTCTTTGCATGATAATATGAATTGAGTGTGCTTGGATGTTTCTAATCCCATATTTTTCCATACTTGAACTTTAGCACCTATTCTCTTTTCTCATTAATCATATTTACTTGTCATTTCTCTGATTTGCTATTTTATTTATTTGTTACTTGCTTTAGTTGTTAATTTCAAACTCAAAACCCTATCATCTTTACAAAAGTGACATAAACATGAGCTCACGTATTTTACTAATCCAAATCTAACTCCTTTGTGGATTGATAATTTTATTTCTTGGGATATACTACTACAATGATCGAGTATTCTTATTCGTGAGTATTAATAATATTCAAACAATATGCACTTGGTCGCCAGATAGGACCATTCATTAGGAGGGAGAGAGTTAGGTGACCGTGATTCTAGATATGGAGGAAGATGAAAATATACCATTGATTCTTGAGAGGCCATAATTGCTACCGGGAGAGCTCTTATTGATGTCTACAAAGGAGAATTGAAGTTGAGAGTTAATGATGAGGAGGTGGTATTCTCTCTACACAAGGCCATGCAATATCCAATTAATGATGAAGAATGTAAAAGCGTGGATGTTGTAAAGGGAAGTGTCAAGGAAAGTTGGCCTTTCATTGTATCTAAGGATCCACTTGAACTTTGCTTGAGCAATTCTCTATCTCTTCCTAATATTTCTAATACTTCTTTTGATTTAAATGATGAATTGATTAATTGTTTGTTTGATTTAGGTGATTGTAGTGAAGCTCAAGAAGTTGCAGCCGCTATCTCGAGGGGAAATGGAAAATTCTTACCACTTAGAGATCCACTCAATCAAGAAGAGAAAAAAGAAAAGAAGGTGGAGTTGAAGCCTCTACCCGATCATCTTGCCTATGCTTACCTTGGTGAAAATGAGACATACCCGGTAATTGTATCACCTTCCTTAACCTCTAGTCAACTTGATAAATTGCTTGATGTCCTTAAAGAGCATAAGTCGGCTATTGGTTGGTGTATTGATGATTTGAAGGGGATTAGTCCAACAATTTGCATGCATAAGATAAGGCTTGAGGATTAAGGGAAAGCTTGTGTTCAAAACCAAAGAAGGCTTAATCCTATCATGCAAGAAGTGGTAAAAAAAGAGGTTCTTAAGTGGTTAGACTCCGATATGATCTTTCCTATTAGTGATAGCCCCGATGTGAGTCCGTTGCATGTAGTATCTAAGAAAAGGGGTATGACTATAGTGAAGACCAAGAAAAATAAGACCATAGCCACTAGGACGGTGACGGGGTGGCGTGTGTGTGTTGATTATAGGAGACTTAATGAGAACACACGTAAAGACTATTTTCCCTTACCTTTCTTGGATCAAATGTTGGATAGGTTGGCCAGGTATGAGTTTTATTACTTTCTTGATGGGTATTCTGGGTATAACCAAATTCTCATAGCACTCGAAGACCAAGAAAATACCGCTTTCACTTGTCCTTATGGAATATTTGCTTTTCGAAGATTGCCATTTGGACTTTGCAATGCACCAGCCACCTTTCAAATGTGTATGATGGCAATTTTTGAAGGCTTGATTGAGAATATAATGGAAGTGTTCATGGATGACTTTTCGGTGTTTGGATCTTCTTTTGATATTTGTTTGTCTAATCTTGCTATTGTTTTGAAGCGATGTCAAGACACTAATTTAGTGTTGAATTGGGAGAAGTGTCACTTCATGGTAAATGATGGCATTGTACTTGGACATCACATCTCTTCAAAGGGATTGAAAGTGGATCGAGCTAAGGTTGTTGCTATAGAGAAGCTTCCACCACCAAAAAATGAGAAGGGAGTACGATCGTTCCTTGGTCATGCCGGGTTCTATCGTAGATTTATAAAGGATTTTTCTTCATTTTCTAAACCTCTCTCTCATCTCCTTGAAAAAGATGTTCCATTTAAGTTTGATAAAAATTATCTAAATGCTTTTCAGGTGCTAAAGAAAGCTTTGATTTCATCACCCATCTTAATCACCCCCAATTGGAAGGAGCCATTTATATTGATGTGTGATACAAGTGATGTAGCTCTTGGAGTAGTCTTGGGGCAATTAAGAGAAAAAAAGTTTCGGGATATTTACTATACAAGCAAGACATTTGATGCAGCTCAACGGAACTACACTACTACCGAAAAAGAGTTCTTGGCGGTGGTATATGCATTTCATAAGTTTTGTCCCTATTTGGTAGGAATGAAGACTATTTTATACACCGACCATTCCGCTATCAAGTATCTCATGGCAAAGAAGGATGCAAAGCCAAGAGTGATAAGATGGGTGTTACTTTTTCAAGAATTTGACATTGAAATATGAGATAAGAAGGGCACAGAGAATGTGGTAGCCGATCTTTCAAGGCTAGAGTCGAGGGAGCATTGCGAAAGCACTTATGAGTTAATCAAGGAGGTTTTCCCCGATGAAGAAATCTTGAGGTGTGATTGCTATCAAATTGAGGTTTTAGTGGAGCAAAAAGGAAGCCCGTGATATGCGGACTATGTGAATTACTTGGCTAGTGGAAGGAAGCCTTATGAGCTTAATAAGTATCAATCCAAGAAGTTCTTTCATGATGTTAAAAGATACTTGTGGGATGATCCATTCTTGTACAAGATGTGCAATGATTCTCTTGTAAGAAGATGTGTGCCCGAGGAAGAATGGAGTAGTGTGTTGGAGTTTTGCTACTCTTCACCTAGTGGAGGCCATTTTGGAGCACAAAAGACCGCTGCAAAAGTCTCACAATCGGGGTTATATTGGCCTTCATTGTTCAAGAGTTGTAAGAAATTTGTAAAGGGTTGTGATCGGTGTCAAAGGATGGGGGGAATCTCCAAGTGGGATGGGATGCCCCTTAAGAGCTTTCAAGAAGTGGAGATATTCGATGTGTGGGGCATCGATTTTATGGGACCGTTTCCTCAATCTAATGGATTTCTATATATATTATTGACAGTTGATTACGTTTCGAAGTGAGTTGAGGCTATACCTTCAAGAACAAATGATGCTAGAGTGGTCATGAGATTCCTAAAGAAGCATATCTTCACAAGGTTTGGAGTTCCTAGAGTATTGATAAGTGATAGGGGTAGTGATTTCATAAATAAGCTCATGGAGAACATTCTCAAGACTTATGGACTGAAGCATCGAGTGTCTACTCCGTATCACCCTCAAACGAATGGTCAAGCTAAAATTTCTAACCAAAAAATCAAGCAAATCTTGGAGAAAACAGTGAGTGTGAGTAGGAAAGATTGGTCTAATAAACTTGATGATGCATTGTGGGCCTTTCGAACCGCATTCAAGACCACTCTTGGTATGTCTCCATTTCAAATTGTCTATGGCAAGTCTTGCCATCTTCCCGTGGGGCTAGAGCATAAAGCTTATTTGGCCATTAAGAAGTTGAATTTTGACATGAAAGCTTCGAAGAAGGTAAGATTCTTGCAATTGAATGAGCTTGAGGAATTTCGAGAAAATGCTTATGAAAATTCAAGGATTTTTAAGGAGAAAACTAAAAGGTGGCATGATGCTCGTTTGAGGAAGAAAACGTTGAAAAGGGGGAAAAAGTGTTGGTATTCAATTCTCGACTAAGACTTTTTCCAGGCAAGTTGAAGTCCAAATGGAGAAGGCCCTATGTGGTAAAGAAAGTTCTTGATGGGGAGCTCTAAAGGTTATGGATGAGAACGATGGAGAGTTCTTGGTTAATGGTCATCGAGTGAAGCACTACGTGGATCTATCACAAAGGGTGACCCTCTTTGTGGATACTTTGTTTGAAAGATAATCTCACACTCTGTTTAGCTTGAAGACGTTAAATTTAGCGCTCGATGGGAGGCACCCCATCATTATCTTTATTTCTTTATTTAGTGTTTTCAATAATGATTGTGGATTTGATGTTGTTTTGTAATTTTGGCCTTGTAGGTTGATTATGCTCATAGAGAAAAATGCATATGGATAAAAAGAGAAGTGCTTCGTGGATTCGAGTAAGGATGTCACACTATTTGTTGCAAACTTAATTCTCGATTCTTATCTCGAATTAAGTTTGGGGGGAGACTAGTGTTTGGTGGACATAACTTGATCCGTTTAGATGCATTTGCTTCTCTACAAGAAGATCATCAATGGAAACTACAAGGGTAAGTCTCACCACTTTTTGCAAACTTAAGTCTCAACTCTTATTTCGATTTAAGTTAGGGGGAGAGTGTGTAGTGTGACTCACCACTTGGGTATGATTCTTATAAAATTAGGTCAATTTTAAAATTTTTCTCATGAGTTTGGGTTTGATTTTGGCATGATTGGTGGTGTTGAAGTGCATGATAGTCCATATTTTTAATGAAATTGTTGAGCTAATGGTGTTTGTGAGTGTTTGAGTATGAATGAGAGGTATTGGAAGCATGATGGAGCTTGGAGCTAACGCTTTCCACTACCAAAATGTCTATTGAGGGAGTACCCTACACCTTATGACTTTTAATTGCTTGACATGAATTTATTTTGATTTGGATTGATGTGATTAGCATGCTACTTCATGTGTTATGTTTGTGGGAGGTTTACTTTCATAAATTAGGATTTCTTTTTCAATCAAAGAGTGGATGTTTGTGAGCTTCTGTTATCATGGATGATATGAATGTGAGCTTCATTGTCCTATGGTGGTGATTTTCATTATTAGTTTGCTTTGTGTTTTTGTTGTGTCTTGTTGTTGAGTCCTTATTTTTATGTTTCATGTATTTTCTCATTTTTGTCTAGGGATGTTTTGGTGGTTTGTTTAGGGAGGTCGTGAGTCATTTTTGAATGTGAGTAATGACATGTTGTTATGATAAGTGATGATAAATTATGATTAAGAATCTCTACACTTTCAAATTGTGACATGTTTTACTTAACTTGTTCATTTTTGAGATGAATGTGGTGTAATAAGTCCTTAAGGTCCGAGCATAAGCTTGTGAGCATTTGAGCCTCAACCGTGCATACATGGTATTTCTTCATGAGTGGATCAGTTGTATTTGATAAGTTAGAACTTGCTCAAGGACTATAGGAACGAGCCCGATTAGTGAAGATTAATGATATGATCTAAGGTCATCCTTGTTATTTAAAGTTATTACCATATATTTTCCTACTTTGAACATCATCCCTAGTCAACCACTTTGAGCCTATAAGCCTATTTCTTGTGAATTTAGCACATTACAAGCCTTAATTACCCACTTAAGCTTATATATACCCTTTGTGTGAGTGATTGAGGAGGTGGTAGCTAGAAAGGATTGGTTGACTAGAAAAAGAAGAAAAGACATGGTAAACAAGCAAGAAAAAGGATGAAAAGAGCAAAACAAGAATGCACATGCAACCTCAATGCAAGAGAAGGAGCAAAGCAATATCAAAATGCTCAAGTAAACAAAATTCAAAGAAAGGAAGCATGCATCAAAAGAAACTCAATCCAAGAAAAGTTAATAAATAGTGCTTGAGATTTGTAAAGATAAGAAATGAAGAAAGGAAAGTGAAGAAGTTGAGGAAATTGGTCATCTCTTCGATTACTTACGCATGATTAGTCACTCTTATCCATATACTTCCTACTCTACCAAAGAGCCTATCATTACATCCTTAATTAAAGACCTTTTTGATCATTAATTAAAACTTTGGTGGTTTGTGAATATAGCCCACGAGCAAGCTTATAGCGAGTCAAGTCAATCGGTTGATAAGTGTTGCTTAACGCTACGTCATAGAGTGTTAAGTGAAATTGATATCCGATATGAGGCTTGAACCAAAAAGGGACTATATTATACCTTATTCTCTTTTGATTGAATTTGTTAATTTTTCACGTTATGATTTTAATGTTGTAGGATGACTTAGCATAGTTTGTAGTTATTATCACTATAGATATGTTATTGCTTATGTTTGTTTGGTCTTTTTCTAGGTAAAAATTTTTCATTTTGTTTTGTCATTTTCGTTGCTCGGGGACGAGCAACACTTTAAGTTTGGGGAGTTTGATCGTCGCTATTTTACCTAAATTTTAGTATCTTTTGTATGTTTTTTTGTAGTATTTTATCCATATTTTATGTGTTATTTGGTTCTGTTATGTGTTTTCATAGAAATATGTGTGAACGAGGCTAAACATGTTAAAAACAGGTCAAAAATGGAGTCAGGAGCTGAAACGAGCAAGAAACGAACTCACGGGACCCAACTCGAGTTGCAAGGTGCAACTCGAGTTGCCAACTCGAGTCGAGTAGGGGTACGAAATGTCCAGAATTTGTCCAATGAGCCAACTCGAGTTGCAAGGTCCAACTTGACTTGCAACTCGAGTCGAGCTGCTTCTCACCAAGTCGAGCTCCAAGTCGTGCGGTGCAGGACAGGTGCAGAAAATCATACAGTGAGTCAACTTGACTTGCAAGCTGCAACTCGAGTTGCCAGCTCGAGTCGAGCTAGCCTTCGAAGGAAATCAAGTTTCAGAGCCTCGCAACACGGCCGAACAAGCGAGTGCTCGAGTTGCTGACTCAAGTCGAGCTGGGTAGCTCGAGTTACAATACATGCTACTCGACTCGAGTAGCTAACTCGAGTAAGACAGGCCAACTCGATTAAGGGCATTTTTGGGCTAAAATCCAAATTTTCACCTGCCAATGTGTGTAAGTGTATGTAAAAAGCCCATTTGATATTAAATTCGTGGCCCAACTTGGAGAGGGTATAAATAGCCTCAAGTTTAATATTTGAAGAGAGATTGGATATTCCACACAAGGGTTTCATTCCTACACATAGATCACACACCATTTCTTCCATTTTACACCATCAATCTTCATCCATTCTTCATCCCTTCTATTTGGGTGTTAAAGACCTCAAGAATTCAAGAGTTAGAGGTGGAGGTGGAGATCAAGAAGAATAGAAGATTCTCTTCAAGAAATTGATAGGGAAGAACTTATTCATTTTGTATTTCTTTTGGATTTGAAACTATGGGTATGTGTAATGAATCATTCATGTATTTTGTTACTATTATCATTTTAGCTAATCCCTCTAGTGGGATTAGGGACATGAAGAGCATATTAGGTTTATATTATCATGTGGATTAAATTGGTTTTTGACTTAATTGGTGTTGGTTTCTATTCATGGGCTTTAATTATTTTGATGTTGTGATGGCATGGTTTGTTATTCATGAATGATTATTGGTTTAATGAATTGTTGATCAATGGATTGATTTATGGTAATTAAGTGCTATTATAATGTTCATGTGTATATTGCTTGGAGTGAGACGGAAACAGCCCTCCTAAGTATTAGAAAAGCATGAATAGACATCGAGTTTGGGTTTGACCGAGAGGATATTTGAATTCGATGAGGGGAAACAATCTATTCGTTAGCTTTACTACACAAAAAGAGAGAGTTAATTCTAATTAGTACCTTCTAAGGTAGAATTGGGAGACAATTAGTACTTAGATGGAAGAGGTTAATATTGGGCTTTGATCTTAAGTGCTTTTGGGAGTTTCAAGTGGATCAACAACCTTTGTAACCAGAAAGGGAGCTTAGGATACAATCATGATCACCCTTAATCTACATCAATTGAGTTGAATTCCCTTTGCATGATATTATGAATTGAGTGTGCTTGGATGTTTCTAATCTCATGTTTTTCCATACTTGAACTTTAGCACCTATTCTCTTTTCTCATTAATCATATTTACTTGTCATTTCTCTGATTTGCTATTTTATTTACTTGTTACTTGCTTTAGTTGTTAATTTCAAACTCAAAACCCCTATCATCTTTACAAAAGTGACATAAACATGAGTTCACGTATTTTACTAATCCAAACCTAACTCCTTTGTGGATTGATAATTTTATTTCTTGGGATATACTACTACAACGATCGAGTATTCTTGCTCGTGAGTATTAAAAATATTCAAACAATATGCACCTGGTCGCCAGATGGGACCATTCATGAGGAGGGAGAGAGTTAGGTGACCGTGATTACCTAGCTAGTTGTCCTTCTGCTCCCATCTTATCGCGCCTCAGCTTCAAAGATTATAGTTTGGGCAGGGCAAACCTGTTTACCAAAGGAATAAAAGATCACTCCTATAAGAAACATGTTTAGCAAAGGAATATAAATATACTTTCCCTATAAGAAACACATGTAAGACGGCAAGAAAGAGATCACCAATATCCGAATATTTAAGACGCATTAATATTAATTTTTTTCCCTGGATGAAGTGATAAAGATATGTTATGACAAAATATCATCCAAGAAAAAAAAGCTATTTAGAGAGGAGTCCATCAAACCAGTGCTAGGTTCATCTCAGTTAAGCATGCTATCACCCAAAGGCTATGGAGAAAGTATAATGAACCGACATGTCCTGCAAAGAACCAGAATGAAGCAAATAAATTAGCAAAAATAAAGGAGTAACGAAATAGCAGCTAAAAAAGAATACATTATCTTGTTTATAAAGCCAATACCCTTTCCAAAAGCACCAAAAGAATAGATAAAATCTGATCATGAAGTTATCTATACCTGAAAAAGGAAAAAATTAAATACTATTACTACTGAATCCATGCAAGGATAATGGCACAACCGGCCGTCACACCAAACATCCTAAACTGAATAAGAGCATAAAAGGAAGAAAAAAACAACACATTCTAGAGTGATTTGTCTAGAGAGAACAATGAATCCATTGCTACCAGATGCATATCCAAAAGAATCAAGAGTTGAACAATGAGGTAGAGTATTGAATTATAATACATTGCAATCAAAACAATCGTTAGTATTTACTTGTGAAATTAAATTATACAACGTTTAGTTTGTAGTTTTTTAAAGTTCAATTCGCAGTTTTTATTTAAGTTAGTCGAAAGCGATCTTTGCCTTAAAACACTTAAAATTTAACATGTTTGGACGAAGTAGATATTGCGACCGAACAGGCTGAACTGTTCGGATGCTATGACCGAATGACATAGAATAACGTTTTTCGCTAGCCTTGTTCAAAAACTGTAATGCGTTTCACTCTATAAAAACAAAAATTCAATTTACCCATAATTAATCAGTCCAAATTTGAAATAAAAGAGACCTTAGAATTTGTGGTTAAAAAAAAAGGAAAATAACAAAGACAAAGAGTAATTGGTACTTTCACTTGACTTGTTCGATGAAGCCCTAACGTGGATAGAAGATATTCGACGTTCTTCCTCTCTTTCTCTTTTGTTGGAGTCGCGGCCTCAGCCTTTAAGAGGGAGCTGCATTTCTTTTCTTTTCTTTTCTTAAATTATTTAGTTTTAAAAGGTTGGGATTTTGTAACGCCCTGGGTTACGCTATGGGGTTGGGACGATACTAAATATATATTTTTTAATATAATAATAAAAGGGTCAAGAATACACAACGAAAATAATATAAAAATTCCCAAAGCGATAATATAACAAAGCAAAATTAGTTGCATAGAGATTCTTTTACATAATAACATCTACTCTCCCGAGTAAATGTGAATATTCAAAATAAATACGTTAAGATGATATATCTAAAATAAAGTACTAACAAAATGCTAAAATTTAAGTCATAATATAAAGTCCTCTAAGGCTTGGAACATCTGCAAAAGCCTCTTCCTCTTCTAAACCTTGTTCTGAAAATCAATAAGAGGTGAGCGTCTAAAATACACTTAGTGGATTAACTTAAATGATTGCACAGTTAAAAATAAATATGAATGCCAAATATACCATAAAATATAACATATGTCATTTAATAAAATATTTTGCACATTATTGTTCAATAACTTAATAAAAATATTTTAGACCGAACCGTCATCCGATAACTTGTGTTAGTTGGTATATGTGCATCGAATCGTCATTCAATACGAGTATTAGTAAATTTAAAGTATTCTAGTACCGAACTGTCGCTCGATAATTTGTGTTAGTTGGTATAAGTGCACCGAGTCGTCACCCAGTACAAGTGTTAGTAAGAAAATATTTGTCATCGAACTAAAAACACACATGACACATAACATGATATATAAGTAATACATATCACATCTTAACATAGAAATCATGACATAAAAGTTGCACTCAGTGAAGAGTGAACGTTACCCTCACCTTAAACTTTCCAGGGAATAGTACGTTTGACTAGACTTGCTCTTCGGTATCAGGTATGCCTGCAAGAGTATACTAAACTGAGTTCTACTTATAATAATAATTCCTATTACTAAAACTAAATTTCTAATATTATTATATAATTAAAATAAACTAACTATTAATTTAAGAAAATATAAATAATTAATCGTTAAATAAAATGAGTTAAAATAAAATGTTTATACTTAAAATAATTAAATAAAAATATATATTTCTTTTAAAAGTTAAAAATAGTAATAAATTGAAACATTAAAAATGTGAATACAAATGACATTAATTTTATTAAAAACGGATATTAATATAAATTCTACATTTATAAATAATAATATTAACAAAATTATATTTAATATTTAATATTAACAAAATTATATTTAATATTTAATATAAAAGATTAAATTAAAAATATTAAATAAATAAAAAAAATAAAATAAGATAAGAAACATAATAAATAAATAAATATAATATAATAATAGTAATTAATATAAAACATACTTTATATATATATATATATATATATATATATATATATATATATATATATATATATATAGTTGCGTGAGTTGCTCACGACTTTAAGTGAAAAGTCGCCTGCTGAATTTTTTAAATCAAATTCTATTTGATATTATTATTATAAATTGCAATAAAGTCCTTGCATTATATTAAATTCTCATTTAAAATTACTTAAATTTTAATCTTATTACAAAATGACCCAACTTAAGTTATACAACTCCGATTGAAAATCCGAAAGCACTTATGGAGTCCTCTCAAGATGAGGATCACATGCATACCAAATTTTCAGGAAAATAATGAAGTTTAAAGGGGACAAAATTTTAACTCAAAGTGGGTTTTTTCCCAACTTTTTCATTTCACGTCCAAACTCAAAACTAATTATATATTTGTGATCCTCGTGAGGAAGGCTTCAAAATGGTCTATGATATCAAAGTTGTGTCACACCAAAACAAAATATGTCATTAAAGGATTAAAAACTTCGACAGAGCTTATCTAATTCATATCACATTTATTTTGTAAAAAAATTATATATATGGAATCTACACTTCGAGACGATCATTTCCGTATATAACATGATATGAACTACTAACAAAAAGAGCAAATTATATAAAAGCAGTGGGTGAGTATATATATATATATATATATATTACTTACTAATGCATGCATATACTCAACTCACCTCTTATGTCTTTTTCGTAAATCACCTGTAACTATCAGTGGAATAAGGTAGTTTTATATTGATGAGAGTGGAAATTAGCGTGTTTTAGTGTCCAATTTAACACCTTTTTTATAGGAATTGTTGTTATATATTAGAACAAGTGTCTTATATGTAATATATGTGAGATAAAGGTGCACTTGAGGTGTTTTATTATGTTTTAGGTGGAAAAATGATCAAAAGTGTAAAGTTGGAGAAAAGGTGCAATTTGTGCAAGAATGCTGAAAATGCACGTCCAATTTTATAATTTTTATGTGTTAGTGTGGAGCTCAAAACTGGTATTGTGATACATGGTTAGAAAGCCACTGAAGAGAGGATCGTTTTGGCATAAAGAACACCTCATTCGGAGTCCGAACGAGGAAGTTATGAGCAAAGTAATGACGTCGCGCGAGCTGTGCCGAACAGAACAAATGTGCTAATTTCCATGGCTCGTTACACATTCCAATCTTAGACTTTTCTTGAGTTCTTTATATGGATAGAAAGCCAAGGAAGAGAGAATTGCGTGAGTGCAAGAATCACTCAAATTGGAGTTCAGATGTGAAAGTTATACGTAAAACGGTGAGCTGTGCAAGTCAATTCGACCTGAGCATACGGTCGAATCACGGTAGAATCGAATGGCGGAAAAATCGATTCGACCTTGTCACTTCGATTCGACCTGGGCAGCTGGTCGAATCGAGCACCTGGGACTTACAGAAGGCCGATTCGACCTGGAGGGGTGGATTCGACCTGTTGGTGAGGTAGAATCGAGCTTCGGGAACTTACCATATTCGTATTTTTACGCCCTAAACGTGTAGATCACTCAAAAAGCCCATTCCAAGGCCTATAAGGAGAGCTTACAAGTATAAAAAGGGGTGTAGATCACATCATTATTCATTGAAAAATCATAGAGAGATACAAGAGAGGAGAAGAGAGGCCACAACCATACTACACACCCCATAAGAGGGGGATCACCCCCCAACCATCATCCACATCCTTTCCTCCATCCATCCATCACTTTGAAGATTCGTTCGTGGAAGCAAGAGGAGAACCAAGAGGAGAATTCAAGACGGAGAAGGATGTGACGATGCCTACATCAAGGGTTTATTCGTTTTCTAATTTATCTTATATTTTCTGGATATCTGGGTAAGATCTATCCAATACCCATGATTGTTCTTTGTAACATCATGGGCTAGAGCCTTTTTGGTAGAACTAAGGTTGTGAAGGTTTTATCTAATTAATTGAACTTCCATGTGTACACTCCGTACAACACTACTTGTGAATTTATTTTATATATGATCGTGCTTTCTTAATTCATACTCACAGTCGTTTTGTGCATCATTAACTGGTATGTAGAGTCTGAATACATATCTTGGTTATTGATTGAGTGCGTTCACTGCTGAGCAGGATTTCATGTTATGATTCTAAGTGAGGGGACTCCGAAGCTTCATTAGAACTATCATATATGAATGTTTATTAATTGAATTGAATTCGGGTTAGTAAGCAGAATAAAGAGGGTAATTTTATAGTACCTATAAAGGGAGATCATATCGGGTTAGATTCTAGACGTGGAAAATAATTGATACTGATAGTACCTAGAAAGGGGGTAAAATTATGTCTCTTGATCCGAGGTTATTCACACGTGTTACACGCATATTTACTTGTGTCTATAGAGTAGATTTGCTTGGTTTAGTGATGCGTCCATATTCCACAAGGCAGAGTCGGACACCAACACACGAAAGAGAGATTAATGAGTGAAACCGGATTATCCTAGAGCTACCTATTCTCCTACTTGATCCACTTTCGTATTCTTCGAGTGATCTTTTATTATATTTATTATTTTAATTAATTGTTTATTATTTTAATAATTAAATCCTAAAACTTTATTGCATTCGTCTTAATTAATTTTGATAATAATTAAATTGATAATACACCGTCCTTTGGGTTCGATATTCACTTGGTCGCTTGCTTAAGCTGCAATTGATATCCATAATACTTGGGGATTAATTTTGCGTGCAAATAAAACGCGCATCATATATATGGAAGATAATTTGTTAACTAATAAGATAAAATTTACTGTGCAATCTAATCATATCTACTCAACTTGCTTCCAAGTTTATCTCCACATCAGACAACCCAAAACTAGATAAGCTTCTAATATTTAATATTATATATATATATATATATTTATTTATTTATATCATTATTGTGGATATTACATCCACACTACTAAAAATAAAATTTTATCCTCGAAATTTCACTTACCAGATATGGTAAATTCGAATATTTATTTCGTATGTCATCTTCTCATTCCCACGTCGCTTCTTCTTTATTGTGCCGACTCTATTGGACTTTAACTAAAGTAACTTCACGATTTCGTAGCGTATGAACTTTTCTGTCAAGAATGGCGATAGAAAATTCCTTGTATGCTAAGTAGTCGTCGATTGCTATAACCTTATGGTTAACAACGTGGCTTGAATCAAATACATATTTTTATGGCATGGACACATGAAATACATCATGTAATCCAACTAGTTCAGGTGGTAAAGCTAATTTATATGACAACTCACCGATTCATTCCAAAATCTCATAAAGCCGGCCCAATGTATCTTGGTTTGAGTTTTTCTTTCCTTCCAAAGCGAGAAATTCCTTTCATTGGTGAGATTTTGAGAAAAATCTTATCTCCTTCTTGAAACTGCAAATCTTTGCGTCTCCTATCAGTGTAGGACTTCTGTTGATTTTGCGCGATCAAAATTCTTCTTCTGATTCTTTCAATCGTTTCCATTATCTTTTCTATTATCTCTGGTCTTAGAACTTTCTTCTCTCCAACTACATCCCAATAGAGGGGAGATCTATACTTTCTTCCGTAGAGTGCTTCGTAAGGGGCCATGCCTATCGTGGCTTGAAAACTGTTGTTGTGAGTAAATTTTATCATTGTTATATATCTTTCCCAACTTTTTCCGAAATCTAGAACGCATGCCTTAGCATGTCATACAATATTTGAATAGTACTTTTAGACTGGCCATCGATTTGTGGATAAAATGATGTGCTAAACTTTAACTTCGTGCCCATCACGTTTTGTAAGTTGTGCCAGAATTTTGATGTAAATCTTGGATCTCGATCAGAAATAATAGAAATTAGTATACCATGTAATCTGACAACTTCTTCTAGATAGATTTGTGCAAGCTTATCCATTCCATGATCATTTTCATTGGAAGAAAATTCGCTGACATGGTCAAACGATCTACTATCACCCATATAGCTTGATTTTCTCGCACTGATCTTAGTAAACCAATAACATCCATTGTAATATGCTCCCATTTCCACTTAAGAATCTCTAATGGTTTCAATAGTCATGAGGGTCGTTGATACTCTGCTTTTACTTGTTGACAAGTCATACACTTTTGGATAAACAAGCCTATATCCCTCTTTATATTTCTCCACCAAAATGCATTCCTCAAGTCTTGGTACATCTTGGTTCCTCCTGGATGTACTGTGTATGGAGTATAATGAGCTTCTGATAAAATTTCTCTAATAATATCCTCATTTGTAGGAACACATAATCTTTTTCCAAAGACGAGTGCCTCATTATCATTGAGAGAAAATCTCTTTCCTTCACCAATTTTCATGCGTTCCTTAATTTTCCTGAAAAATTCATCTCCATCTTGAAATTCCTTGATTCTATCTCTTAATGAGGGTTTAATAAGTAACGCAGTTAATACTGCTTCAATGCTACTTGAAGGTATCACGATTTCCAAACTCATCCGAGAGAACTCATCTATCAATAATTCTTGGTTCATTATAGAGTAGGCTAATTCACCTTTTTTCTTTCTAATTAGAGTATCTGCTAACACATTTGCCTTCCCTGGATGGTACAGTATTGTAAAATCGTAATCCTTAACTAATTCCAACTATTTCCTTTGTCTCATGTTTAATTCCTTCTGTTCAATGAAGAATTTTAAGCTCTTGTGATCCATATAAGTTTGACATTTTGCTCCATACAGATAATGTCTCCAAATTTTCAAGCCATGTACTATCGCTGCCAATTCTAAATCATGAGTTGGATAGTTTCGTTCATAGATCTTGAGTTGTCTAGACGCATAGGCAACTATTTTATTACATTGTATTAGAACACATCCCAATCCTTGCTTTGAAGCATCACTGAAGATGACAAATCCTTCTGTCCCATCAGGAATTGTCAGTACATGTGCAGTAACTAATTTCTGTTTAAGAAAATTGAAACTCTTTTCACACTCTTCTGTCCAGTGGAACTTAACTTCTTTGTGAGTTAACCTAGTCAAGGGCCCAACAATTTTTAAAAATTCCTCAATAAATCTTCTATAATATCTTACTAATCCAATAAAACTCCATATTTCTCCTACATTCGTAGGTGTCTTCCATTTCTCTACAGCTTCCACCTTGGCCGGATCCACCTCGATTCCTCGAGCTATCACAATGTGCCCAAGAAAGACAACTTTGTCTAACTAAAACTCACATTTCTTGAATTTGGCATACAACTTTTTCCTTTTTAGTGTCTCTAGAACGATTCTCAGATATTTATTCCCGATCTCTAGAATACACTAAGATATCATCAATGAACATGATTACGAATTTGTTCAAATATGAGTGGAAAACACGACATCAAATCCATGAAAATTGCTAGTGCATTGCTAAGTCCAAAAGGCATCACCACGAACTCATAATGCCCGTAATGTGTTCAAAAGTAGTCTTCGAAGTATCACTTTTCTTGATTCGCACTTTATGATATCCAGACCTCAGATTTATCTTGGAAAATACGCTAGCACCGCCCAATTGATCAAATAGATCCTCAATCCTTGGTAAAGGATACTTATTCTTGATGTAAGTTTATTCAGTTCTCGGTAATCGATACACATCCTAAACAAACCATCTTTCTTCTTTACGAACAAAACGGGTGCTCCCCAGGCTGAAACACTAGGGCGTATGAAACTCAAATCCAAGAGTTCTTGTAATTGGATCTTCAATTCTTGTAACTCCTTTGGTGTCATTTGATAAGGTGCCTTTGAAACTTGTGCTGCTCCCGGTACCAGATTGATTGTGAATTCTACTTGCCTTTTCGGGTGGCAAGCCTGGTAAGTTTTTTAGAAACACATCTTCGTATTCCCTCATCATAGGAACATCCTCTATGCTCATCTTTTTGCCTTCACTTTTCACGATATTCACTAAAAATGCTTGACACCCATCTTTCATCATCATTTTGATCACTTTCATTGCAGTTATAACTCGCGGTACTACTCCGGCTTTTGTTCTGTGAAATGTAAACTTCTTATCTCTTAGGACTTGAAACTGTACTTTTTTTCACGACAGATAATTACAGCATGATTAGCTCCAAGTCAATCCATTCCTAAGATTATATCTACGTGGATGTCTGGAAATAGGACTTTTTCATTCACCCTTATCTTCACATTCTTGCACAACTTTATGGTTCGAATGGAATTACCCAAAGTATACTAACCTCAAAAATTAATTTGTCTAACTCCTCATAATTATTTTTTATTTTCTTATACGTTTTAGTAGATATGAATGAATGAGTGGCTCCCGTATCAAAAAGTATAAGAGCAGGAGTGCCAAATACTGATAGCATACCTGCCATTGTCTCTGATTCTTCTTTATCTTCTTACTGTATCATAACATACGCACGTACTGGTCTAGCACTCTATCCTCCTCCTGCTTTAGTCTTTGGGCATTCCAGTATGGTGTGTCCCGATTGACGATATTGATAGCATATTCCGGTTCCATATAAGTATGTTCCAAGGTGATTCTTTTTACATTTTGAGCAGAGAGAATTTGTTCCAAGTGACAGTGGTCCTAATCCACCTCCGATTTTTATTTCCTTGTTCTGAACCTTATGGTTTCCTTTTCTGATCACCGATCCTCTCCACTTGCGCTTTGCAGGTATTTTCATCACCCTTTTGTTCTGGTTACTGTTGTTCTTCTGTAGAGACTTAATTTTTATGCTCTGGAAAATACTTCTGCAAAAGTCATCGTTCCTTGTCCTGCCAAGATAGTATTGATCTCATATTGCAATCCCTTTTCAAATCATCTAACTTTCTTCTCCTCCGTGTTGACAAGGTGTGTGGCAAATTTAGAGAGTCGATTGAATTCTCTTTTATATTCGAGAACACTCATTGTTCTTTGTTTTAAGTGTAGAAATTCACTTTCCTTTTCATCTCGGAATGACTGAGGCATGTAGTTTTGAATGATCACATCCTTAAAGTATTCCCATGTCATCCTTGCCTTCTGTTCAGGTATCTTGGTATGTTCGTAAGCCTCCCACCAGAAATTCACTTCACCCACAAACTGAAAAACAGCACACGTGATCTTCTGTGCATCAGTGCAATCAAGATAGGTGAAAATCTTATCCAACAACCTCAATCATTTCTCAGCTTCTGCGGGGTCCTCCGTTCTGTTGAATGTTGGTGGATTGAAACGTCAGAATTGTTTAATTACCAAAGCTGGCTCATTTCTAGGAATAGTTTCTGGTGGTGGTGGTCGTGCAGAGTTTGCTTGAAATTGTTGAGTTAATTCTTGAAGGATTGTCACTAAATCATCTTCGAGGTCACCATAAACATTCTCAAGATTCTCATTTGTGTGTAGGTTTTGTGGTCTTCTCCGACTCATAATCTGGTCAAAATATTACTAATATTATATACTAGTATATAAATTAAACACATAAAAATCCTAAAGTGCAGTCACATCATAGGTACTTAAGCAAGTCTTAGATAGACCGCTCTGATAGCACGCTGTAATGCTCTGGGTTACGCTATGGGGTTGGAATACTACTATATATATATTTCTCAATATAATAATAAAGGGGTCAAAAATGCACAGCGAAAATAATATAAAAATCCCCAAAGCGATAATATAACAAAGCAAAAGTTGCATAGAGATTCTTTTAAATAATAACATCTACTCTCCCGAGTAGAGTGTAATATTCAAAAATAAATACGTTCAGATGATATATCTGAAATAAAGTACTAACAAAATACTAAAATTTAAGTCATAATATAAAGTCCTCTAAAGGCTTGGAACATCTGCAAGAGTCTCTTCCTCTTCTAAACCTTATTCTGAAAATCAATAAGGGGTGAGCGTTTAAAATACAATCAGCGGATTACCTTAAATGATTGCACAGTTAATTAAATATTTTTGTCGTTCGATGACTTACTGAAAATATTTTAGACCGAACTGTCATCCGATAACTTGTGTTAGTTGGTATATGTGTATCGAATCGTCATTCAATACGAGTATTAGTAAATTTGAAATATTTTTAGTACTGAATCGTTGCTCTATAACTTGTGTTAGTTGGTATATGTGCACCGAGTCGTCACCACATACAAGTGTTAGTAAGAAAATATTTGTCATCGAACTAAAAGCACATATGACACATAACATGGCATATAAGTAACACATATCACATCTTAACATAGCAATCATGATATAAAAGTTGCACTCAATGAAGAGTGAAAGTTACCCCCACCTTAAACTTTCCAGGGAATAATACGTTTGACTTGACTTGCTCTTCGGTATTAGGTATGCCTGCAAGTCGTATACTAAACTGAGTTCTACTTATAATAATAATTCCTATTACTAAAACTAAATTTCTAATATTATTATATAATTAAAATAAACTAATTATTAACTTAAGAAAATATAAATAATTAATCGTTAAATAAAATGAATTAAAATAGAATGTTAATACTTAAAATAATTAAATAAAATACATATTTCTTTTAAAAGTTAAAAATAATAATAAATCGTACATTAAAAATATGAATACAAATGCCATTAATTTTATTAAAAATGGATATTAAATAAAAATTCTACATTTAAAAATAATAATATTGACAAAATTATATTTTGGATTTATTACTTTCAGATACACACTTTTAAGCATATTTACTATTAGATACATGGAATTTAAATAATTACTCTCACATACAAAATATTAAAGTAAAATACCAAATATAACATTATACTCCATACACTTTTAAACCAACAATCCTACCCCTCACCCACTCACCGGCGTTGACCGGCCGTTGACCTCCGCTGACAGCCGCCGCCTGCTGCCGGAATTAAAATGTGCAAACAAAATTTACAAAAATAAAATTGTGCAAAACCAAATTGTGCAGAACCAAATTGTGCAGAACAATTGTGCAAATACATAGGGGTATTTATGGTATCACAATCATAATTGTGTAGTTATGAGTAATACTGCTTTGAGTCATGTAGTTTATAGCAATTATGCATTTTTTTGTGTACCTACTAATAAGTGACTCTTATATTTAATATTTAATATTTAATATAAGAGGTTAAATTAAATTAAAAAAATATTAAATAAATAAAATAAAATAAAATAAGATAAGATAAATAATAAATAAATAAAATATAATAATAGTAATTAATATAAAACATACTTATATATAAAAGTTTAGGGTAAGTTTAAATGAGAATTTAATATAATACAGGTACTTGATTTTAATTTATAAATAAATAAATAAATATATATATATAAATTATAAATAGATATATAGAAAATTTTGAAATACTTGACAGCATGAGTATACTGCTATTAGCGCTACTACTGCGCAAGAATGCGCAAATATTATTTATTATTGACAAATGCTCCAGTGAGACGGTTTGTGAGACGTGTTAAAGTATGTCTATTATATAGATAAAATATGTTTAATGGTTGTTAAAATATGTTTTCTAAAATATAATAAATGATGAATTAAAGTATGATTTATGGGTGTTATAACATGATTCATTATTGACATATTTTAACTATAAATAAACATATTTTACCTATATAATAAGCATACTTTAGTATTGGGTTAACCAGTCTCACAAGCATCTCATAAAAAATCCGTCTCACAAGAGAGTTTCTCTTTATTATTATTATGTTTTTATAATTATTTTATTTTATTATTATTATTATTTTAATATAATATTCTATTTAATTTGAATTAATTCTTTTAAGAATTAATTATAATTTTACTATTAATACTATTTTAAGTGTAGAATTTTTATTTAATATCCGTTTCTATTAGAATTAATGTCATTTGTATTCATATTTAATGTTACGATTCTATGATTGTTAAATTATTGTTTTTAAAATTTTAAAATATGTATTCTTATTTATTATTTTATTTTAACTCATTTTATTTAATAATTAATTATTTATATTTTCTTAAGTTAATAATTAGTTTATTTTAATTATATAGTAATAGGAATTATTATTATAAGTAGAATTCAGTTTAATATATCCTAGCAGGCATACCTGATACGCAAGAGCAAGTCTAGTTAAACGTATTATTCCCTGAAAAGTTTAAGGTGGGGTAAATTTCATATCGAGTGCTACATTTTATGTCATGATTGCTACGATAAAATGTGATATGTATTACTTATATGTCATGTTATGTGTCATGTGTGCTTTTAGTTCGATAACAAATATTTTCCTACTAACACTTGTACGGGGTGACGACTCGGTACACATATACCAACTAACACAAGTTATCGGGCGATGGTTCGGTACTAAAAATATTTCAAATCTTTTAAGACTCATATTGAATGATGATTCGATGCACATATACCATCTAACACAAGTTATTGAATGACGATTCGATCTAAAATATTTTTATTTAGTTATCAAACGACAATGTGCAAAATTATTTTATTAAATTGGCATATGTTACATTTTATGGTATATTTGGCATGCATATTTATTTTTAACTGTGTAATCATTTAAGTTAACCCACTGGGTGGTGTATTTTAAACGCTCACCCCACATTAATTTTCAGAATAAGGTTTAGAAAATGGAGAAGCCCCTGCAGATGTCCCAAGCACATAGAGAAGCTTATATTATGACTTATATTTTAGTACTTTATTAAGAACTTTATTTCAAATATATCATCTAAACGTACTTATTTTAAATATTCCACTCTACTCGGGAGAGTAGACGCTAATATGTAATAATCATTATGCAACTTTCACTTTATTATATTATCACTTTGGAGATTTTTATATTATTTCCATTGTGCATTCTCGACCCCTTTACTATTATATTGAGAATTGTATATCTAGTAGCGTCTCAACCCCATAGTATAACCTGGGGCGTTACATCTACTCAACTTGCTTCCAAGTTTATATCCACCTCAGACAACCCAAAACTAGATAAGCTTCTAATATATATATATATATATATATATATATATATATATATATATATATATATTATTGTGGATATTACAAGTTTAATTAATTAAAAGGGTAAAAAAATAAATGGAGTATGTTTAGTAATTTTAAATGTATCTTCTATTTTTTAATAAGGTATATTTAGAATTCGGAATATGTTTACGGAGTGTGAATATCGCCTCCTAAAAACCCGTTATTTATTGAAAAACGGGGGATAATTTCATGTATTTCGTGGCAAATTCGAGTCGAAATTTAGGACATATTGCGAAATTTAGAGTCAACCGTCACGCCCAATCCATAGTTTCAGTGCTAGATTTAATGCTCGTTAAAAATGATGTCGAGATCTCGAGGCTATTTGTATAATTCCACTATCAAAATATTTAAATTAAATTTTCAACTTTATTATTCCTGAATCTTCATTATTTCTGTATTAATTTATCTCACATAATTTTTTTACCAAAAAATATATATATATTCCACACATAACATACTTCATACTTTATTTATTACTTAAAAATACTAAATTACTATTAAATATCAATAAAATTAGTCAAATTGTATTCCCTTCGTTTCATAGTTATCTTCACCGGCACTATAAATTCCTATTTAAAAAAATTTATGTTTTTACTAATTTTATGAATTGTAAATGATATTGTGTAGGTAATAAATAAAGTAGTATAAATTATGTTATTTGTGTTATTTGGGAATAATATTTTTTAAATTAAAATAATTTGTGCGGGAATACGAAGATGTGTTATCTGGTACCAAGAGCAGCCCCAATCTCAAAGGCACCTTATCGAATGGTACCAAAGGAGTTGCAAGAATTGAAGATCCAATTATAAGAACTCTTGGATTTGGGTTTCATACGCCCTAGTGATTCACCCTGGGGAGCACTAGTTTTGTTCGTAAAGAAGAAAAATAGTTCGTTTAGGATGTGTATCGATTACCGAGAACTGCATAAACTTACCATCAAGAATAAGTATCTCTTGCCAAGGATTGAGAATCAATTTGATCAATTGGGTGGTGCTAGTGTGTTCTCCAAGATAGATCTGAGATCAGTATATTATTATTAGAGATGTTAATACGATCTCGGACCGTAGGTCCGGCCCGTTTAACCAGAAAATTTAGGTTTAGGTTTGTATAAGTAGTGGACCGTTTAAATTAGGTCCTTTTGAACCAGACCGATTAGCCCGCAGCCCTATAGGGCTAGCCCGTAGGTTAATAGGGTTGGCTCGATTAGTCCGATTAAATTTTTTATAATAAAAAATTAATTAATAATATACTTAAATTATTAAAATTAATAATAATATTTTGTGTTAATAAATAATTCTTATTGATAATTATATACAATAGTAATTTAATACCCTCTAACTTACTACATTTTTTTAGTTTATCATTTAAAAAATAATAATTTAAGTATAAAGTATGTGAGACATTTTAAAAAGTAATATTAAAAATAAATTATCTTAATTCATAAATAATATTTACGCATTTGTAATCCTAAATTCTTTTTTATTTTTTACGTATAAACTTATAAATTTTATTAATGTTAGAACAATATTTGATTTTAATGTTTAATTATATTTCAAATTAAATTAGTATTTTTATTTTTTATTCACCGACCCGTTAATGGCCCGTTTAGCCCGAGGCCCGCTAGAGTTAGGTTTAGATTCACATATATGACAGCCCGTTTAATATGAACCGCATAACCCGTGACCCGTTAAGCCCGTAACCCTATAGGTATAGCCCTGTAGGTTCAGGTCCAGCCCGTTTAACATCCCTAATCATTATGTGCGAATCAAGCAAAGCGATATTTTGAAGACTGCTTTTAGAACACGTTACGGGCATTATGAGTTCATGGTGATGCCTTTTGGACTTAGCAACACACTAGCAATTTTCATGGATTTGATGAATCGTGTTTTTCACTCATACTTGGATAAATTTGTGATCGTGTTCATTGATGATATCTTAGTGTATTCTAGAGATTGGGAGCAAAAGAACACCTGAGAATCATTCTAGAGATACTAATAAGGGAAAATTTGTATGCCAAATTCAAGATATGTGAGTTTTGGTTAGACAAAGTTGTCTTTCTTGGGCACATTTTATCAGCTCGAGAAATCGAGGTGGATCCGGCTAAGGTAGAAGCAGTAGAGAAATGGAAGACTCCTATAAATGTAGGAGTAGTACGGAGTTTTATTGGATTGGCTGGATATTACAGAAGATTCATTGAGGGGTTTTCGAAGATTGTAGGGCCCTTGACGAGATTAACTCTCAAGAAAGTTAAGTTCTGTTGGATGGAAGAGTGTGAAAAGAGTTTCAATCTTCTTAAACAGAAATTAGTAATTGCACCTGTACTGATAATTCCTAATGGGATAGAAGGATTTATCATCTATAGTGATGCTTCAAAGCAATGATTGGGATGTATTTTGATGCAACATGATAAAGTAGTTGCCCATGCGTCTGGACAATTCAAGATTCATGAACAAAACTATCCAACTCACGATTTAGAACTGGCAGCGGTGATACATACCCTGAAGATTTGGAGACATTATCTGTATAGAGCAAAATTCTAAATTAATATGGATCATAAGAGTTTAAAATACTTTTTCGAACAAAAGAAATTAAACATGAGGTAAAGGAGATGGTTGAAATTAGTCAAGGATTACAATTGTACAATATTGTACCATCCAAGAAAGGCAAATATGGTAGCAGATGCTTTAAGCAGAAAATGAAAAGGTGAATTAGTCTGCTCTATAACAAACCAAGAATTATTCGTGGTCGAGTTCTCTCGGATGAGTTTGGAAGTTGTGATACCCCAAAGTAGCATTGAAGCAATATTAAACGCATTACTGATTAAACCCTCCCTAAGAGATTGAGTCAAGGAATTCCAAGATGGAGACGAATTTCTCAGAAAAATTAAGGAATACGTGGAGATTGGGAAAGGAAGGGGGTTTTCTCTCATTGACGATGGGGCACTTGTATTTGGAAAAAGATTATGTGTTCCTAAAAATGAGAATCTTATAAGAGAAGTTTTGTCAGAGGCTCATTGTACCCTATACACTGCGCACCTAGGAGGAATTAAAATGTACCATGATTTGAAAAATGCTTTCTGGTGGAGAAACATGAATAAGGATATATGTTTATTTATCCAAAGGTGCATAACTTGCCAGCAAGTGAAAGCAGAACATCAATGACCCTCAGGGCTCTTGAAGACATTAGAGATTCTGAGTGGAAATGGGAGCATATCACAATGGATTTTGTTACAGGTTTACAAAGAATTACACGAGGAAATCAAACTATATGGATAATCGTAGATCGTTTGATCAAGTCAGCGTATTTTCTTCCGGACAAAATGACTCATGGAATGGCTAAGCTTGCACAAATCTATCTAGAATAAATTATCAGATTACATGGTATACCAGTTTCTATAGTTTCGGATCGAGATCCGAGATTTACATCAAAGTTCTAGCATAGCTTATAAGATGCGATGGGCACAAAGCTTAAGTTTAGCACATCAGTTCACCCGCAAATCGATGGTCAGTCTGAAAGGACTATTCAAACATTGGAAGAAATGTTGAGGGCATGCGTCCTAAATTTTACTGGAAGTTGGGAAAGATACATACCATTGATAGAGTTCGCTTACAATAATAGTTTTCGAACTACGATAGGCATGGCTCATTACAAAGCACTCTATGGAAGGAAGTGTAGATCTCCCCTCTATTGGGATGAAGTTGGTGAGAAGAAAGTTTTAGGACCAGAGATAGTAGAAAAGACAGTGGAAGCGATTGAAAAGATCAGAAGAAAAATTTTGATAGTGCAAAATTGACAGAAGTCCTACACTAATAAAAGATGCAAGGATTTGCAGTTCCAGGAAGGAGATAAAGTTTTTCTCAAAGTCTCACAATGAAAGAAATTTCTCGCTTTGGAAGGAAAGGAAAACTCAAGCCAACATACATTAGGCCTTACGAGATTTTGGAGCGAATTGGCGAGTTGGCATACAAATTAGCTTTACCACCTGAACTACCTAAAGTACATAATGTATTTCACATGTCCATGCTACGGAAGCATATATTTGATTCAAGCCACGTTGTTAATCATAAGATTATAGCAATCGACGACAACTTAGAGTACAAAGAATTTCCTATAGCCATTCTTGACAGGAAAGTTCATAAGCTAAGGAATCGTGAAATTACTTTAGTCAAAGTACAATGGAGAAGCAACATGGGAACACGAAGACAACATATGAAATAAATATCTGAATCTACCTATACCTAGTAAGTGAAATTTCGAGGACGAAATTATTTTTTTAGTAGAGGTTGATGTAATACCATCAGTTATATAATAATTATATATACATAATATATATATGTATGTACACACATATATATATACTCTTATTTCTATTTTAATTGGGATGATAAAAGAGAGTTAATTCAGAAAGTTAGAAGGTAACTCTCCCTCTCTCTTTATACGTTTTCACACACACACACACACACACACACACACACACACACATATATATATATATATATATATATATATGTGAAGCTTTGAAAATTTTTTTGATTCTTTGTCAAACCTTATCTATTATATACTGAAATGATCGTTTCACTGCGTTGATTAACTCTTCTGTGAAATAGATGTGATATGAGTTAAATAAGCTCCGTCGAAGTTTTTAACCCTTTAATGGAATATTTTATTCAGTGTGACATAACTTTGATATTATCGGCCATTTTGAAGCCCTCGTTGTGAGGATCACAAATATATAATTAGTTTTGAGTTTGGATGAGAAATGAAGAAGATGGGAAAAGACCCACTTCACTATATAAATTTCAAATTTTCAAAAGTTCACTATTTTGATATAAAATTGATACTATTGTGATCCTCGTCTCACGAGGACTTCAACAGTATTTTCGGGATTTCAATTGGAGTTGTATAACTTAAGTTAGGTCACTTTATAATAAGTTTAGTGTTTAAGGTATGTGTAAATGAAAATTTAATATAATGTAGGGACTTGATTGCAATTTATAAAAATATATATTAATATATATATATATATATATATATATATATATATATATATATATATAATTAAGTTTTATATTTGAAAACGTGATTCTAGTCAACAACTTTTCAATTCACATACACAAACTATTGATATATATAATTATATTTTATATTAATTAAATATTATAATTATAATTATATACTGTATATATTAATTTAACATTTTATATTAAATATTAATTATAATTTTATCACTATTATTATTTTAGGTATAGAAGCTTTATTTAATATCCATTTTTAATAAAATTAGTGTCATTTGCATCTATATTTTTAAAACTACGATGTATGACTAGAGTCGGAAACTATGATCCTTAAATTATTATTTAAAAAATTTTAAATACATATTATTATTATTATTATTTTATTTTAATTCATTTTATTTAATGATTAATTATTTATATTTTCTTTAGTTAATAATTAGTTTACTTTTAATTATACTATTATAATATTAGAAATTTAGGTTAAATACAAGGAATTATTATTAGAAGTAGAACTTAATTTAGTATACTCTTGTAGGCATAGCTGAGACCGAAGAGTAAGTCTAGTCCAACTTACTATTTCCCTAAAAGTTCAAGGTGGGGTAACTTTCCCTCCTTACCGAGTGCCATAATTTTATGTCATGATTGCTATATTAAAATGTGATATGTATTACTAATATGTCATGTTATATGTCATGTGTGTTTTTAGTTCGATGACAAATATTTTTCTACAAACACTTATATGGGGTGACGACTCGGTGCACATATACCAACTAACACAAGTTATCGGGCGACAGTTCGGTACTAAAAATATTTCAAATCTACCAATACTTGTATTGAATGACGATTTGATGCACATATATCAACTAACACAAGTTATCGGATGACGGTTCGATCTAAAATATTTTCATTGAGTTATCGAACGACAATGTGCAAAATATTTTATTAAATGACATATGTTACATTTTATGGTATATTTGGCATGCATATTTATTTCTATCTGTGTAATTATTTAAGTTAACCCATTGAGTGTATTTTACGCTTACCCCATATTAATTTTCAAAACAAGGTTTAGAAGATGGAGAAGCCCCTGCAGATTTCCCAAGCCCTTAGAGGACTTTATAATATGTCTTATATTTTAGTATTGTATTAGAACTATATTTTAGATATATCATCTAAACGTACTTATTTTGGATATCTCACTCTACTCGGGTGAGTAGACGCTAATATATAAAATCAGTGATTTAAAAATCGGACCGGCCAGTTCAATCGGTTTAATTGGAAACCGGTGACGGAGCCAGTCCAAAACCTCCTAAAAACTATTTTCTTAGTTGAATCGAAAAAAATCGAAAAGATCCAGTCATAATCGAAGAAGCAGTAAACCGATGAAATCAGAAAATCACTAGTTTTGTGCATCACATATAAACAAATACATTCATATTCTGTATTATGTTCCATACTTTTATTAAAAGAATGAAATCTTTACAAAAACCAATATACAATAAATTAGACATTACAATTTTCAAAAAAATTAATTAAATAATTAATTAATTAGACATTACACATCTCTAAAGAAATACATTGAAAATATCTACAATAAATTACACTGATCCAATAGATAAAAAAACCTTATGAAATGCCAAGCCACCCCTCCACGAATTTAATTTTCTGCTGCAATTCTTGATTAACTATGAGGTCGACGCAATTCGTGTATTATGAAGTATTATTTAAGTAAGAAAATAGAGAAGGGTGAAGAAATGGGAGAGAAATGACGTGATACAGAAGAGTGATATAATGGAAGAAAATAGCAAAATGGTTGAGAAATGGCTGAAACCCTCTAACTTAATTGATGGAGTACCTTTTTCATTATATATGAGTTTTTAATCAACCAGTGGGCTTTTAAAATGGGCTTGCTTTTAAAATGGGCTTGTTCTCTTTCACCTTTTTAATCAAATGGGTTAGGCTTTAGTTTAGCTGCAATAAATTAAAATAACTTATTTATTATATATATTTTGTAATAAATATTTTAAAATAATAAAAATGGGTAAATTTCATTTATCGGTAGAACCTCCAGTTCGACCGATTGGACCTCGAACAATTGTCTCCACCGATTTGGCCTCCGGTCCGATTTTCAAATCACTATATAAAATAATCTTTATGCCACTTTTACTTTACTATGTTATCGCTTTGGAAATTTTTATATTATTTTCGCTGTGCATTCTCGACCCCTTTATTATTATATTGAGAATTGTATATCTATTAGCGTCCCAACCCCATATACTTATGAATACCTTTTCTTTTCTTTAATTATCTATTTATTTATTATTATTAATAAATTTTATATAATGTAACATCCAGCATTTTCTAATCTATATTTTCGTAAATTTTACTTTTAAAATAAAATTATATTATGTATTTTAATATATTATATTTTTAATAAATAATTAAAATTATTTTAAATACTGTAATAGAGTATCACTCCTATATTTTTTTAATATACTTTTTATAATAAAAAAGAAGTTTTAGGTCCAAAGTTTAGTATTGCCATGAGCATTTTCTTATGGATGAGAGTTAACAACTTGGCATTCAAGTTTTAGAAAATAAAAAATAGAATAGAATGGATAATATGGTTATGCTTAGTCCCCAAGTTTTACCATGTATATATATTTTACTCTTTTCCATTTCTTTACCCATACAATATTGGTTTGGAAAGAGAATAAATTGTGTGATAAGTTCTAATATTTTCAATACACTTACAAGATGAGGAATTTATTTATTATTTATTTATACTACTAGTATGTTACGTTATATGAATATGCATGGATTAATTGTGATATTTCACGGGTAATGAGTCGCGATGTCTTACCAAATTTAATGTTCATGGGATTTCAAAAAGTTATATGTTTTCATGAGAGATTCAAGTATGTAAGTATCTCGTCTCTTGCGTGTATGTATTTAATACTTGATGAATATTATTTCCAATTGAGTTGTGGTTCGCTCACCCCCTTCCACTCCAAACCCTTTTCGGGTTGAGATTGCGATGGCGTACCGAGATCGGATGCGGTGCGTGAAAGCTTCTTAATTAATGCGCTACGTAAGTCTTTTTATATAATTTTTAATGATTTGTATTATTTAATCATATTATTAAATTATTCACGCCCCCAAATAATATTATCAAAGAATTACGAATAAATCTCTCTTTCTATCTATTGAAAATTGGGGCGTGACATATAAATTACAATCAAGTCCCTGCATTATATTAAATTTTCATTTCCACTTTATCCAAAACTTAAGTTTTCTTTCAATTTGACCCAACAAAATTTATACAACTCCAATTGAAAATTCGAAAGTACTTATGGAATCCTCGCAAGTCGAGGATCACATGTATACCATTTTTCATAAAAATAACGAAATTTAAAAGGATGCAATTTCGAATTCGAAGTGGGTCTCGTGATAACTTTTTCATTTCACGTCCAAACTCAAAACTAATTATATGTTCGTGATCCCCATGGGGAAGGCTTCAAAATAGCATATAATATCAAAGTTATGTCATACCGAAACAAAATATGCTATTAAAGTATTAGAAATTTTGACGGAGCTTATCTAACTCATAACACAACCATATCATAAAAGAATTATATATATAGAATCTATGCATCGAGACAATCATTTTAGTATATAAAATAACTTATAAGATGAGCGACTTAAAGTAGCAGCAGCGCAAAGTATATATATATATATATATGCAGATGGATAAACTTGTGGCCAAGTTGGTAAAAAAAGTGTGATTCACACACCCATATCCACACATCACCGCACACATATTATTAATATATTATTATTATTATACAATATATAAATAAATATATATATATATTATTAAAGATATAATATATTAAAATATATAATATAATTTATTTTAAAGAAAAATTTACAAAAATATAGATTATTAAATATTGGGGTGTTACATCTTGAAAGGAATAATTGTGATCTAGCACAAGAGAAACTAGGTGGTTATAAGTTTCCTATTTAGTTTAGATGGAGGTTGCGGTTGAGATGTTTGTGCTCAAGAGAAACCAACTCATGCGTGATCAATACTGGATGAAGCATGGATAATGTTAAGTAGATAAAAGAGGTTTACAATCTTTATTCTAGATGTTACGAGATGTGAAAATAATAAGAACATTACACACTAAAGGTACTTCATTGTATGCTGGTCCTGGAGTTAATTTCATACCCAGAGCCGCATTTACCTATTCTCTTTGGACAGTTGGAGAGTGAGCAGTCTCTTCTCATATGCTATAAGTTTTTTTTTTACAATCATCGTTTTAAGAGTAGTTTTGTGATTCAATCTCGCGTTTTTAAATCTTATAATAAGTCTAACTTAAGAGTTTAATAGGGTATATTCTGGAGAGTTGAAATGTATCCTTGAAGACTTTTGTATCCCCTGATATTGTATTCAATGAATTTTTAGGTTTATTTTCTAGTGTTATATTTTCTATTTGTTGTTGTTGGTGTTATTCAAAGTGTTGCCGCACTTAGAACAACACTCATTTGATATACTTGTCTTTCACCCACGCACACTTTCAAGTGTTACTAGAGTCGAAACTTGACTCAACTAATTTTTATCCTATGGTTATATTGTGTTTTGATCTCACAAACTTCTTTGGTAGATATCACTCACGTCTTCTTAATCTTGATGGTACAAACTATTCGGTGTGGAAGAATCAAATTCGATATTACATCAAATCTCTCGGTGTAAATACTTAGAAAAGTATTATGACTAGTTGGACTTTTACCATGAATCAAGATGAAGATAAAGGTCTTGTTATGAAGGATGAATCTCAATGGAATCCTGAAAAAATTCAATCTCTAGTACCAAAGCACTTATATTGATAATGTCATGTATGATCTCATTCAAACTGTAACTCTGTAAAAGATGCATGAAAGATACTTTAAGAACATTGTGAAAGGCCTAAAAATTTCAAAAGAGCAAAGACAATGATGTGGGGCACTAAGTTTGAAAATCTACGGATGAGTGAACATAAAACCAAGCTCTTATACCAAAAAGTTGTTCTTCATTGTATCATGCGTCGAATTTAAAGGTGCGTAATAAATTACTCTGTACTCTTCCCAAAATATTTAATTAAAAAATTTGTGCCATCGAAGGAACACAGATTTGATGAGTTATAATGAGCTTGTGAGTATTCTTAAAACATACGAGTTGAATCTTGCTCAACAAGATGCTGCCTACAACAAAGAAGACATAGTGAATTTCAAAAGTGAAGCTTCATCAAGTCCATATTTGAGCCAATCTTCAACCATATCCAAAATAGAGCATGTTAAGGATGAAAAACACCTTCTTGATATATGAACAAAGTTTATGTCAATCTTAAAGAGTTCAACATGTTTTTTAACTTGAAGGAAAGATTTGGGGAAAATCATCAACGAAGAGAATTCATCTATGATTTTGAGCATCAGAAAAACCTCAAGTGTGATGCTTGCTCAAGTTTTTTTCATTTTGTAAGGGAATGTGCTATGTATTATTGAAACTTCTCTACTTCGCTTAGTGATGATAAATTGGATGGAGAATAATCTTCAAGCACAAGGGAAATGGATCATTCTTTCTTCTCAATCATTCAAAATGATGAACTCATAGAAGATGAATTAGAATTGCCACGTAGAAATATCATCTCAAATGCTGTCACACTCGATCCCACACTTGATAGGTTCGATCCAAATTTTTATTCCTCATACTACTGTGTTAATAATCATGTTGCTGTGACTACTATCAAAATAAAATAGGAGACAAAGATTGATGAACTACAAAAGAAACAGAATTCAATGTCTCGTGAAAAAACAAAGGGTTGATTGAAACTCTTTCAAGATTGGAAGTTATTCTTGTAAAAAGATATGATGAAATTTCTAAACTTTATAAAAAGCTTTCTGAATAAACACTAAATTTTAAGAAGTTCACTACCTCTTAATTCTAAACATGACTCTTTCAATGAGAAAAGCTGATAGGTATGGTCTTGGTTACTCTCACTCTGAAGAGTCAACATCAATTTGTTTTGAAAAAACCCATTAATTTTTCTAAATCTTCTTCATGTTTTACGAAACCTAATAAACCAACCTCTAAACAAAAAATAAAACAAAATTTATATGTCATTATAGTTTCATACAAAGTCAATATTCGACCCTTTTGTCATAAACTTAAGAGATACCCTATTAAACCAAGTGTCAACCCCAATATCACCACACTCACACCAAGGCAAGACCAAAACAACATGGGCACAGAAACAGAGTATCAAGTGTAATCTTACTAGTACCTGTTCAAATGCATGCAATGCAATCTTGGTTAATACTTTGATAGTGGGTGTCTAGACACATGACTGGTAGGACTGAGTATCTCACTGATCATGAAGTGCTTGATGGAGGAAAAATCACATTTAGAGATTGGAAGATGAACTTTTAATGTAAGTGGTTTTCCTAAGCTCACAAATGTCCTGCATGTGAATGGTTTACTTCAAAACTTGAAAAGTATAAGTCAACTTTGTGATGACAAAATGCATGTTAAGTTTGATAAAAGTTCATGTCATGTGTTTGATGATTTTAATTTTTGTGTTATGACTGGGTGCAGATCTTCTCATAATTATTATCTTATTGGAAACAACGATACATGTATTATTGCTCAAGTTTATGCAAGTCTTTTAAAATTTCAAGATCAGTAGCTTATCTTTATTTACTGCATGCTAGAAAAATGAACATTTATCAGTGCCGATCGACGTGTTTTAACACTACAGAATCACACTTTGCCTAAAACTCCTACTTATGAACTGTTGCACATGACCTCTTTGGCTTAAAAGGTTGTTGGGTGATTTATTTCTTGAATCTGATATTTTCAGAGTTTTATATGATAACTCTTATACTTTTAAAATTTTCAAAAGTTCAATTTAGCAACCATTCACTATGCATGTCAACATTGGGCATCATTTTTTTAGAGATTTGATTGAGAAACAAATTGTCAAGTTACAGTATTTATCTTCCGAGAAGAAATTAATTCCAGACAACTTTATGAAAGTTATTGATCTGGGGAGGTTTTCTTACCTTAGAAATTCTCCTGATTGCGATTCTAAACGGCATGCATCAGGCCACTCCGAGAGTGCGACACCACTTGAAAAAACCTTCGTCGAATTTTTTTATCTTCAGTTTTTAGATTGTTTAATTATACGTTTTGATTTTTGCTAATTCATATCTAGATGTTTTATAGATGCAATTCTAGACATACATGAAATAAACATGTTTTTAAAAAAATCAAAAGTCTAAATATGCTGAGCAACTAGATGCATGAGGCTGACAACCCCGATGCACTCTTTTTATTTAATTTCAAAAAGTAAAAAAAATAACTCCTTAAACTTCTCATTGAGTAACTAAGCACACGAAGCTACTACGATGTGTTCTTTTTTTAAAGGCAAGTTGAATTTTTTGGATATTAAAGAGTTGCAAACAAAAAAATTGTGTATATGTGTCTGTCTAAAAAATCAACCTCACTTTGAATTTCCTAGATTTTTATTAGCCTTAATGAATTTTTGAGTAATTTTCATTTTGATAGGATTTAAATTCAATTTTTATTTTAAATTTTCATGCATATTGTTCTGTTTTGCTTTGTCTTTCTTCCTTCCATGACTTGCAACCTCTCAAAGTGTATTTTTTTCTCTTACTTCTCATCCCAAATTTCTCATGGAAATAATTGACATTTGCTTACTTGTTTCTTTTCTTTTACAAATTCAAGTGCACACATTGTTCACTTTTTTTGAAATTAGATTCAAACCAATAAGTTTTAAACCGATTGGACCGGCTGGTTGAACCAGTTCAACCAGGAACCAGCCTCCAAACCGTTCCAAACCCATATAAAATTATTTTTTGAGTTGAACCGGCCAAAATTGAGAAAATCGGTTGAATCGGTCCAACCGGTTTTTATTCTTTTAATTTTTTCTGTTTTTCTTTTTATATTTTATATTTTATATTATTTTACATTTATTTTATTTATTATAAAATATAATACCTAAATTTTAAATTAAATTTTGTAATTTTCCTGGAGTGGTGAACCAGATGTATAAAATAAAAGTATGAATTATAAACTATGGTATAAATTATAAAGTATGAATTATAAACTATAAAGTATGAATTATAAACTATAAATATTTATCTAATTATGTAATATCGTATTGAAGGAATATATAAAAATATGTATAAAGTATGAATTATAAACTATAATTATTTTATCTAATTATATTTTTATATAAATTGAATTTTTTCTTTATAAATAATTTTGGTTATTATAAATTTTTTTAATAAATTGTAATATTATAAAATATAATTGAAAATATGTAAAATTCAATTTTTCGGTTGAACTGTCGGTTGAACCGATCCGACCGGTTGAACATTAAATAGATGCATCCACCGGTTCAGCCTCCCCGATTATGAAAACACTGATTCAAACACAAGACATTTAGGTTGTGTTTGAATTGAGACATTTCAAATTCATGGATTTGACAATGAGTGAATTTTAAATTTCATGAATTTTAAATCAATTCATTTGAATTCAACTGTTTGGATGAATAATGGATTTAGGAAAGGATTTCAAATCCATAATTCAACAATTATTTTTAATATAAAATCTTATATGATCAATAAAAATTATAAAATTTTATTATATTAAATATTAAAATCTAAAATTTTATTAAAATTTTAATAATTTTTTTGGGAGTGGGGCCCAGTCAGGGGGAATGGATGGGGTAGGCTGTGTGGTAATATTTTTTATTATTTAAATATTAATATCTAAAATTTTAACAAAAAAAATTGGGGGTGGTGAGGGGTATGGGTGGGTGAGTGGATTGAAGTAGGATGAGTGGTAATATTTTTATTATTTAAATATCAAAAATTTAAAATTGGGTCACTTACTAAGGGGTACACAAAAAAATACATAATTGCTTTAAACTACATGACTCATGACACTATTATTCCTAACTACACAATTATGACTGTAATACCATAAATACCCCTATATGTTTGCACAATTTGTCTGCACAAATTGATTTTGCACTGCACAATTTTATTTTGCACAATTTTATTTTTGCACATTTTGTTTGCACATTTTAAATTCTGGCAGCAGGCGGCGGCGGTCACGCCAGTCAACGGCGGTCAACGCCGGTCCGGCGGTCAACAGTTGGTCAACGCCGGTGGGTGGGTGAGGGGTAGGGTTGTTGGTTTAAAGTGTATGAAGTATAAGATTATATTTGGTATTTTACTTTAATATTTTATATGTGAAAGTAATTATTTAAATTTCATGTATCTAATAGTAATTTAGGTTAAAAGTGTGTATTTATTAGACGCACTGCAAGAAAAGAAAAGAAAAGAAAAGAAAAGAGGGAAGAAAAGGAAGAAAAGGGAGGGGGGAAAGAGAGAACCCAATTATGAGAAAAAACACAGGTCAAATGCCCCACACCCAAAACATGGAACAAACCAAACAATTAATCAAAATTAAGTAATTTTACACTTAATTCTTCCTTTTTTTTTCATGCTTTATATTATAGAGTCTGTGGATTAGTGAAATTGTGTAGTAAATTGTCAAATTATTGGTGGATTAGTAAAATTATAGATGTAATTTGAGTTTAATAGATGGTTGAACATGGATTAAGGTTGTATGTTGTTTGGGTATTGAAAATTGTAGATATGGAATTTCAAAACTGGTCTGTCGAAAATGTTGTTGCATTTCGATTGGATGTAGCCAAAAATTTGAAAATAATTCGTTGGTATGTTGCCGAAATTTTTGTTCTTAAATTCAACAGAGGTTGCTGTCGAAATTCTGTCAAATTATTTGATGTACAGATGAGCATATCAATTTGATAAGTTGAAATGAATTTTTTGTGTTGTGCATTTTACGTGGCAACTTTTTATTTTTTAATTAATGAAATCTGATTGAGGGGCCATGATGTTGATTTCTTTGCACTAGATTACATTTTTGTTTAATAATGAAGTTGTACTATGTTATGCGGCAAGAATTGCAATAGAGTAAAGAGTTATCCCAAAGGGAAAGCCTGTTGATCTGCTTCTCCGCTCGTCAAATATATTTTTGTTGGAGAGGAAATCTTATTCGTGATTATGGTCTTCAATCGGAAAGAGTTGCAACGAAGGTTGGTGAACTCCTCCGAATCCTCCCTCTACTGAGGCGATAAAGATTGTCATTGATGATAATAGATGCTTGCATGAAGTGATTCGACCTGAACGGATGGATTCGATGTGTTGAGATTGGTCGAATCAAAGTCGAACCAACTCATTTGAAGGAGGATTCGACCATAATCTGTGGATTCGACCTGATATGGAGGTCGAATCATGGTCGAATCAGTTCACTGGGAGGTGGATTCGACCACGACAACATTGATTCGACCTGATCATTCACTCGAATCGAGATCGAATCAAAGTAGATAGTGTTCAATGGAGTGTTTAGCTTTGTCTATCACTTGGATAAGCTGATACACACGTGGATAATGATCATTGGAGACTGAAGAATGATTATAACGTGTTGCATGGCAGCTGGAAGCTTAAAGAAACGATTGAAACTAACTCAACAAATATAACTGCTATAACTGACATTTTTTGACAGTT
The DNA here is from genome assembly GCA_023678885.1 of Pogostemon cablin. NCBI lineage: Eukaryota > Viridiplantae > Streptophyta > Magnoliopsida > Lamiales > Lamiaceae > Pogostemon > Pogostemon cablin. Next base: position 19,387,843 of record CM042973.1, on the reverse strand, counting down.
ATGATCAGCCGACTTTGAGGCGATTTAAGAAGCAGTTTATCAAGCTACATGAAACCGGCTAGGTGGCTGCATCTCATCTACTAAGTGAGGGCTATCAAGTGAAGGTTTAACCGGATCAAAAGGTTGAAGGAGTAGCATGATATAAGGGCTCGAAGTCACCTTGTTGAGAGAGAGTTCAACACTTAGGAAATTTCACAGTTTCACAGCAAGTTCATTCTCTTGCTTGTTCTTTTCGATTCAATCTGTTCTTAGGTGTATTGAATCATCAATAATAAAGTTTCTTCTCCCCAAAGTGGATGTAGGTTATTCATTACCGAACCACTATACATCTTTGTGCAAATTTTACTTTCTTTTCATTTTTCATATCAAAGAGTGTGTGTATTTCTTGAGAGATTGTGAGGTATTGTGTGATCGAATCACGTCAATTGGCGTCGTCTGTGGGAAGCAAACACACAGAAAGCATTCAAGATTAACACCACAAGATTTGATGTTGAAAAGCTCATAGAAAAATCAGATTTCAATCTATGGAAAATCAAGATGAAGGCAGTTCTTATGCAGCAAGGTTTGATGGATGCACTGAAGCCTCCTCCACCAGTGAAGACTGAAATCATCAAGGATCCCCAGGCTGCAGCAGGTCCTGTAAGAGCTCCAGTGGATGATCAGGTACTTCAAAAGGCCTATTCTACAATAATTCTGTGTCTCAGTGATAAGATACTTAGAGAAGTATCAAAGGAGACAACAGCTATTAAAGTATGTAATAGATTGGAGGCTTTGTTCATGGTAAGAACTTCTGCCAATAAGATGCATCTCAGGCAAAGACTTCATGCTTTCAAGATGACTGATGAAAGATCTCTGATGGATCAAGCTGATGAATTCTGCAAGATCACAGATGATCTGGAAAGTGTGGATTTCAAGCTATCCAGTGAAGACAAGGCCATCATGTTGCTGTCAGCATTGCCAAGATCACAAAGGCACTTCAAAGATGCTGTTCTTTATAGAGGTAAGGATGTTGTACTGCTTGAAGATGTGCTGAGGGCACTTAGATCAAAAGATCTGGAAGAAGGTACTGATAGAAAAGAAAAGTCAGGGGCAGAAGGACTCTTTGCCAAGAAAGGGAATTAGAACAAGAAGTGGAACAAAGGTGGAAACACTGATCAAAAGAAAGGTGTATCAGGACAGTCTAATGGCAAGAGGTGTTACTTTTGTCATGAACCTGGGCACTTCAAGAAACAGTGTGCAAAGTGGAAGGCTAGCAAGTCAAAGAAAACTGAAACACCTGCTGAAAATCAAAAGAACCAAGTCAATCAGGTTGGTGAAGTACAAAACAATGCTGGTATGGAAGGTATTGAAGCTCTGTCCATCACTACTTCAGATGTATCTGTTGAGTGGGTATTGGATTCAGGGTGTACATTCCATATGACACCTATGAAGCATTGGTTTGAGGAATTCAAGCATCAGGAAGGAGGATCAGTACTTTTAGGTGATGATCACTCTTGTGAGATAAAAGGAGTAGGATCCATCAGATTGCTAATGTTTGATGGAGTTCAGAGGTTTCTTAGGAATGTAAGGTATGTTCCTGGATTAAGAAGGAACCTAATCTCCCTTGGGATGCTTGATACTCAAGGTTGTGATTCAAACCTGAGAAAGGGAATCCTCACAGTGACTAAGGATGATAAGATTGTCATGAGAGGAACCAGGAGATCAGACTTGTATTTCTTGGATGGGAGTATTGTTGTAGGACAGATACACAACACTGGTCAGCAGGATGATGCCAAGCTTTGGCATGACAGGTTGGGACATGTTAGTGAAAGAGGAATGCAAGAATTGGCAAAACAACAGCTGATCAAGTTCAGTGAAGGTGATAATATCAGACAGTGTGAGCATTGCATTCTTGGTAAGTCCAAGAGACTTAAGTTTGATAATTCTGAACATACAACCAAAGCTAGAATGGATTATGTTCATTCAGATCTCTGGGGACCATCAAGAACTGTAACCAGAGGTGGAGGGAGATACATCATGACCATAATTGATGATTACTCAAGGAAGTTATGGGTATATGTTCTAAAATCAAAGGATGAAGCATTCACAACCTTCAAAGGCTGGTTGACAGAGACTGAGAACATCACAGGGAGTAGTTTGAAGTATTTAAGGACAGACAATGGATTGGAATTTGTATCTGAAGTGTTCAATTCATATTGCAAGGAAAAGGGGATTAAGAGACACAAAACTGTCCCTGGTACTCCTCAACAAAATGGCATTGCAGAGAGGATGAATCAGACACTTTTGCAAAGGGTCAGATGTATGTTGAGTAGTACAGGAATGAGCAAGGTGTTTTGGGGGGAGTTAGCTGCAACTGCAGCTTATCTAATCAACTTGTGTCCTTCAACAGCTTTAAACTTCAAAACTCCAGAGGAAGTATGGTCTGGTAAGGTCCCTAATTACTCATACCTTAGAGTTATAGGTTGCCAAGCCTATGCACATGTTAAACAAGATAAGTTGGAACCTAGAGCACTCAAATGTGTTATGATAGGTTATCCTAAGGGAGTAAAGGGTTACAAACTGTGGTGTTATGATGAGAACAGGCTCATGGTCAGTAGAGATGTTATCTTTGTTGAAGATAAGATGTCATTGGTCAAGAATGATCAAAGAAGAGAGTCTGAGCTTGAGGTGGAGCCTCAAGATATGGACAGATCAAGAGAAAGTGAAGAGATCTCCACTGACAGAGATACAGATGAAGTGTCAAGGGTTAAAGAACAACCTAATACCTATCAACTTGCAAGAGATAGACAGAAGAGGACTATAGTACCACCTGCAAGGTATGTACAGGCTGATATAGTATCTTTTGCTCTATATACAGCTGTTAATGTTGAAGCTTATGAACCAAGAAACTATACTGAGACATTGGCTAGTCAAGACAGTAATAAGTGGCTTATAGCCATGGAAGAAGAATTATTGTCTCTAAACAAGAATGGGACATGGAGAATTATTGACAAGCCAAAATCTCAGAAGCTAGTTGGATGTAAGTGGATTTTCAAGAGAAAACCAGCACTTGCAGCTGAAGGTGGAGTTAGATACAAGGCTAGACTAGTTGCTAGGGGTTTTTCACAGAAAGAAGGAGTAGATTACAATGAGATCTTCTCACCTGTGGTTAAACATTGTTCAATTAGAATACTTCTAGCACTGGTGACTCAGTATGATCTTGAGCTTCATCAGATGGATGTAACTACTGCATTTCTACATAGGAAGTTGGAGGAGAGCATCTATATGAAGATACCAGAAGGTGTTACAGTTGAGAGAGCTGATTTAAAGGCTTGTTTATTACTCAAGTCTTTATATGGACTTAAACAAAGTCCAAGGCAGTGGTACTTAAGGTTTGATGAGTACATTGTTGCCAATGGATTTCAGAGAAGCCATTATGACAGCTGTGTATACATCAAGGAAGAAAACAGCTGTTACACTTACCTACTTCTCTATGTGGATGATATTTTGATAGCTTGTAAGAATATTCAAGGGATTGATGCAGTAAAGGAAGTTCTCAAGTCTGAATTTGAGATGAAGGATTTGGTGAAGCTAAGATGATCTTAGGGATGGAAATTAGCAGAGACAGATCAGCTGGAACACTTGTATTGAAACAGCAATCCTATCTTGTTAAAGTACTCAAAAGGTACAATATGGATCAGTGTAAAGTTGTTACAACACCTGTCAAGCAAGGATTGAGTCTGTCACTGCTTAATGGAGCAAAATCAGACATTGAGATAGCTGAAATGAGCAGGATACCATATGCAAGTTCAGTGGGCAGTCTTATGTATGCTATGGTGTGTAGTAGGCCTGATCTTACTTATGTAACGAGTTTGATTAGTAGGTTCTTAAGTTGTCCAGGGAAGCAGCATTGGGAAGCAATCAAATGGGCATTAAGGTATGTAAAGGGGACTGAATCTGTTGGTTTGAAATTTCAGAGAAGGGAAGCAAAGTCAGAAGTTGTCACTGGTTTTGTTGATGCTGATTTTGCAGCAAATCTGGATTCTAGAAAGTCTCTTACAGGATATGTGTTCAATATGTTTGGTACTTCAGTAAGTTGGAAAGCAAGCCATCAGTCTGTAGTAGCTCTATCAACTACAGAGGCTGAATTCATTGCATTAACAGAAGCAATCAAGGAAGGAGTATGGCTTGTTGGTTTACTGAAAGAATTGGGAGAATATCAAGATACTGTGGTGGTGTATTGTGATAATCAAAGTGCAATACACTTAGCTAAGCATCAGGGATATCATGAGAGGACCAAACACATTGATGTAAAGCTGTACTTTGTAAGAGACATGGTGGACAGTGGAATTGTAGAAGTGAGGAAGATTGACAAAGCTGTGAATCCAGCTGATTAACTTACTAAAGCATTGCCAGCTGCAAAGTTTGAGCTGTGCAAGACTTTGATTGGAATGTGTGGAGACATAGAGGTTGCTGCTCCTTAAAGGCAGCAAAGGTGGGGAGAAGAGATGAAGATGTTCATGCATACATCTAAGGTGGAGATTGATGATAATAGATGCTTGCATGAAGTGATTCGACCTGAACGGATGGATTCGATGTGTTGAGATTGGTCGAATCAAAGTCGAACCAACTCATTTGAAGGAGGATTCGACCATAATCTGTGGATTCGACCTGATAGGGAGGTCGAATCATGGTCGAATCAGTTCACTGGGAGGTGGATTCGACCACGACAACATTGATTCGACCTGATCATTCACTCGAATCGAGATCGAATCAAAGTAGATAGTGTTCAATGGAGTGTTTATCTTTGTCTATCACTTGGATAAGTTGATACACACGTGGATAATGATCATTGGAGACTGAAGAATGATTATAACGTGTTGTATGGCAGCTGGAAGCTTAAAGAAACGATTGAAACTAACTCAACAAATATAACTGCTATAACTGACAGTTTTTGGCAGTTATGATCAGCCGACTTTGAGGCGGTTTAAGAAGCAGTTTATCAAGCTACATGAAACCGGCTAGGTGGCTGCATCTCATCTACTAAGTGAGGGCTATCAAGTGGAGGTTTAACCAGATCAAAAGGTTGAAGGAGTAGCATGATATAAGGGCTCGAAGTCACTTTGTTGAGAGAGAGTTCAACACTTAGGAAATTTCACAGTTTCACAGCAAGTTCATTCTCTTGCTTGTTCTTTTCGATTCAATCTGTTCTTAGGTGTATTGAATCATCAATAATAAAGTTTCTTCTCCCCAAAGTGGATGTAGGTTATTCATAACCGAACCACTATACATCTTTGTGCAAATTTTACTTTCTTTTCATTTTTCATATCAAAGAGTGTGTGTATTTCTTGAGAGATTGTGAGGTATTGTGTGATCGAATCACGTCAGTCATGAAAGTAGGGATGATGATTACAACAACTCTGGGAACTTGTTGATGTAACCCTCAAATAACAAAACACATTCAATCAAATAGATTTTCAAGATTCTCATTTCAAAACTTTCTGTGATTATTGATCTATAGTATGATTTACGTTTATGATCAAGATTTACGATCATCATGCTCTGGGTTGGTGAGATATGATACTAGAAAACATGGTTCGCATAACTGAGTTCTTCTCTCTCTTTTGCCTCTCTCTTTTTCTCTCTTTTCTTTTCGGGAAGTCCATTGACCTAATGTGTGAATGAGTGAGCGTGTGTTTATGGTATATGTGTGTATTTTTAGTGTGTGTTTTTGTGTGGGTGTGTGTTTATGGTATACTCCCTCAGCCCAAAATTGATTGCATTTTTCACATTTATCCGTCTCAAAATAGATTGCACTTTTCCAAAAAAGAAAATATCACATCAATCCTCACCCATAAAAGTTCATCTTAATTACAACTTTACCACACTCACCTAACACATATAACATAACATACTTTATAATTTATTTATTATTTAAAAATACCACAATACCCCTAAAAAGTCAACATTTCTTAAACTCCGTATCTACAGTAACAGTGCAATCAATTTTGGGATGGAGGGAGTAAGTGTATATTTTTAGTGCGTGTTTTTGGTGTAATGGTGAATGGGTGTGTAAAGCAAATTTTTTTATGTTAACAAATGGGTTTAGGGTTTGTAAAATGAATAAGAATATAATTGACCTTTCTCATATTTTTTTCTTTAATTCGGTGCCTTAAACAAATTCGCGGATGTCAATAGTATCTTCCTTTATAAAAACTTAAATCAAACATAAAATTTGAAAGAGTGAGTCTCTTGTGCGCCCGGGCATATGAATTTAGATTCGTGTCTCTTTGCAATTTTCGTACTACTTTATAATTTAAATTCCATAGCAATACATAAGTTTGAATAGACACATAAGTTTGAATAGAATAGAAAATGAAAGAATTATGTTTACATAGATAAAGATCCCCGAGCGCACGAGAATTTGCCAAGGCATGTGAAGTTAAAGAAAACCAACATTCTGTTCGGAAAAAGCGTGTTATATATATGCTCACTCTCCATACTTTCTACTCTTTTCAGAAACATCAAATATTTCTACTCCTTTTCTATTCAATTCTACCTCCTAAAAATTTGAATTCTTCAAGCTTTTCAAATTCTCTTCCACGCTTCACAGATCTTGAATTCCCATTTCCAGATCCATCCACTAAATCGCTGCAGTATGCAGAAAATCTGAAAAGTTTTTTGTTTTTAATCTGCTTTTTTTTTTTTTATCTGGGTGGGTGAAATATGGAGTTCACTGAAACATACAAGCACACAGGCCCCTGCTCATTTTCACCCAACGCGAGGTTTCTCGCCTTCGCTGTAGATTATCGCTTGGTAATTCGCGATGTTCTTACGCTCAAGGTACCACATTTCTCTATTTCTACTTCAATTTGATTTATGTAATTTGGGAAAATGCCGGTGCCTTCGCAACATGATTTGAGTTATTGTAACCAATGTTTTTTTTTTTTTTTGACTTGTAAGCATTTAAGACTTTTTAGTGTGGATTGGGGGGAAATTGCTTGTTTGATGGCTGGTTATTTTCTAATCTTGATAGAATGTTGTATCCGAAAGGCCAATTTTTTGTTAACAGCACCAATAAGCAGAATTTGATGAAGTGAAGGGGTTTGTTTGATCATTGTTTAATATTAAATGAGTAAATAAAAGACCTTTTGATCATATGGTATAAAAAATGTCACTAGTAAGTTATTAGTAATGTGTTGTTGATAATAAAAAGTGACCTAATGCTATCTTTCAACGGGTTATTTGTCCGGGTTGATTATACAGCATTCAGATTTTCACTTTGTCCTGAATGCTAATATAATTTATTTGCGTTGAGTTATGGCTTTGATATTGGAGTTTGACTTTTGAATTGAATTTATAGTGATTATGTCTAAGTTGGTTTGCAGGTGGTACAATTGTTCTCTTGTTTGGACAAAATAGCTTACATTGAATGGGCCCTTGATTCAGAGTATATTCTTTGTGGCCTGTATAAGAGGCCCATGCTACAAGCATGGTCATTGGCACAGCCAGAGTGGACTTGCAAAATCGATGAGGCTCATGCTGGTATTTCCTATGCTAGGTGGAGCCCTGATAGTCGCCACATACTAACAACTTCTGAGTTTCAGCTCCGGTTAACAGTTTGGTCTTTGTTGAACACCGCATGCATTCATTTGCAGTGGCCTAAGCATGGTTCTAAGGGAGTATCATTTACAAAAGATGGCAAGTTTGCTGCAATATGTACTAGGCGTGATTGCAAAGACTATGTTAATCTGCTTTCTTGTCATACTTGGGAGATTATGGGTGTTTTTGCAGTTGACACTTTGGATTTGTCTGACATTCAGTGGTCCCCTGATGACAGTGCCATAGTCATATGGGATTCTGTTCTTGAATATAAGGTACTTTTGCATGCGACTCATTGATTTTTTCTTATATTTGAATTTACTTAAATCTTTCTTTAGGTAGCTTGTAATTATCAGATTTCTGAGATAAGGAGCTATATGGGATGTTCTATTGTAATCAATGAGTTCAATTTCTTTTTTTCCTCTCCATCACATAGCACACATTCACCTATATTTTCCTTTTAAACTATGCATCTGCAATCCTACCATATTGCCGCACTGACTTCATAAATCTGGATGTGCAAAGGGCAGCTTGTATACTGAAATCTGAATGAACATAATAATAATATTAAATTAGAGAGCTAAGTGTTTTTTTCTTTGTGCATGTGGTTTTATCTTTTTTTTTATCAGAACTAAAGTGCGTCTGTAATTAAGAATTTTAATGCAAAATACTTCTCTTGTAAAATGGTGTAAACCATCACTTATATATTTAATATGTTAGGTTGCATGTCTTTTTTAAATTGAAGAGATTATTCCTTGTCAATCATGTTTGAATTTGTTGTGTCTGGAATAAATTGCTTCAATTCACACTCTGTGATATTGTCTAGGTTCTGATATATTCTCCAGATGGCCGCTGTTTATCCAAGTTTCAAGCATATGAAAGTGGATTAGGAATAAAAAGTGTTTCTTGGTCACCCTGTAGCCAATTCTTAGCTGTGGGAAGCTATGACCAAATGATACGGGTCTTAAATCACTTGACATGGAAAGTGTTTGCAGAGTTTACGCATTTATCTACAGTCCGTGGTCCTTGTGCTGCTGCTGTTTTTAAGGTAGGATAGTTACCATTCATATAGCTGAGATTACATACATCATAAAACTTGATTCCAATTTTTATCCATCCACTCAGGAAGTAGATGAGCCATTGCAACTTGACATGTCTGAGTTATCACTGAGTGAAGAATTTGTTCAAAGAAGTGCTGGTAAGCTCCCCCAAAAAATTGTTCATTATGATGTGAATAATGCATTTCTTCCTTTCTTTTGTTACATTGCAGTTTCTATTTTCTTCAATACACAATCTTTATCTGGTTACTGAAATATAATTTTTTCCCAAATGATTTAAAAACATAAGATGCTTCTTAGTTCTTACTTCATTTGCCCCTATCTAACTGAGAAGAAAACACTGCAACTTTTCTGACTCCTCTGGCCTCTGCAATAGAAATAATTAATTGGCTGCAATTGTTAAAAATATAATTCACGTAGTCCTTTGTGCAATTGTGCCATAAAGCTAGTAAACTCAGATATTCCTGCACAAGTTGTCAGCTGATAAATTTTCTCTAAGGAACTTTCCCTCGAGAAATGAATTAAATGTTGATTTGTAAATCGACTTTTTATTGTTGCAACTGCTTCAGAAATTTGTATTTTCAAGGTGAATTATTTTCATCTGCCTCAAATAAACTTACCTTGTGACCAATGTGAGCGTGTGTGCTGCGTGTTGTCTTTCTCCAGAGATTTTCTCAGTCTAATGGTTTTCCCTTAATGACTCCCACTGCAGATAATGCTAGTGAGAATTTAGTTCAAGTCAGATATGATGTGATGGAAGTGCCAATTACTCTTCCTTCCCAGAAGCCTCCAGCTGATAAACCAAATCCCAAGCAAGGAATCGGTGGGACATGTTTTCAAAATTTTATTTATTTCTGTTTATTGTTCTAGTATGTTTTATTCTTCACTAAAAATCTTTAACTGATTCCAAGTTTTGGTGCTTGTCTTTTTGAGTTCTTTCTTTTGACTACCTGAGTAAACTATAATAAGTGTTTGGTTCATTAAAATTATTTGGTGGGTTAATAAAGCTTGAAAATGTCATAAACAAGGAATGAGTATGGGAATCACCTTAATTCTTTATTAGTTTCATGGGATATTGTAATCCACCTCCCCCTTAGTCTATAATCTATCGGGCCCCTTGCTTTTAACTAACGGGCTTAGAAGGAAATTAAGCCCGTTTGCAATTAGTGTAAACTCCCTTATTTTGAGTAAATTTTTAAGGTCGATGGAGTGTTATTAACTCAATGTGAACCAAACACTCTTAACAGTAAAAAATATAAAAGATCATTGCATGACAGTAATCTCTGCAACAACTTAGCTCATCCAAACCTGTGATCAAGTATTAGTGTTAGATTGGTTTATAAGATTTACATGATGACGATTAATCTAATCTGCTGGCAGATTATTCATGTTAGAATCACATTTGTTCATGGAAAAACATCCATCTCTCTTTCTTACTTTGAAACTCAATTGCAGGCCTCATGGCATGGAGTAGTGACAGTCAATACATATGCACCAGAAATGACAGCATGCCAACTGTCCTCTGGATATGGGACGTGCAACGTCTAGAGCTTGCATCCATCTTGTTACAGAAAGATCCCATTCGCGCTGCAGCATGGGACCCCACATGCCCTCGTCTAGTTTTGTGCACTGGAAGTACTAACTTATACATGTGGACACCTTCTGGTGCTTATTGCATCAACGTACCATTTCCTCAGTTTTCTGTACTCGATCTGAAATGGAATTTGGATGGGAGCTGTCTTCTACTCAAAGATAAGGAGTTGTTTTGTTGCGCTGCTTTGCCGTTATTGCAAGAATCCAGTGATTACAGCTCCGATGATTGACGTTCTGACTCTTTTTGGTTGTCTCAACCTCCCTTAACCCTTGCACTATAGGCCCTGAAATAAATTGGCCTGTGACTAAGCGTAATTTTTTATCCAACCAAGCATCTTCGACCCGAAGATGTTTGATGGGAGCATGAAAGGGATCTAACCTTATTGTTATATTTTTTCAAATTTTTAGTTTGACAATGTGTTGTGTTCCTGTAATGTGAAACAATCTAACCTTCTGTATATTACCTGGTTTAATGTTTTGAGTGTTGCAGTATATTCAAGGATCTTAAGCTGTAGTGTAGCCATTTTAATCTCTTATAATCACACACTTTGATCTGATCATGTATCTAGCTCATTATTTTGAATGTTTTGTCTAAGGATTTCATAATTTGAGCTTTTATTTTTATGAATAGATAAATTTGCAGAAGTTTCAGTTTCACAGTTGACTATTTGCATAAAATTGTGGGTCACACAATCATCATAATTCAAATTACAAATCATTTTGACTTGTAAAAAATGCTGATATGGCCATATGAAATTCAAATGGCTGCTTTTCATCAGCATTCATTCCATATGTTAATGATAAGTGGACTAGGCATTTATGCGAAGATCAACATGCAAAATGTCTACTTCCTTTAAAAAAAAAAAAATCTGTCCACTTTCATATAATTTATAATTTATACCATTTGATCTACCATTTTTATTTAAAAAAATTAAATACTTAATTTTGGAAAAAAAATTCATTGATTCTGTCAATCATTTAATGATTGACCGATCAGAAGACCGAATAGAGATTGACATAATAGAACAAAAGTAATTGATCGATTAAAAAATCGAACAGAACAAAAATAAAGATTATGCCCATCGATCGATTGCATCTGTTGTTCCCTTGTGAAGCATTGACAGAATATAATTAAATTTAAGAGGAAATTAATTTAATTTTATTCAAATTATCATTACCCTTTAGTATAATAATTGCTTAAAAATACATAAGGTATTAAGATTATTCAAGTATCAAAATGGGCCATTTTTAAGTTTTAAAGTCCTCTAATGATAATTCATAAATCAAATGTTTTTTCCTGTCACATGTGGCATGAAAGGAAGTCACGAGTGGGACCCATTTAACAGGTGTGCAGGAGTGGTTCGTATATGCTGACGTGGCAATCTTCATATCCCTGCTTTTGATTCCCCTGTGCAACTATTTAAACACATGATTTACAGCCAAACGTTACTCATTCCCCCATCAACTCTCGCAATTATTTCCTATTTTCTTGCAAATTTGATACACTGCTTCCTTCTTTACTCACTTTTCAAACACCCTCCTTTCCATTTTCTCTCCTTTGGGTTTCTTGCATTTTTCTTGATGGTGGTTTCTCATTCAGGGTTTATCTGGATCATCCCTCACAGGTTGGAATTGGATGTTGATCAACACATTTCACTATCTTATGATTATTTGGTCATGGAAACCCTTTCTATTGATTCGATCCGTTTGATGATTCTAGGGTTTTGGAGACCATTTTTTTTTCTGATTCTACCCTTCTCATGATTCAAGGTTTTGAATTGGTTATTATTAGTTTTTCCTTTTTCTTAAAACCCTTTCTCCTTTTGGTTTAGCTATCTTGTCAATAACATATAAAATGCTTAACACTCTGCTTGTCTTTTTTTTTTTTTTTTTTAATGTGTACAGTTCAAGGAAAAAAAACTCAAGAGGCATTTCACATCAGGATATTCTCCAGAGGTATCTAATTTCTGGTAATATTGGATCTTTTGGATACGGTAGGTTTGAATTTTGGTATGCATTTCATGTTATGTTTGATTTTTTTTTTTAATTTTGATCCTATTTATATTCATCTGATGGCTAGAATGGCTTTTCTGAAAGCTAACAAATAATGCAACAGTACTATAGAACTCTGATCCTTATTTGTCGTGTGATTTGGTTTGGATTCATCCGGAATTAATTTCATAAGATGGATGTGCCAGTAATGCTTCATTAGGTGTGTTTTTTGGAGATTGGATTTTATTTGGTCAGTTTTGTGAGACAATCTCACACGATACTGCCCCCTTTGCATATTAGATGCTTCCTCAATTGATTTGCCACACAAAACTAGTAAGCAAAACGGACTTGAAAATTTGGTGGTGGAGTATCAGAGCAGCTTGAGTAAGCAATGTGTATTAATTGGTCGAAATCTGCTCTGATTTGGAGAATGCAGTTATAAAGCACAGTATACTGGAAAGCTGTTTTAGAGGGCAGCTTTTGTATTCAGCTTGTCGTGATGAACAATTTATGTTATGCACAAATGAATCTTGGAAAGTTGCATAATTCAAATGGAACTTTTAGTTCTCATTTCCAAATGAAGCTCTTCCAAACAATTTTGTATAGTTATTCACTTTGGTTATTGCTAGTCAGATCTACCAACAGAAGGTAGACACCTTTGGCGTCTGTTTCATGTTCGGACTCATGAAAACCATTGTCTATTTATATCAGGAGTGAGTCTCCTTTTGAGTTTATTGTTCGAGGGTTGATTGCTGTGTATGGGGTGATTATTCACAATGTGCTTGATGCAACCTTGTTGAGTCCAACATTAGGATTGGTTGTACTTTATTTGTTGTGAAAAGTAATTTTACAACATGCATTGCATATATTACTTGAGTATAGATATTTTTACTGGATGGAACTTACTTGGTGAAGTCTTTGGCTGGAGGCTATCCTTGTTTCTAGATGTCATCCATTGGTCGTCAATTTCTTCATCATGGTTTCTGTCCGATGCTTGTCCCAGGTGATAAATAGAGTCATGGTGGCCAAAGATTATCACAAAACCAAACGATCGACTAAAGCTGAGGTGGGAGAGATCGACACCACTTCACCTTTTCAATCTGTCAAACATGCCGTTAGTTTATTCGGTGAAGACGCATTCTCAGGGAAAAGGCCTGCCCCCAGGAAGGCAAAATCGCAATCAGCTGAAGTATGATAATTCTTGTTTACGTTGTTCTCTGTCCTCATTTACATTTTGATCACAATCTGTTCTTACAGCTTGCATTCTGTAGTTCTAATAATCAAATCAAATTCTTTCTTTCAGAGGGTACTGGCAAAAGAGATGCAACTTCACTTGGCACAGAAGAAGTTGAATAAGCTGAAGGTGCAACTACAAAATGCTGAGACGACTAAAGTGCAGGCTCTCGTCGAGCTCAATAGAGCTCAAAGGACTGTTGAGGATCTAACTTGGAAGCTGGAATGTGTCACCAATTCAAAGGATTCAGCAACAGTAGTGACTGAAATGGCTAAACATCAGATGAAGCTATTTTCAGAATTCAATGGATCTGCCTTTAATGATCTGGAAACTGCAAGAATTGAATACATGGATGCAGCCACTGAATTCAATGTTGCAAAGCAGGAGTTATGGAAAATTCACGAGGAACTTGATGCATTAGTGAAAGCTAAAGATGCTGCTGCTAGTAAAGCAGCTGAAGCTGAAAATGCTTCCAGATCAAACATGGAGAGGTTTGGTGAGTTATCCAAGGAAATCGCAAGTGTAGAGAAATTGGCTCAGCAAGTGAAACTTGCAAGTGTGCAGGCAAACGAGGAAGAAACCATTATCCGTGCTGACAAGAACAAAACAAAGCAGTTGTACGACATCAGACTTGATGAATTAAGTAAGAGATCAATTGCTTTGAAGAAAAACATTGATCCTGAGTTGATAAATACTCTCGATACCAAGCTTCATAAAAGATTATCAGAGGTTGAAGCTCTAGGAAACAAGATTGAGAGTACAAAGACTGATAATCTCCTCACTGTTACATCAGAGTTGAATGGAGCTAAAGAATCACTATGTGAAGCAGCAGAAGAGGAGAACTCACTGAGAAACCTAGTGGAGTCCCTTAAGGTAGAACTCAGTAACCTGAAAAAGGAGCATTCCGAAATGAAGGAGAAGGAAGTAGAAACAGAATCAGTTACAGGTAACTTGCATGTGATTCTGAGGAAGGCCAAGTCGGACCTTGAAGAAGCAGTTACAGAAGAAGCCAAAGCAAGAGGTGCATCTGATGAAATGATCGAAACCATCCATGAACTAGAATTAGAGTGTGAAAATACGAAACATGAAGCTGCGAAGATGAAACAGCAAGCTGATGAACTTAAGAGAGAAGCAGAAGCAGCCGGGATTGAGCTGGAAGAAGCAGAGAAGAGGTTGAGTAATATGTTGTGTGAAGCTGAAGAAGCAAAGGCAGCAGAAATCCGAGCTCTTGATCAACTTCGTAAGCTACCCATGCAAAATGATGCTGAACATTCCTCAACTTCAGAACTTAAGGCCCAGATTACAGTTTCAAGAGATGAGTATGAATCTCTAAGCCAAAAGGCTAAAGCATTCCAAAAATTAGCAGAAATGAGAGTTGAAGCTGCAATGGCTCAGTTAGAAGCTGTAAAAGCCAGCGAGGATGAAACTATCAAGAAATTGAAGGCTTCTCATAAGGAAATCGAGGAGTTGAAAGCTTCGAAGGAAGAGGTGTTGAGGAAAGCTGAGATGGCTGAAGCTGCAAGGAAAACGGTTGAGGGAGAACTTAGACGAAGGCATGAATGCGAACTAAAGAAAGCAGCAGAAGCAGCATCTCAAGTCGTTGCAGAAACAGAGAAGGCATTTGAACTGTCTCCATTAAACACAGCCGAAAAGCAGAATTTTCAAGAAACAGAAATCACTAAGAGATCTGTCTCCAAGAAGGTGATGATGCCAAGTCTGTGCAGTGGATTCAGTAAGAAGAAAAATCAAGTTGGGAGGAGTTCTCATTTCTAACATGCCTGCTTAGAGTGGTGCCAATTTTTTTTGTGTAGTGAGTTTAAGGTTGAGAGGAATTTTTTTTGGGTGCATATTTGAGATAAATGGACACCCCCTTTTGCACACCTCTAGCCCCCAGAATCCACAACTTTTTCTGCAAATTTCATTCTACAATAGAAACTTTCCTATAACTACTTTCAATAGTATCATACACACTTTTTTCATAACTAACTCATTTAATCCAAAATCTTTGGAAAAGGTTTTTTACCCCTCAGCACTGCGACAAAAAAAATTCTAAGTTACTTGTAAAACCTTGAATTTTACCCCATGTTACAAATTAATCCTTAGGATCCATGTTACAAATTAATCCTCACATTTAAAAAATTGCCAAAACAAAATATTGTTGGAAAACACACTCAATTTTTAAAATGAAACCTCAACTTTAATCCCCACCTTTGAAAAAAAAAATATATCACATTGGATGCGTTCTACAACAATACTTAAAGGTGGTTTTTTTTAAAAAAAAACAAATCTTAAGGTGGGAATTAATTTGCAATAATAGTAAATTTGTGGAATTTTTTTATTTTTATTTTTTTGCAATTAACCCAAAAAAAAAATGTTCAATGCCAAGGAACTTTTGTTACTTGAAAATGGGACTGAGGTTCCATTAGGTTATATTTGTGTACTATCATAAAATTTGGTACATAGGTACAAATCAATGTGCATAGTAGAATAAAGTAAAGACTTATTAAACATTTTTTGTATCCTGTTGTAACTAGTGATGTTGCAGCATTAGCACCTACCAAGATGATAGAAATTCAAAAAGATAAATCAATTATGCCTCTGAATCTGCATCAAGGTAAGCATATGCATAGCACTGAAGGATTAAACCCTGGAATGAGCACCCCACCTACCCACCCACCCCACCAGCTACCAGGGGGGGTATTGTGTTGGTTCAACCAACATTTACCTTAAGCTCACATTATCAGTGAGAAAGCCCATTTTGATTTTCCAGTCTCTGAAACTCGCATTCAATAGTTTGAGCGATTTTGACATCGGTTGAATCTGGCTCGGGATAATCCACGTGGAACGAACCATGTCTGATTGGTGCAACGAGTCCAACTCGTGCAGCCTGCTCCTTAACATAGTTATACAGCTGTTGATGGAAGGGATGGTCCAAGGAGAAACAATCACCAACTGTTTCACCCCTAGAATGCCGGGATGAACCCGAGCCTTCTCTTCTACAAAATTGTGGGAGGGATTCGTAGTCCATAATCTGCATAAGAAAAATCAAAGCTTACTTCCAAACGAGCTGCTTTCATGTGAAAGCTCGTTAGAGTGAAAGTATGGAGCAGAAAGTGTCCTACATTCAATAGTTCATCTCTTCCGGAGCCTGAAAGAACCTGCACTTTCTTTCTTGTTCTCTCTTGCAAAAGAGGTCGAACAACCTGGAAAAGAAAACGGGGTAAAATATATGTCGAACATTGGTTAAAGTACATAATGGAATGATGGATGTCAAACCTTCCAACAAGCTGAGAATATGTATGGGGCATTGACAATGTAATACGTCTCCGTTTTCTCAGGATAATTGAGGTCATCGATAGTGGATATCGCTGACAATAACTGCATCCAGAGGTAGTACTTTTGTTAGCGTACGATCACAATATCAAACTTGACTACAAGATCATAACTGGAGCAGAACATACAACTAAACTGCAATACTGATAATAAGTGGAAAAATTGACATTGGTTGGTGCACTTTCTACACGAAAGCTGCACTCTAGTAATGGGTATTGTGATGAACAAAACAGAAAGAGTCGAGGCTTTTATTGATTGAAGGGCAGTAATATCTCTTCCTTAATTTGGTTTATGGCTTTATGCTACTTTCTTCTTTATTATTATGTGAGGCAGAGGACATACAAAGACCAGACTTCTTTTTCTCTCAAGTGTGATATGATGAAGGCATACCTTAAGTTGATTCAGTGCAGAAATCTTCAGACAAGTCATGTCCAGAATCTTTATGCATGTGCCGATGTAACGACCAAATTTTTTGGTAGCGGAAGGCTAAATCAGGGATACAGAGCAACTTCATCAACTCAGAAAATCAGTTTCGTGTATATACTATATACAAAAATGTACATATGTATGTGTGTGTAGTGTGTACATATGAGGTACTCTAAATACTAAAACTAACCAATATCACACGGTCTCTGTATTCGTTCATTTGGATGTGTGACTGAATATAGTAATGAATCTGGGAGATAGAAGACATGCATTAGCAAGTTCTGCAGGACAGAAAACACTTTTTACTACTACAGTAAATAAATTCAAAATTCATACTGCATTTCTCAACTTTTATGTCATTTAAACATTCCAAACCACAAACAAGAACACATCTGAAGTAATCATATCTTTATAAATGAAGTTTTTCAAACATCAGAGGTATGAAAATCTTACAGATGCTTTGTCATATGTGCTTCGCCCTACACCGACAACAACAACAGGAAGACCCTGTATGATTACATAGGCAAATAATGAGGAGTTGCATGAAATTAAATCAGGTTAATTGTTAGGCACATAAGCTAGGGAGCCTTAACTTCACCCAAAACCATGGCTGAAGGTGAAGGGTTGACCCCCACTTATATGCCCTTCCACACTTGTGTGCGGAACCGATGTGGGACATCATAACAATCCATCCCCCTTCGAACCGGACGGCACACTCCGGGTGGCAACCTGCATACCTAGGGCTCACAACTCCGGGTGGAAACCCCCCTGGGCCCACATCAGGGGTGGCAACCCCTCCCGTGGCCCGTCCAAATCCGGTAGGTCGGACCAAATTGTTAGGCACATAAGCTAGGGAGCCTTAACTTCACCCAAAATCATGGCTGAAGGTGAAGGGTTGACCCCCACTTATATGCCCTTCCACACTTGTGTGCGGAACCGATGTGGGACATCATAACATTAATCTTCTCGACGACAGGAACACATTCTGAGCACTAGCAGAAAATATCTTCTCAACGACAGCAACAATAATGTGTCATTCTTTACTTAATCAGTAAGACTAATTGTACAATACCTCTTTTGAGTATCCACACATTCCAGTAAGCTGAGAATCTCGTATTGCTCTATACAATTCTGTGGGGTTAATTGGCTTCTGCATTAGCAAACATTAACATAAGCTTAACTTTTAACAAAATAACTTATCAAAGGGGGAAGGCATGGATTCGATAAGTACACAATCAGCTTTCAAATTTTGATCTCGTCTCGTAGTTCTACATCAGGTCATTTATAAAAACAACCAGGACAAGCAGATTTTTATATATTAACATTTTTTAACATCCAATCTTAATAGCATTTCATCTCCATAAAAAGGTCTAAGCAAGCATTCTTCCACTTAAGCAAATATAAATCCATCAACTTCGTTTATCTGCTTTGTTAAATTTGTTCCAACAGCATGCGGCTTGCGCTTGAAGTGATGAAACTCTATATGGAATGGAACATTAGAACAGGAAACACAGAAACCTTCTGATCCCACAAACTGGGTGTCTTGTGCCATAAAGAGAGTCTAACCACGACACAATTTAGAGAAGCATATATCTAAGAGACAAATGTAAATGGCTATATTTAACAATGTTTTTTTTGCAAAATTCTGCAAAACATACTAGTCACTGTTTAAATTTGCAAAACTATGTAAACAATATGTTTATTTTAAAAGTTTATACAAATAAAACAAGAAATAATGAATAAATACCCCACCCATCTTTAGGTTTCAGACAAGCGAAATATCTCTAAGGTTTTCTTAATTTACAAGATTGTTTTAGTTAAATTTCAGAACTTCAACGAGAATGTAGCCTATGAAGTGCTTTGTTAATTTGATAAGGATATAATCCTTTAATAATCATTAATAAATATGATTTACAAAGTATACATATTAATACATGTAAAATTACAGATGTAGTATTTACACTTTGAATTGGTGCAAATTCAGCAGTTTGATTTTTTTGTTGTTTCTTAATTTAAGATGTTGATGTGTATTCAAGTGCCTCACTTTTTTTAAAAGTTTTAATTGTCATAAACTTGCAAATTTTAATTATACCTCCATGGTATCAGAAAATAACAAGGCTGAAGGAAAACAATGACATACAAAAATTAATCTAGCAATAACCAAATGAACTGGTAAAATCCTCTCATGTCTACCAAATATACGATATTACTGACCACACATGATTACAGACAGCATGAAGAATTTCTGAAAGGAAACAGCAGTATGTTAAGTTGAAAACAGTAGCAAAAGCTAACCGCCAGTATGTTATCAATCTCGTTTTGTATCCTCCAGTTTAAACAGTCAATAAGCTGAAAAATATAGGACACTGTTAAGAACTTCACCATAAAAATATTTCAAAACAGGGGATATAATCAACTAGAACAAACCATTTGATGTGCATTCTCTATATTTCCATCCCTTGCTTTGAGAAATCTCACCAACGTTTCCCGCCGATACCCATTATGCATGTTCTGCGAATCATGGCTGAAATTATCAGGTTCACTAATTTAAGTATGATAAATTATATTAAGTACACTCCCATTAAGTTGATTTATCAGTCTTAATGGTTCAGATATTTGTTCTTGGGAAGTAATCATATCCTCCAAACAATAGCTACAACATCAGTTTGATAGGAAGTTAATTTAAGAAGCAAATGCACAGTCAAACTCAAAGAAGGAAGGTTTCCTGGTCCAACATAGAAACATTAATGCAACAAAGAATGCAGGTGCATGAAGAATCACATGCTCTTTGGACATGTTTTTCTATATTTGGCCAGCAATCTTCGCATAAACTCTTTAGCAGAATTAATTTCGCAAGAAAGAAGGAAGAATCCAAATTATATTTGAGTTAGGAGTTCGCCTCTGATTAGAAAATGATCAAGAATGTTCACCAATATATGCTCTTGTCATGACTCTTATGCCTCATTGTACACAGCATACTCTGAGTTATACACAGTCTTTTCTTAAGATTGTTTAGTTTTGATCCTTTTAGAGTAAACAAAGTTCTTGTTCAAGTTTTACAGAGCTTGATAGACATCGACTGGGAGTCCACGGCCAGATCAATGCTTAGAAGTAGTACGACTATGAGGTATTAAGTCAAACTGCATTTTACTAATCTGATAAAAGAGATGCAGGCGGAACCGCTTTAGATCTGCCTAATTTACATTGCCTCTACATATTTACTCTTGACTTCATCATGATTTAAGAACATTGCAAATGAGTAAATGCTTTCTTACACAAATCAAGAAATTCCCAATCTTATAAAGATCTATTAACATAACTATATAAGTTCAATTTTGTTTCAAACCCAAAAACTGAATCACAAGATAAATCCTCTGACCACATTTCTCATGGACATCAGAAATGGGTAAATCAGATCAGGAAACGGCTCCAGACAACATAATCAGTAAAAGTGACCACTTTTATCCACCCTTAGTTCTTATCACCAAGTTAGTCAATAAAGAAGTGTAATCACAAACAAAGCAAGCTAGGTAATTCATTCAAGTATCCTTCACATTCGATCTGTGTTTGAATCAGCAATTTGGCTACACGTTTACTAATCTACCATCCCCAGCCACAACTCCCAGAAATGCATGTAAACTGGATAGTGCAAAGACCCAAATTTGAACAAGTTTGATATGATCTCAAGATTCACAAAGTAGAAAACAGATCAGCAACAGAGACAAACCTGGAAAGTTTTCTTCATCGGTTCATCAACTGCAGTGGAACATGGAAAAACATAAAAACGATCACGACAAGTGCGAACAGAAAGAAACAGAGAAGCTCACCTTTGTCCATTAGGGTTTCAAACTGTGTGATAATTTCTTGGGTTATGACCACCATTTTTCTTTTGTTTCTTCAGACACACTCAAGAACTTTAATGGTTTGGAAGCAGAGGTAGTAAAGTGGTGCTCCCTGAGGTGGGGTGGGGGAGGGTTGTTCCGACAAGGAGTGTGGAAACTCGGGCCTCTTTATTACTCCCTCCTCCCACCTTGAGAGAGAGAGAGAAAGAGGGAAATTATAATGATTGTTTTTTGTCGACATCAAATTAAAATGGAGATGTGATCTGTAGATCTGTGTTATATCAGTTGAACAAATTAGGACAACCACTTGGATTGGGTTACAAACGACTTTAACTTCCTTCCAAGAGTGGACATAACCCAAAACTGAATTGCACCTTATTGATATTTTTAAGGACGGCTATTTGCACTCCAAATCTATTAAATGAACCCCAAATTCTAGATATACCCTGCTAAAATTAAAAGTTACACATATAAATTACTAAGTACACCTTATTTGAGACTACTTTACCCTTTTAATTAATTAAACCCTAATTACTAAAAACTAATTAATAAAAAAAAAAAAGAAACGCCGGTGAAGGAAAGAAGAGGTTGATGTTGCGACTTCGTAGAAGAGAAAGGGTTGACGTACCGACTCCACAGAAGAGAAAAAAAGAGAGAAAATTAGAACGACGTGAGGCAAGAGAAATAAAAAAGACATATGCCTATAAATTCTAAAGCTGCAAACGTGGATAATCCTAGAGTGTAGATGCATGCACTGTCGTCGGAGATCTCAACATACTCCCCAAACTGCCCCCTTCGACTACACTCCGCCTCCGTACAAGGGCCCCACCGCCGACGAACTCTTGGCGAAGCGGAGGGAGTTTCTCAGCCCTTCCATGTTCCATGTTCTACTTTTACAGCAAACCTGCAAGTTATACACTGCAACTCATCACCTCTTTTCTTGCACTGTTATTTTAATTTTCCAACAATTTGACTGAATCACTGCCTAATAATAGGTGAACATTGTCCATGAAAAGACGCAGTATTTGTTCGACGAACATGTGCTGCTGCAACCGAACACATATGCTTGTTCGGTTTCAGCAACCGAACACCATATATATGAATAAGAAATCTTAAGGTGTTCGGTTGCTGCAACTGAACACATATGCTTGTTCATATGCTTGTTCGGTTGCAACAACCGAACACCTTAAGATTTCTTATTCATATGCTTGTTTGGTTGCAGCAACCGAACACCATATAAATAAGAAATCTTAATTTATATTTATAAAAGGATATTTACGTCTTAACAAATATGGGTATTTTAGTCCTATAAAATTTATGGGGTACATTTACTGAAATTGGGGGTGCAAATAGCCGCTCCCTATTTTTAATACACGCGTAATAAAATGATGATAATTTTTTAATAGAAGGTAATACTCCCTCCGTCCCAAACTCGTTGTCCTACTTACTGTAGACACTGAGTTTAAGAATTTTTTTTTTATTTTTCAACTCTATTATGATAGGGTAAAATTGTCAAAATCATTTGGGGTGTTTTTGGATTAACTACATCATTAGTGTTAATCCAAAAAATAAAAAAAATAGAAATAAATACAGAAAGTTTTTAATACTAAAAATGTGAACGGTTGATGCATACATAACATTCTTCAAAATTACAAATACGAAATTTTAAATGAGCTTACAATAATAAATTTAAATACCTAGACTATTACAAACTGGAGTTGGATGGAATAGTTTTACAAAAATACAGATTACACCTCAGATTTATGAATGCATCATTATTGGTGGTTCCCTCCAAAAATCCTGCCACAATCTTACAAATCCCTCCAAAAGATCTGCACATCAAAATAATTCCCTCCAAAAGTTTTGGTCAGCCCTGCCAAAAATTTTCCCTCCAACTGGCCAACCTCCTTTTAGTTTCCCCCCCCATTTTATCAAGGATAAAAACAGGCACCAATGTATTAATTTTCATTAATAGACATGCATTAATGGAAACCACCACAAGTTCTCACCTTTCCATAGAAAAAAAACATAATAGGGCAGTTTTTGATTAGGCACGCCAAAGATGGGAAGATTGATCATAGAAAAGCAAAGGAAGCAGCAGATGTGTTCAATGTATCTACAAGGACCGTATGTCGTATTTGGGCCATTATGCATTTCTCATCTATGTATATCTATGTGCACTACATTATGCATTTCCATTGTCTCCAAGAAGGCAAGTGTATCAATTTCCAAAAGGGTACATTTTGATGCTGATAAAGTGAAGAGTATTCCATTTCAAAGTAGATCAATAATCAAAGATCTATCAACAGCTATAGGTGTGAGCAAATCAATAGTTGGCAGATGGGTTAAAGGAGGTTCTCTTAGGGCACACACGTACGTAATCAAGCCTGAGAAAACTCCGGAGAACAAGCTTCAAATGCTAAATTACTGTTTGGATGCCATCTACTATGACATGTATGCACAAAAGCTTAAGTTCAAGGAAATGTATAATGTAGTGCACATAGATGAGAAATGGTACTATCTTACTAGAGTTTCTGAGAGGTATTACATGGTTCCTGGTGAGGTAGAACCACATAGAACATGTAAGTCTAAAAATTTCATCCAAAAATTCATGTTTATGTGTGCGTATCAAGGCCATTGTTTGATAGTGAAGGACAGGTCCTATTTGATGGGAAAATTGGAACTTTCCCATTCACAACAGTGGAGGCCGCAAGGAGAAACTCAAAGAATAGAGTAAGAGGAACTATGATAACCAAGCCTATTGACATAGTCAATAAAGAAGTTATCAAAGATTGCATAGTGAATCAGGTAATAGTCAGACCTTATAGATAAGGTCATCATCCTATAGTTTGCATGTATTTAGTCACCTTATCTTTGTTTGATCAAAAGGGCAACACTAACATGCAAAATTTGGTGTACCTGACAGATTATACTAGCAATCAAATCCAAATAGTCTTCATGTTTGGGGAAGGACATTTGGATACAACAGGATAACGCAAAGCCCCACATTAAGGATAATGACCTTGAGTTTGGGAGAGCTGCAAGGTCTGATGTTTTTAATATCAGACTTGTATGCCAACCATTTTCACCGGACACTAATATTAATGACTTGGGCTTTTTCAAAGCCATTCAGTCATTACAGTTTAAAACAGGAAGAAAGAATGTTGAAGATTTGGTGAAAAATGTTAAGAATGCTTATGAAGACATGACAGCTGTCACTTTAAGCAATGTGTTTCTTAGTTTGCAAGCTTGCCTCATTGAGATTATGAAAGTGGATGGAGGTATTAACTACAAAGTGCCTCACATTGGAAAATGAAGGTTAATGAGACAGGGTGCACTGCCTATGTCCTTGGAGATTGATGAAGAATTTGTGAGAGGATGCATAAACAGGTTGATGCAAGAAGGCGATGTCTATAAACCAGCTTATGACATATTAGACCTCATGAACAGCCTGGGATGTTGAGTTTTAGGTAAGGCTTTTCTATGTTTACAGCTTAAACAATAGATATTAGGATATCTTTTATTGTTTTGAAGTTGTTTAAGTTGTATTACCCTCAGAACAATATCATCACTGGGTAATTAAGTCTCCTAACAAGGTCTATAATCCTTGTGGTGACTCTAAGTTCAGCACACATGTTCAAAGTCTCCAAAACAGATTTACAAAATTGTTGGTAACTTATACATGGTGATTTACCTAATTTCATTATAGGCAACATTCTAAGTCTCCTAAACAGTTTTAAAAACCTTGTTGGTGACTTAGATATGCATCAAGAAAGGTTTTCAGTATACCACCAATAAGGTAACAGTTTCGCAGGCACTCGAAATAAAATCATCACAGGGCTATCAATCAAGCTCAACAGATACCAATTATGCACAACCACATATATGCACCACTACCTCACAGGGCTATCACACAAAGGGCCACCAATCAAGCTCAACAGAGACCAAAAATGTACATTCACGTATATGCACAAAAGCCTCACATGGCCATCACAAAAAAGCCTTACATGGCCACCATTCAAGCTCATCAGAGGCCAAGTATGCACAAAAAAGCATCACAGAGTCACCAATCAAGTTCAACAAAACATTATAAGACCACACAGGGCCACCAATTCACATAAAAACATCGAGCCCCATTGCAGGGCCACCAACACAGAACATCATAAGACCACACAGGTCACCACTTCACATAAAATATCATAAGACCACACATGGCCACCAATCAAGTTCAACAGAACACCAATCAAGCCCCCATCGCAAAAACCGACCTCACAGGGCCACCACTTCACATAAAACCAACCTAAGGGATAGGGAAAAGCAAATAAGAACATACAAAAAGTAAAAACAAAAGGAGTAGGATCTACCGACACGCAGGGAAGCAGAGATAGATCCACTCCCACATGAAGTCGCGGAAGTCATTGGTCATTTTACAAGGGGTGAAGACCGGTGGATCCACTGTTTCAGGCGAAACAGGAGTGAGATCTACAGAGAGAGAGCAAGGGACGACTGTATCCTTATTGGAATCATCGGCAATGGGAACCATCAACACTGGATCCAAGTCGCCGAAAATAGAATCGAACGTATAGGATACAAACAACATTGGATCCAATCCGCCGACGTCATAATCGAATGTATCGGGCACTAACAACACTGGATCTAGCCGATCGACCACTCCATCGATCGAATCAGGAACCATCTGTTGGCATTCGATCATTTGGTTAATGTAAACCGTTAAGGTTCCATACGTTTCTAATTCAGCGAAAGCAAGAAAATATAGAAACGTATTATCTTTCACCAGGGTATATTGAAGAAGAAAGATTCTCTCCGGCAGCCTGCGCAGCCTCATCATTTTGGGCATATCTCTCATCTGATCTCCGATTTGAGTGATCTACACGCCAAAACAATCCTCTCTTCACTAGCTTTCCAACGGTGTATAACACATTTAGTTCTGAATTCTATACGATTTTAAAAAAATCGTGCAAGTTGACGGATAGCAGCAGCAAACAACGTTCCGGTCTTCTGCTGTATTTCTAAGTCCAATCTCGACGTCGTATGGGCGACAATCTTTGAGATCTTCTTAATCTATTATTCCCTCACCCTCCTCATAGTGTTAGGCGTGAATTACTTTTCAGTTAGGATTTCTGGACAGCTGAGATGACTTATATATGGGCTACAGCAGGGACCAGGAGGAGAAATTAGAGTTGGGTCTCCATTGGGCTTAAGTATCCAATCTTAGCCCAAAGCTTATACTTAAGTCCAATAATAATAATATATACCACTAAAATATTATTACTGCACTATCGTTCTAATCTCATAATTACGTTATGGGCTCCTTATTATTATGAGCTCGTTAGTCTCTCCATGTTTAAGATATACAATGCCCATTAATTAATTAAGTTACTGATAACTCTATTAATTAATATCTCATCCGAGAGTAGTACCACTCAACCTCATTATTATGCTAGAATAAATCCACTTGCAGAGTTTACATGATAATCCTTATGAGCTTCTCAAGGGGACATCATCAACCTATATCGGACACGGATTCCTTCTACAATCAACAACACACCATAAAGACAGCACTATTTCCTAACTCACCGAGTTTGTTGATTTAATTACATGTAAATCTCATTGACATGTCCCACCTTACATAACTTATAATTCAAATACTAATTGTCATAAACGTCATCATTATAAAAATCTGTACTTACTTTTTTTTCATATAATATATTTATAACTGAAATCATTACACCAGTTCAACATATGTAACTGGTTTTCTAACACCACCTCAAATCACACAAACTTATCACAATACTTATTATATTATATAACAAAATATCAGCGAAAATAAAATAAACCCACGGTCTAGCCCAACAGATCGTTATCTATGTACATCCGCTCGAAACCCTGTAGGAGCTCCACATCTTGCACAATCGCATTACAAAAGTCAATCATCAACAGGCTCACCTACAATGCATAAACTAGTGAGACAAAAATCTCATAAGTAGAAATCATGCATGACAGTGTATGAAAATGCATTTATTTTTCTAATCTTTCTAGTTAGTCTCTTTTATTTTGAAAACTGTTCACGTTGCGGGATTCTCACGACACACTTATGATATGCACCCCAAATGAGCTAAATGGAGATGATTTTTCCGAACCCCGAATAAAGTACTGAGAATGATTTTTTCGAATCCAGAAATAAAGTGTCGGGAACAATTTTTTCGAACCCTCACAGAGATGCATATATAGTGGACGCACATACCATTAGTATCTTATTAATTTTGGGGAAAACACTTTTCATGATTATGCATGGTATGCAACCAGTGCAATTAAATATGCATCATAAATCATTTACGATATGAATATCAATATTTAATCACAATAAAACAATAACTTTATTTTAATTCACACAAATCCACTTTGGAATAACAACTTCACCTCAATACATAGATCCATTTATAAAATAACCACTTCACCTTGGATCACACGGATCTTTTTTTAGAATAACAACTTCATCTCGGATTTCTCACATCATACAAATATATTTTCAACAATTTCTAATCACACAGATCTATATAGTACAATGATATTATTTCAAATCACATAAATCCACAACTTGTATCATCAATTAACCCCAAATAATTCATGACATAATTAAACTAATCACAAATAATTCACAACATAATTATCACATATCAATCACAAATAATTCACATACAACATATTTATGCATTGTAGTTGAACTTCTACTTACCTGAACTCCGATAACAGTAACACTATAGACCCGTGTAGAACCGTAATTAATTTATTCCTTCCAGTTCCGACACACCTCTTCCCTCAATTTGTTTTCTCGCAACTGATTCTGAATTGGGTTATCTCACCCATAATCTATTTATATATGAGAAAAGGAGTTGGGTAAATCAGTGGAAATCCAACTTGCCCAATTAAATTTTTTTTTTAGAAAATAAAAATCACGGCTGCTAATCAGCCATGCATGCAACACATGTACCATTCCAAATTATGGCTGCCAACTTATCATGGCAACAACTTTTGACTCCTTTCCCTTTTTTTATATATAATATTATATATATTATATTATTATTATTATTAATATACGTGCAATACTTAATAAGTGAGATATACTACATATATACACATATATATTCACATATTGTCACCGTTATTATCACAGATGTCTCAAATAAAAATATAAAGATATATAAAATGTAGAAACAATTGTCACATAATAATCACATAGTTGTGATATAATTATCACATAATTATAAAATGTACATAACACAAATTAAATTATATTGGCACATGAGTAGTGAGAAGCTCGAGTATTACATTCTCCCCACCTTATAAAAATTTCGTCCTCGAAATTTACTTACCTGAAGAGTTCTGGATACTTAGCCATCATCTCATCTTCTCTTTCCCAAGTAGCCTCCTCAACTAGTTGGTTCCTCCATAGCACCTTTACTAATGGTATATCTTTATTTCTGAGCTTCTTCACTTCTCGTTGTAAAATTTCAACTGGTATTTCCTCATTATTCAAATCTTCTTTCAACCCAACTGGTTCCTGCCTGATAATATGAGATGGATTCGAAACATACTTCCTTAACATAGACACATGAAACACATCATGTACTCTAAACATCGATGCCGGTAACTCCAACTTATAGGCAACACTTCAAACTCTCTCAATGATAGTGAATGGACCAATATATCTTGGACTGAGCTTTTCTTTCTTTCCAAACCGCATTATCCCATTCATTGGAGATACTTTCAAGAATACCTGATCACCCACTTTAAATTCCAACTCTCTCCTCCGTTTGTCCGCATAATTTTTCTGCCGATCTTAGGCAACTTTCATCTTCTCTCGAATACAGGTAATAGCTTCTGACATTTCACAAATTAAGTCTGGACCCAAAAGTTTCCTCTCTCCAACTTCATCCCAATGTACTGGAGATCTACACTTCCTCCCGTGCAATGCTTTATATGGAGCCATCCCGATAGTGGACTGATAACTATTGTTGTACGAGAATTCTATCAAAGGTAAAAATTTACTCCACTGACCTTGAATATTTAACACACATACTCTGAACATATCTTCCAAACTTTGTATCGTACGCTCCGATTGACCATCTGTTTGTGGATAGAATGTTGTGCTGAAAGATTGAACTTAGTCGCATTTTTAGTGAAATGACAAGAGTAAGTGTACTCTATCGCTGTTGTATACGCGTGACCAAGTGCAAAATTTATAAGTTTTGTCGTCCCAAGGGAAAAGGTAAACTCAAGTTGTATCCGGATTTTCCATTGATTTATGTTTTGTAAGGATGATCAAGATAAGGTTTTGATTAAGAACTATGATTACTCTATCAATTAACTAATAAACTAGACAAGCAACTAATTAGAACAAGTATCAATCAAATCAAGTAGCAAGAATGAGATGGAATGGATGAAGTATATCTAAAAAGAGAGCAAGGGTAGCAACATCATGGTCAAGGTTCTATGTAGACTTCACACTTACTCAAGCATTGATGACTTTCAAGTTATGATACTAAGGGCAATCACAATTGTACCCCTAACCCCTATGGCCAAGGTGATTAGGTTCTCAACTCTTTTACAAGTTTAAATCTCCTAAGATTGTCTTACTCTCAATTCCCTCATGGGTACTATGATCATAAGTTGGTTCCCCTCACTAGTTCATCACTAATGTTCTATCATGAGGTTCTAAGCACTTGGAGGGAATGGCTTTCCTCCCCTCATACTAACTAAGTCACCTAATACAATCAATGATTCAATTAAATCACCACACATAATATTGGAATGGCCATCCTAACACTATGCATAGAGAATTTAACCACACACATCATGCATCAAATGAGAATAAGAATTCATGATAGAAAGTAATCATAACAATCAATTCATCAAGCTTTAATAGTGCAAAAATCTACATATTTCCTAACCAATCATATTGCTAGCCTCACTTGAGGACTAGCCACAAATATTCATTGCAAATTGGCTACAATCCAATACAAGCTCCATATGAGCAATAAAATGAAGAAAGTAGCAAAATAAAAGAGATTGAGCTTCCCCTTGAAGGTAGACTCCTTCTTCCTTGATCATGCCAAATTCTTCAAACAAATCTGATTTCCTCTTCTTAGATGATGGAAGGAATGGATGTATGGATGGATTTATGAAGATCAAGGTGAATTGATGGATTTAGATGGTGTAGATGGCTTGTAGATCTAGTGTGTGAGGAAATGTGGTGTGGATTGTGTGTAACTGCTCTCAATCTGATCTAATGTGTATCTCCCTCTCTAATTTCGCACAAATCATGGTTTTATATCACTTATGGACCTTCTAGAAGCTTCCGGAACTTTCTGAAAATTACACAGGATTTTGCACCTACACGGCCCGTGCTGCAGTACACGGCCCGTGTAGGGCACACCTACTTCGGCGTTTTGTGCGTGCTTCCGGACACGGCTCGAGCTGCAATACACGGCCTTGATCATAGCCGTGCAGCACTTTCTGACGACAATACACGGCTCCTTCTTACAGGGCCGAGCTCCGCACACGGGGCGTGCAGCAGCGCACGGCCCGTGCACCAGCGCACGGCCGAATCTCTGGCCGAGCAGCGTGTTCTGATGACATTACACGGCCAGCTGCTACAGGGCCGTGTTCCGCGCACGGCCCGTGCAGCTGCATGGCCTATTCTTCGTCTCCCTTTTGCTCCCGACTCCGTGTTTGTCCGTTCCATGACCTGTTTTACACATATTTAAGCTCATTTACACAATTCTATCAGTTCGTACCACTTTCCTCAAAACAACAATAACTCCACCAAAAGTAACACACATACGGATAAAAACATCCGAAAATACACACATAAAGACACTAAAACCTAGGTGAAAATGACGACAATCAACCCCCCAAACTTAAAGTGTTGTTCGTCCTCGAACAACTAAAAATGATAAACACGAGGAGAAATTTTCACCTAGAGAACATCTAACGAACATAAACCACAACGCATCACAAGTAATAAGGACTTCAAAATCAAGTTAAGTATCCCTACATAATCAAACTTATAACATGAAAGATTAACGAGTTCAATCTCAAGCATGACAAAAGAGTAATTAAATCCCTTTTAATCCAAGCCTTTCATAGGATATCAAAGTCACTCAACACTCTTTGAAGTAAGGTTTTGAACAACACTCATCAACCGGTTGTAACCGACTCACCATAGGCTTGCTCATGGACTATGTTCACAAGCCACCTTAGTTTCAATAAGTGATCAAAGAGGTCTTTATCTTTGGATGTAATGTTTAGGCTCTTTGGTAAGGTAGGAAACTTTGGATCATAGTGACTTTTCAAATGTGGTCTATCGAAGAGATGATTCCTTTCTTCAACATCCTCACTTTCATGCTTCCTTTCTTTTCTACTTTATTCACAAGCACTAAGCATCATTATTCCTTGGATTTCTTGAGCTTGAATGGCATACTTCTTTTCTTTAACTTTTGTGTTCCTTGAGCATATTTTTTCTATTTTGCTCCTTTTTCACTTTTGTTGAAGTTGCACTTGCTTTTCTTAAGCTCTTTCATCCTTTTTCTTGACTAAACCTTTCTTTCCATATACGTTTCTTTGCACATATTTCCACATATTCCCTTGTAAATCATCATCATCCTCAATTACCCACACATAGGTTATATATATAAGGTTTAAATGGGTTTTCAAGGCTTGAAATGTGCTTATATCACAAAAAATAGGCTTAAAGGTTCAAAGTGGCTTACTAGGGATAATGTTTTTGGTAGGGAAATTTTATGGCCATGACTTTCTCAACAAGGATGGCCTAAGATCATTTCACAAATTTCAACCATTCGGGCTTCGTTCCTATAGTCCAAGAGCAAGTTCTAGTTTGTCTAAGTTCAACCGATCCTCTCATCAAGAATTAACCATGGAGGCACGGTTGAGGCTCAACTCTCACAAGCTTTTGCTTGGACCAAAAGAAATCTAATCAACCTTCATACTTCTCAAAATTGAACAAATTATGTAATCCATGTCACAATTTCAACAAGTAGAAACCATTAACATGCTTGCCATCACCTATCACAAACAATGCATCATAGCTCATACTCAAAAACATTACTCAACTCCTTCCCAAAACATACCACCAAAACCACACCTATACAAGAATTAAAATAACAACAAACATCACCTACTAATCAAGGGATCAACCAACAATACAAACATATAACAAGCATAAATCAAACCATCCATCAAAAGAAAATAAAACACCTTAATTCAAATCCATAACAATAAAGATCAATCACCCATCTCAAGAAATAAAGCACATATCCTCAATCCTCCAATAACATGTAAGCTCAAGGTTTGCCACCTTATTCAAAAATAAAAATAAAGCAAGCAAACTACCTAAATAAAGCAAGTAAACCTCCCAAGATACATAACAAATGAAGTAGCATACCAATTCAATCAAGTTCAATTCAAAATCATGTATATGCTAAGAAAATGGAAATGATGAGTAGTAAAGTAAACTCCCTGAAAAGGCATTTGATAATGGAAATGGTTGGCACGAGCTTCTGGATTGCATGCTCAACGAATCTCGACATTGATTTCCGGGCTCACTCCGTGCTTCCACTACACTTCATTTATGCTCAACAGCTCATCAAAACCATTAGCACAATAATTATTATCAAATAATGAACTAGCATACACTTCAACACAACCAAACAATCCAAAATCAATCCAATACTCATGAGAAAAATTTTAAAATTTACCCAATTTTTACAAGACAATCAAGATAATCACTCTATCAACATGATACATCAAGCATACACAAGTGGTAAGGCACACCACGCACTATCCCCCCAAACTTAAATCGAAACAAGTTGAGAATTAAGTTTGCAAAAAGTGGTGAGACTTACCCTTGTAGTTTCCACCATTGATCATCTTAAACGTACCTTGTGATGACGTATGTGCATGCCAACATTCAAGGATGGCCACCACGCACTCTCCCCCCAAACTTAAATTAACACAAATGTTAAATTTAAGTTTGTAAAGAGTGGTGTGACATACATCTTCATTCCAAATCTAGCACATCTCGTCTCCTCCTTATGTATTTTCCTTCATGAGCACAATCCACCTACATACCAAACAACAAAACAAGCATCAAAAGATAAAAGAATGGGTTGCCTCCCATTTAGCGCTAAGTTTAACGTCTTCAAGCCGGACGGAATTTCAAGCTCATTTAGCAATCGGAGAAATCCAAGACCCCATCGGGCCTCATCTTCACTTTAAACATTTCCTTAACAACCTTCTTATCCACACTTCTTGCTCCTTTAACACTTGAGCTCAATTCATTGACTCTTTTACTTATGTTTTCAAATCCCGGAGGCTCTTTATCAATCTTCCAATTAACACGTGGATCACCCCCGAACTTGTTCCTTTTTAAAGAAAACTTTTCTGCACATTCAAATACAAAGTTAGTTAATTCTTTATCTTTTAAAAGTTCACTTACCACTCGATCACGATCATCCGGAGGCTTAATGGGTGGCTTCAAATGAAGATCTCCCCCTTTCAAATTCTTGCTTGATAGCACCAATTCTTTTTCATTTGAACGGAGTGTGACTTCCTTTCTATCCATGTCAAATTTTGCTCTTCCGGTGGCCAAAAACGGCCTTCCAAAAATCAATGGGATCAAAGGATCCGCTTGCTTATCAACTACCATGAAATCCACCGGAAAGACAAACTCTTCTATTTGCACAAGCATATCCTCCACAACTCCATGGGGCTTAATCATTGAACCATCCATTATTCCGATCTCCACATCCGTTTCCTTTAACTTTCCAATGTCAAGCTTTTCAAAAACTTCCAAAGGCATCATATTAATGCTCGAACCAAGATCACATATAGCATTAAGGTATTCTCCATTTCTAATTTTACAAGTAAGCACGAATTTACCGGGGTCTTCAACCTTTAATGAAGTATCAACTTCAACAATTCCATGATCTTGTTCCAACCACAACTTTTTCTCACCCTTACTTTCATCAACAAATGAAGACAAGAATTCATCAATAATCCTCTCATCATCAAAAGACAATTCATCATCATTAGCAACTTCCTCTTCCACTTTAGATACAACTTCATCAACAACTACTTCTTCAACCTTTGAAACAATGTTTGTTGTTTCCACCAACTCTTTTTCCACCTTACTTTCCAAATTACAAACGGTAACATACAAGCATTGTTCCTTAGGATTTGTAACGGTAGTGGAAGGAAATTTACCTTTACGATGCATTTCACCTTGCTCGGTTGCCATTTGACTAATGTGAGTCT
Source organism: Pogostemon cablin (assembly GCA_023678885.1). Lineage (NCBI taxonomy): Eukaryota > Viridiplantae > Streptophyta > Magnoliopsida > Lamiales > Lamiaceae > Pogostemon > Pogostemon cablin. The sequence continues at coordinate 19,353,428 of CM042973.1, read as the reverse complement.
CAATTGCTTTAAATCGATTCTCATTTGCCTCATCTCTTTGCTTCACATATTCAAACATCTTAGTCATTTTATCCTCCAATGTAGACATTGTAGACTTTCCTTCATCATTTGGAGCCTTCTCCCCCGGATGAATGCCCGGTGGCAATGTGAGTGCATTACTTTGATTCCCATACGACAAATTTTCATATCTCCGGGGTTGATTGAAATTCCCTTGAAAGTTACCTTGCCCCCAACCTCCTTGCCTTTGTGGATATCCTCCTCCATTATTCCCAAAATTCCCACCGTAATTTCCTTGGAAGTTCCTTCCTTGCATGAAGGCAACTTCCTCAAGTGTCATCTCCGATGGGCTCCAAGAATTAGGGGACATACCTTGTTGAGGTATAGAAGTAGGCATTTGACAACTTTGAGAAGATTGACCCATACTTGGTGTAGATACACCTTGTTGAAAATTAGGAAACACTTGTGGATTCATCAAAGGTAATGACATCACATGCGGAGGATTAGCTAGCACTTGTTGATTCACCATTGGTGTAGATGTTGGAGTCACTTGCATACTAGCATTCATCCTTTTTAGTATCTCAGTTATTGCTCTGTCGGTTACATCTTCATTAGGCACCTCCACCTTTTTCACTTGTTGCAAGCACACTTCTTCCATCTTAGCAATCTTCTCTTTTTCATATAAGCCCGCAACTCTATCCATGGCCCATTGTCCCGTATTCAAAGCTATTTCTTCACATATGGCAATTGCTCTTTCCGGAGTTTGCCCCAAAATCGAACCTCCCGATGAAGCATCAACAAGCATCCTTTCACTTCCATTCAAACCGGCATAGAAAAATCCTACTTGTTGATCTTCGGGAAATCCGTGTTGTGGGCATTTCCTTAGCATTTCTTTGAATCGGTCCCAAGCCTCACTAAAAGTTTCAAGAGGCATTTGCTTAAATTGTAATATTTGACCTTTAAGATGCAACATCTTCGATGGTGGGAAATACTTGCTCAAGAATCTTTGTGCCAACTCTCTCCATGTGTTGTAGGATCCCGGTGGTAAAGTATGATACCAAGCCTTAGCTCTATCTCGTAATGAAAACGAGAAGAGCTTCAATTTAATAATATCCTCACTTACCCCATTTATCTTGACCGTATTTGCTAACTCCGTAAATTGGGCTAAGTGAGCATTTGGATCCTCCATAGTACCTCCACCAAATTGGTTTGCTTGCACCATGTTGATCAATCCCGTCTTGATCTCAAAATGATTAACATTCACCGGTGGTCCCACAACATGGTTTCCATATTGCGGTTGGAAGTGATCTCGGATGTTCATTCCCACTCCATTATTCCCATTTCTACGAGGTTGATTTTGCACTATCGGAGGATCATTCCTTGCTTCTTGTTGTGCCAACAAGTTTTGAATAATAGCTTGCAATTGTTGGTTTTGCAAGTGCATTTGTTGAGCATAAACTTGTGGCACATATTCTTGATTACCAAAACCTCCTCTAGCATTATCACCACCTTGAAAATTTCTCAAATTACCTTCTTCATCAACCATATTTGCATTATCCCTTACTTCTTCCATATTTTCTTCCGTTGGTTCCAACACTCCTCTTCTTTGTCTTCTTAAGGTAGCTTCTAATTCCAAATTCAAAGGTTCAATAGATTGAGACCTTGAACGAGTTTGCATGTACCTACAAGAATTCCAAAATTTAGCTCTCCAAGTAACTAAGACAAGTAAACAACTATACAAATGAAAGAAATATCCTTATCAAGACTAATCAACTTCAAACTCGTTACAACCACAAGTTTAACATTTCCCCGGCAGCGGCGCCATGAACTTAGTCGCATTTTTAGTGAAATGACAAGAGTAAGTGTACTCTATCGCTGTTGTATACGCGTGACCAAGTGCAAAATTTATAAGTTTTGTCGTCCCAAGGGAAAAGGTAAACTCAAGTTGTATCCGGATTTTCCATTGATTTATGTTTTGTAAGGATGATCAAGATAAGGTTTTGATTAAGAACTATGATTACTCTATCAATTAACTAATAAACTAGACAAGCAACTAATTAGAACAAGTATCAATCAAATCAAGTAGCAAGAATGAGATGGAATGGATGAAGTATATCTAAAAAGAGAGCAAGGGTAGCAACATCATGGTCAAGGTTCTATGTAGACTTCACACTTACTCAAGCATTGATGACTTTCAAGTTATGATACTAAGGGCAATCACAATTGTACCCCTAACCCCTATGGCCAAGGTGATTAGGTTCTCAACTCTTTTACAAGTTTAAATCTCCTAAGATTGTCTTACTCTCAATTCCCTCATGGGTACTATGATCATAAGTTGGTTCCCCTCACTAGTTCATCACTAATGTTCTATCATGAGGTTCTAAGCACTTGGAGGGAATGACTTTCCTCCCCTCATACTAACTAAGTCACCTAATACAATCAATGATTCAATTAAATCACCACACATAATATTGGAATGGCCATCCTAACACTATGCATAGAGAATTTAACCACACACATCATGCATCAAATGAGAATAAGAATTCATGATAGAAAGTAATCATAACAATCAATTCATCAAGCTTTAATAGTGCAAAAATCTACATATTTCCTAACCAATCATATTGCTAGCCTCACTTGAGGACTAGCCACAAATATTCATTGCAAATTGGCTACAATCCAATACAAGCTCCATATGAGCAATAAAATGAAGAAAGTAGCAAAATAAAAGAGATTGAGCTTCCCCTTGAAGGTAGACTCCTTCTTCCTTGATCATGCCAAATTCTTCAAACAAATCTGATTTCCTCTTCTTAGATGATGGAAGGAATGGATGTATGGATGGATTTATGAAGATCAAGGTGAATTGATGGATTTAGATGGTGTAGATGGCTTGTAGATCTAGTGTGTGAGGAAATGTGGTGTGGATTGTGTGTAACTGCTCTCAATCTGATCTAATGTGTATCTCCCTCTCTAATTTCGCACAAATCATGGTTTTATATCACTTATGGACCTTCTAGAAGCTTCCGGAACTTTCTGAAAATTACACAGGATTTTGCACCTACACGGCCCGTGCTGCAGTACACGGCCCGTGTAGGGCACACCTACTTCGGCGTTTTGTGCGTGCTTCCGGACACGGCTCGAGCTGCAATACACGGCCTTGATCATGGCCGTGCAGCACTTTCTGACGACAATACACGGCTCCTTCTTACAGGGCCGAGCTCCGCACACGGGGCGTGCAGCAGCGCACGGCCCGTGCACCAGCGCACGGCCGAATCTCTGGCCGAGCAGCGTGTTCTGATGACATTACACGGCCAGCTGCTACAGGGCCGTGTTCCGCGCACGGCCCGTGCAGCTGCATGGCCTATTCTTCGTCTTCCTTTTGCTCCCGACTCCGTGTTTGTCCGTTCCATGACCTGTTTTACACATATTTAAGCTCATTTACACAATTCTATCAGTTCGTACCACTTTCCTCAAAACAACAATAACTCCACCAAAAGTAACACACATACGGATAAAAACATCCGAAAATACACACATAAAGACACTAAAACCTAGGTGAAAATGACGACAATCAAAGATAATTGTGTCCCCAATGCCTTATGCAAACTCTTCTAGAAAGCAGACAAGAATCTTGTATCTCTGTTTGATACAATGGTAAGTGGTACTCCATGAAGTCTGACGATCTCTTGTATATATAGTTGGGCATAACGATCGATAGAATACATAGAGCAAATAGGAAGAAAATGAGCGGACTTAGTCAATCGATCCACAATAACCCAAATGGCATCATGACCTTTTACTGTCTTCGGTAGCCCGATAACAAAATCCATAGTAATATTCTCCCACTTCCATTCTGGAATAAAAAGAGGCTGCAAAGTTCCCGCTGGTTTTTGATGCTCAGCTTTGACTTGCTGACAAGTCAAACATTGCTCCACATATTGAGCAACATCTCTCTTCATCCCTGGCCACCAATAATGTGACTTCAAATCTCTATACATCTTTGTAGCTCCTGGATGTACAGAGTACGGTGTTGAATGAGCTTTCGCCATCACTTCTTTCCGAATGTCATCCATTTCAGGCAGACATAATCGATCTCTATACCGAATCAAGCCATCATCTCCTAATTGGAAGTCAGAAGACTTTCCAAAGTTGATATCATTTCTTATCTTGTTGAACAATTTATCCGTCTCTTGTCCTTGTCGAATCTTATCCATCAAAGTTGGTCAAAGTGACAAAGCTGCCATCTTTGCTTCCAACGATCCTTCCTGAATGATCTCCACATCCATCCGTTGCAAGTCAAACAACTCTGGTTTCTAATTTATGGTCATAACAGCTACACTTTGTATTGTCTTTCGGCTCAATGCATCAGCAACCACATTGGCTTTACCCAGATGATAATTAATAACACAGTCATAGTCCTTCACCAATTCCAACCATCTTCTCTGTCTCATATTCAACTCTTTCTGAATGAAGAAATATTTCAAACTCTTATGATCAGTATAGATCTCACAATGTTTCCCATACAGATAATGCCTCCAAATTTTGAGTGCAAATACCACTGCAGCTAATTCAAAATCATAAGTTGGGTAGTTCTTTCGTACTTCCTTAACTGTCGTGATGCATACGCTATTACTTTCCCATTCTATATCAATACACACCCGAGACCATTCTTTGAAGCATCACTATAAACCTTGAAGTTTTCTGACTCCGTAGGAATAGTTAGTATAGGAGCTGATGTCAACCGTCTCTTCAATTCTTGAAAACTTTGTTCACATGTCTCCGTCCATGTGAACTTCATATTTTTCCTGGTCAACTATGTTAATGGTGAAGCGATCTTAGAAAATCCTTCAACAAACCTTCGATAATATCCATCCAATCCAAGAAAGCTACAAACCTCAGTGTGATTTGAGGGTTGTGGCCAATCATGGATTGCTTTAACTTTATTTAGATCCACCAAAATTCCTTCTCCCGATACCACGTGACCCAAGAAAACAACTAGGTCCAACTAAAACTCACACTTCTTGAACTTTGCATATAACTGCTTCTCTTTCAAAATCTCCAACACCTTTCTCAAGTGTAGAGCATGATCCTCCTTAGTCTTAGAGTAAATCAAAATGTCATCGATAAACACAATCATGAATTTATCGAGGAATTCCTGAAATACTATATTCATCAAATCCATAAATTCTGCCAGAGCATTTATCAAACCGAACGGCATCACCAAAAATTCATAATGTCTATACCTTGTACTGAATGCAGTTTTTGGAATGTCCTCCTTCTTAATCTTCAACTGATGATATCCCGATCGTAAATCAATCTTCGAAAAGATAGCTGCACTTTGTAGTTGATCGAATAGATCATCAATGCGAGGTAATGGATACTTATTCTTGACTGTAACTTTGTTAAGCTCCCGGTAATCGATGCACATCCTCAATATGTCATCCTTCTTTCGAACAAAAAGTACTGGTGCTCTCCTAGGTGAGAATCTAGGTTGGATAAATCCTTTGTCTAGTAATTCTTGTAATTGTATCTTCAATTTCTTCAGTTCAGCCGATGTCATTCTGTATGGCGCTTTAGATATAACAGCAGTTCCCGGTTGCAGCTCAATAACAAACTCTATTTTCTGGTCTGGTGGCAAACTTGGAAGATCATCTGGAAATACCTCCGGGTATTCCCGAACTACTGGTACATCACCGAGGACTGGACATTGTTGTCCCTCAACATTCATCACACTCACCAAATAACTCTCACAACCACTTTCTAACAACCGCTGTGCTTTTGCTGCTGATATAACAGGAAATCTAAAATTTTTCTTGATCCAAATAAAAGTGAATGATTCTCCACCCAATGGCTGAAAAGTGATACTCTTTTTCTGACAATCTATTGTAGCACCGTACTTTGACAGCTAATCCATGCCCAATATGATATCATAATCATTCATACTTAACACAATCAAGTTAGCAAGGAGTTGTCTTCCTTCAATAGGCATAACACAACCTCGAAGAAGTTGATTAGAATGCTTTGACTCACCAGAAGATATTATCACCTCATAATTAGCTTCTATCAAGTTAGATGTTCTACCAAGCTTCCTCACATATTAATGAGTGATATTTTCACCTAAATTTTAGTGTCTTTTTATGTGCGTTTTCGTATTATTTTATCCGTATTTATGTGTATTTTGGTTGTGTTTTGTATTTTTATGGAAATATATGTGAATGAGCTTAAACATATAATTTTTAGGTAAAAATGGATTCTAAACGCGATAAGGAAGATGTAGGAGAAAATGGAGCTAAATTCGGAGTTGAAACGAGGGAAAATGAGTCAAAGCAAAATGCTGAAAAATGTACGTCCAACTTATATAATTTTTCTGTACTCTTGTGAAGCTCAAAACTAGAAGTTGATATATGGTTGGAAAGCCACAGAAAAGAGAATCGTTTTGGTATAAGAAACACCTCAATTGGAGCCCAAACGAGGAAGTTATGATTAAAATGGTGACGTCGCGCAAGCTGTTCCTACTCAGCACGATTATGCTAATTTGCATGACTTTTTACACCTTCAAATGTTGAAAATTTTGTCAATTCTTTATATGCATAGAAAGCCAAGGAAGGGAGGATTACGTGAGCGCAAGAATCACCCGAATTGGATTTCGGATGTGAAAGTTATATGCAAAACGGTGAGACTGCGCTGCACCAACCCAAACTCAACCCGAACTCGGCCCGAAGTCAATTTTATGATTAGAATGTGTTCTAGAAGGTTCCAAGGGATACCAATACCCATTTTGGAGTGAAAATATCAGTAGGGATCAGATCCACACACAATTCACACCATTTTTTACACAATTTCCTCTTCATTCCATCTACCCTTCATCCCATTCACCCATCCTTGAATCTATCCATCTACACTTGATCTCCTCCATCAAATTCACTATCCAAGTGATCAAGGAAGCAAGGGAGATTGAGATCACAAGAAGAAGAAGAAGATCTCCATTGAAGCACTTCAAAGGGGGAATCTAATTCTAATTTTTGTACATTTATTTATAGATTGATCATGGTTTGTAAGAATTTTAATGTCTATGTTTATTTCTTGTGACTATGAGAGGCTAATCTCCTTTGTGAGATTAGCTCCATGATTGGTGTTAGATAATTTAGTTATTATGCAAATTGATTTTAATCTTGAAAGAGTTTGTGTTATTTCTATCATTGATTGTTAATTGCTTGATGTATATGATTGATTTATGTGATTAATTGTCATGGGCATGTGATTAGATTGAGAAATCAATTATGTATTTAGGATAGTTCATTGAATCATTTCATCATACACTTCATACGCATTAATTTAGAATGAGATAGAGATATCCTTCTAAATTTAGAACTCTATGATAGAACATTTAATTGGCTTAATCGAGAGGTTGGTTGATTAGATGAGGGGACCCAAACCATTAGTGAATTCGTAGTACCTTAAAAGGGAGTATTGCTTATGATTTAGTACATTATTAGGGAACTCATAGAGTAATTAGTACCTAGTGGGAGGTGTTTGCTATGGTATCGATCCTAAGTGCTTTTGAGAGCCTTGTTGAGAGCCTACATCCTATCCATCTCGAGAGAGAGTTTAGGTGGAATTAGTGATCGCTTATATGCCTTGTCCATGAGAGATTAGAGTTAATTGCATAATTACTTAATTATCTATGCCATGATTGTTATTAATCTTATCCTTGCATCATTTGGAACCAATTTTCTTGTATTCATTTTATCTTATTTTTATTTATTTTAAGTGCATTTATTTGCATGCTTATCTATCCTCCTTTTCGATCGTCCTTATAAAATCACGATAAACTTGTGATCGCTTAAACTCTAGTACCTTCCTCTCTGTGGATCGATAAATTTTTTAATTGGTCATCCCGACTATATTACGACCAATCACATACTCAGTGGATATAAATGAATGTGTTGTTCCACCAGAATCAAATAACACATATGTAAAAGTGCTAAAAATAGAAAACTTACCCGTGACAACTGAGGGATTCGTATCTGCCTCCTCTCGTGTTAAAGTGTACACCCTTGCTGGAGCTCTTCCCTGCTGTTCTTGCTTCCCTTTCTTAGGACATGTAATAGTCACATGTCCTTTCTCCTCACATGTGTAACATGTTCTTGGAGGAATGTGACACTCCCCACTGTGTAGTCTAAGACAATTAGGACATATCGGTAGTGACGGTGCCAGTGGCACTTTCTCCTGATAGAATTTGAGACGCTTGTTTGGTTCTCCTTGTCCATGTCCTTGCTCCACTTAAAAATTTGATTTCGGCCTCTGAAATGGCATCGGCATCCTATTATCTCTCCTAAACGGTTGCACTGGTTTTTGCTGAAACTGGCGTCTGATAGTCTGTGCTTGCCTGATCCTCATTTCTGTTTGTTCAGCAATTTGGGCCCTTTCTGCAACTTGTGAGTATGTTGCTCCATGCAGCCCCGCCATACTCACATCTTTGTAAAGTTCAGGTCTTAAACCTTCCACGAATCTTTTCACTTTCAATGCATCCGTACTCACCATGTGTTATGCAAATCTCAACAATTGTTCAAACTTACGAAGGTAATCTGTGACTGACATATCACCCTGCTTCAACTGTATAAATTCATTCATCTTCATCACCCTCACTGGTGCCGTAAAGTACTTATTCTGAAAAGTTCTTTAAACTTTTCCCATGTCATAGTCATGACATTCTCAATACTTTTAATTATATCCCACCAGTGGCCTGCACTTCCTCGTAACATGAAAAAAGCACACAACACTCTATCACCATATGGGATTCTACTGTATTGAAACATGTTTTCCACCGTGCGTAACCAATCCTCTGCATCTGTGAATCAGCTGCATCCTCTAATATTGGAGGGCTCAGCTTTCGAAACCTCTCACACACCATTTCCACACGTTCTGCTTGACGTCTATCGTGATTATCATTAACCTTTGGTTGCCCACCCATATCTCTCTGCTGAATCAGTTGATGTATCTGCTGAGATTGGCGCTCTACCAATTCCATAAGTCGAGTAATCACCGCATCACGATTATTTTCTTCGTGCTACTTGCTCAGTAGCTCTAGAACTTTCACCTGTAGTCCTTTCCATTTTGTCTACTAACTACGAGTCCTACACCACATGGCCAATATAATTTATAAAATACATAAAAACACATAATGAAAATAATACTTACATGCAAGACTGCGCTCCCAAGGATTGAGCTCATGTACATAGATAGTCTGCAGGACCCAAACTGTGCTCTGATACCACTCTGACACGACCCACCTTACATAACTTATAATTCAAATACTAATTATTATAAACGTCATCATTATAAAAATCTGCACTCACTTTTTTTCATATAATATATTTATAACTGAAACCATTATACCAGTTCAACATACGTAATTGGTTTTCTGACACCACCTCAAACCACACAAACTTATCACAATACATATTATATTATATAACAAAACATCAGCGGAAATAAAATAAATCCACGGCTTAGCCCAATAGGTCGTTATCTATGTACATCCGCTTGAAACCCTGTAGGAGCTCCACAGCTTGCACAGTCGTATTACAAAAGTCAATCATCAATAGGCTCACCTACAATGCATAAACTAGTGAGACAAAAATCTCAGTAAGTAGAAATCATGCATGACAGTGTATGAAAATGCATTTATTTTTCTAATCTTTCTAGTTGGTCTCTTTTATTTTGAAAACTGTTCACGTTGCGGGATCCCCATGACACACTTATGATATGCACCCCAAATGAGCTCAATGGGGATGATTTTTCCGAACCCAGAATAAAGTACTGAGAATGATTTTTCCAAACCCAGAAATAAAGTATTGGGAATGATTTTTTCGAACCCTGACAGAGATGCATATATAGTGGCCGCACACACCATTAGTATCTTATTAATTTTGGGAAAAATACTTTTCATAATTATGCATGGTATGCAACCAGTGCAATTAAATATGCATCATAAATCATTTACGATATTAATATCAACATTTAATCACAATAAAACAACAACTTAATTTTAATTCACACAAATCCACTTCTGGAATAACAACTTCACCTCAATACATAGATCCATTTATAAAATAACCACTTCACCTTGGATCACACGGATCTCTTTTTAGAATAACAACTTCATCTCGGATCACACTATAACCAATATTTCTCATATCATACAGATATATTTTCAACTGTTTCTAATCACACAGATCTATATAGTACAATGATATTATTTCAAATCACATAAATCCACAACTTGTGTCATCAATTCACCCCAAATAATTCATGACATAATTAAACTAATCACAAATAATTCACAACATAATTATCACATATTAATCACAAATAATTTACTTGCAACATATTTATGCATTGTAGTTGGACTTCTACTTACCTAAACTCCGACAATAGTAATACTATAGACCCGTGTAGAACCGTAATTAATTCCTTCCTTCCCATTCCGACACATCTCTTTCCTCAATTTTTTTCTCGCAACTGATTCTGAATTGGGTTATCTCACCCATAATCTATTTATATATGAGAAAAGGAGTGAGGTAAATCAGTGGAAATCCACCTTGCCCAATTAATTTTTTTTTTAAAATAAAAATCATGGCTGCTAATCAGCCTTGCATGCAACACATGTACCATTCCAAATTATGGCTGCCAACTTATCATGGCAGCAACTGTTGACTCCTTTCCCTTTTTTATATATAATATTATATATATATATATTATTATTATTATTAATATACGTACAATACTTAATAATTGAGATATAATACATTTATACATATATATATTCACATATTGTCACCATTATTATCACAGATGTCTCAAATAAAATGTAAAGATAAATAAAATGTAGAAACAATTGTCACGTAATAATCACATAGTTGTCACATAATTATCACATAATTATAAAATGTACATAACACAAATTAAATTATATTAGCACACGAGTAGTGAGAAGCTCAGGTATTACACTCACCCATTGATGAATCAAAGAAATACATACTGCCTTACATGTCGAAGTTATTGTATAGGGATTAAGAGTACGAATATCCATAATAACTGAGATCAAGTTCTCCTATAAATCAGTATAAGTCGAACGATCTCAAGCAGTCCTGCTCAATACATACAAAGTGCACTAATTTGATTCTATAGTCAAGACAAACTAATACCAAATCACACTACAGCCTGTTGGATTGTATACTAAAAGTCTTGCTTTTGGTATGAACAATGTTTATGATAATATTTGAAATGAGAATCATGTGATCAAACATTTGCAATAATAATGTTGTTATAAAAGTTCATTTACTTTATACTGTAGATAATGTGGTATGCAGCGTCACACGGAAGATCACATTATCAGCTCCTTATAAAGTATAAACATATTCACAATCGAGATAGATGGGGACTATTTATCGGTATGGTTGTAGTGTGATTTGGCATTAGTATGTCTTGACTATAAAATTACACTAGTGCACTTTGAACGTATTGAGCAGGACCGCCGTTGAGATCGTTCGGTTTATACCGACTATATAATAGAACTTGATCTCTGTTATTATGAAAGTTCGTACTCTTAATCCCTATACAATAACCTCGACACATAAGCCAGTATTTATTTCTTTAATTTATCAATGGGTGGGATTTAATAGTTAAATCAATATACTCAGTGAGTTGGGAAATGATGCTGTCTCTATGGTGTGTTGTTGATTGTAGAAGGAATTCGTGTCCTAACGGAACTGGTTGATGATGTCTCCTTAAGGAGCTCATAATGATTATCATGTAAACCCAGCTGGTAGATTTATTCCAATATGATAATAAAGTTAAGTGGTACTACTCTCGGTAAATATATTAATTAATAAAATTGTCAGTAACTTAATTAATTAATGGGCATTGAATCTTAAACACGGGGAGATTAACGCGCTCATAATAAGAAGGAGCCCATAAACGTAATTTGGGATTAGGGTGGCAGTGCAATAATATTTTTTTAGTGGAATGATTTATTATTATTGGACTTAGTATAAGTTTTGAGCTAAACTTGGATACTTAAGTCAATGGGAGGCCCAAACCCTAATTTCTCCTCCTGGTCCCTGTTGTAGTCTATAAATAGCCACCCTCAGCAGCCCCTTTCACTTGAAACAACACAACTCACGAGAAAGTTCGTGAGGGTGAGAGGACTGCAGATTGAGTTCTCCTTGGTGATCGTTGCCCACACAACGTCAAGGAGAGGCTTAGAAATACAACAGAAGATCGGAAGGTCGTTCACTGTTCATCCTCTATCAAACTCGGTGAAAGGTAATTCTACTCTTGTACTTCCGGTGTAGTAGAATTATATGAAATCCTAACAGTTCACGTTAGCCAAAAGATCCAAACGCCAGCAATTGGTATCAGAGCGTAGGTTCTAAGGCTAAACGTGACACGTTAGGCTAGGGTTTGAATGTAAAGCCTGATACTTGATGTTAGGGTCTTGGTTTTATGAAATGCATCCATGGATATCCCTATTAGAAACTCCTGATGAATTATCAGTAAGTGTATATGTTTGAGTATCATCGATGAAAATCTGTTATGAGTTGTTCACGCCTGATGATTCTTGAGAAATCTATACATGTTCACGATGGGCCTCGTTGCCTATAAATTCTATGCGGAGCTAATTTTGCACGGCTGATGATGAATGTTAATCAGAAAATCATGATCGATGGACATGTGGCCATGAACCAGGCGCTGCATGGCTGGTGAAAGCATGGCACGCTTGATGGCATGCACGACAACGTGTTGTCGTCACACGGTAGGGTACAGTGGGCATACGACAACGTGTGATCAGCATACACGGCATCACACGGACACGACTTCACGATATGAAAGTGGCGGTCTTGAACGACATCACTGGTCGCCTGTGCCTCAGGCTACGAACGAATGATGATGGCCAAAAGTTGTTGGGTAGGCTGCCATGCGCGTATGTGGCTGCCGGCGCACACTGCCGGCGTTCAAACTGGTGGCGTGGGCAGCGGGAACAACGATTGCATGCGCTGGCCGGGCTCAAGTGGTTACTTCAGGCTTGATCATGGATGATGGTCCACTCTCGGTGTTGCTGGTGGCTGGACGGCAGACAGGCCTATTCGCAGTGCTTCCGGTAGACGGCAGGAGTGACTAGGTCGATCTGTGGCTGTGTGTTGGTGATGAAAAAAATGCTGGGCGCTGCTGCCAATGCGAAGCACATCGGGATAATGCTAGGCACATACGCGAGCTTTTGATGCAGACTCGTGAACATTGACGACATGGCATGAAGGCTGGGCTTGGGAGCGAACTGTACATCAATCCGATGAGCTCAAGCCTCTTTCCAGCGAGGAGGTTGGTTGCCAGATAAGACTTTCGGCGGCAGCGCTAGAAGTGGCCATCGGCGTGCGATGGGAGAAGCTATTGATAGAGATGTTAGCAGCGGTGTTCTCCAGCAGACAATAAAATGACTGGCTGGATCTTCGCCGGTGTTGATGGAGGCTTCCGGGTTGTGGAGCATCGCCGGTGTGCTGATGGAGCTTCCGGGTTGCATTGGAGCCATGTGAGATAGAAGTGAATGGTGCATTAACTAAGTGGATGTTGATTGTTGATAGTGCATGAATAATGATAGACAAAATATAGTGGGAAGTATGGCAGGTTGAGTAGACAATCACTTCCAATACTAAGTGATATTGATGTAGGATCATATTATTAATGTGGAGATAGTGGAGATTGAGGTTGATAGTGGAGACAAAATATAGTGGAAGCAATGCATAGTGGAGGAGTTAAATATTTGTTTGGTCCCGTAACTTTTTTTTTTTTTAATTTTAGTCCAAAAAAAGATATTTGTTTATAATTAGTCCCATAACTTTAATTTTTCTTTAATTTTGGTCCAATTTTTATCGGATTTGTCACTTGTTGCCGGAAACCGACGAGCGATGCTGACGTGGCTAGTCCAATTATTTCTCAACCAACCAAAGATTGATGAAACTTAAGAAGAAGAATGAAGACAACACCAAAGATTGCAAAAACGTTTATAGTCACCCCATACATAAACATTTTGCAATTTTTAGTGTTATCATTCTTCTTCTTCTTAAGCTTCATCAATATTTGGCTGGTTTGACTCGTCATGTCAGCATCACTTGCTAATTTCGGAAACAGGTGGCAAATTCGGCGAAAATTGGACCAAAATTAAAGAAAAATGAAAGTTATGGGACTAATTATAAATAAATATCTTTTTTGGGACTAAAATTAAAAAAAAAAAAAATTACGGGACCAAACAAATATTTAACTCCATAGTGGAGACAAATTATAATGGACGCAGAATATGTGCTATTGCTTGCTGAGTCAACATCAGTTTTTTGTGGTGTCGGCATGACTGAAGTGACTGCACGATTGGCTGGTATGGTCACAGTCGATGTTTGTTAACACCCGGATGAATCTGATGGCGCAACTCCGACGAAACCATGGCGAGGCAGGATGTTCAATGCTGGAAAGCAGACTGCTTAGTAGCTTGACCAGCGAGATGAGCACGGTGGGTTTATCCGACAATTGTTGACGGCGGCATGGTGACGGGGGCATCGGATGGCGCTGGGTCATTTTTGCTTGACTAAAATCCGGCGGCTGAGCGACGGGGTTTTCCAGCAAAAACAATTTTTTTCGACAAGCAGTCAGCCGACTGAAGCGGCATGTTTTTTTGTGGTGATGATGCGGTGGCCGGTTGTGAATGTGTGATGCATGACTGAAATCTGGTCGACGGTGAAGCGTGTGTGGTGCTCTCGGCGGGAAGGTTAATTTTGCATGCTTAGAGAAGTGGCTTCGCGACGTGTCTCCTGGAGGGCGCCGTATTTTTTTTCGATGGGCAGCAACAAGGGTGAAGAGGCTGGGCTGCTGTGGACATGCGTGTGAGGATTGGCAGGCTTGGGCCCAAGAATTTTTTTTTGCGCAACCCATTAAATTACGTGACCTAGTCAAATTTTTTTGGCATTTTTTTTCTTATATATAATTGCTATAATTGATTTATTAGTAAATTATTTTTTATATATTTGGATTGGTTGCTTGTGCTATTTGATTTACTGCATATCTTGCCGTAATAATAGCATGCTTATTTGCATATTTTATATTTGATATATAAATTATATGCATGTAATAACCCTTTTGTTAAATAACTAAGTGGGAGAGGGATTGATCATGATCATACGGCCTACATAATTGATTTATTAAGTGATGCAAATAGGCTTATGAGTCGGCTATAGTGCCTTCCTCCCCAACGGATGAGTTTTATTTGTAAATCACTGGAATAAATTTTATTAAATAATTATTATATGTAATGTGATGCAAATAAGTTTATGAGTCGGCTATAGTGCCTTCCTCCCCAACGGATGAGTTTTATTTGCGGATCACTGGTACAAATTAATAATTGATGGTTGTAAAAAATTATTTGAGGGCGTGTGGACTTCTCCAACTGTAAGACACACAAGCTTGGGTAACATACTTAATATCAAATAATGGTATACACTTAGGTGCAATTAATATGTATCCTCCCCAACGGAGTCACTGCTATTAAATTGCATGGGTAAAGGACAGCCGACTATTAATTATTGAGTCATAAGGTTAATTATGACATATGGAATTAATTAGTAAAATCTTCTCTTGTGAATGTTAGGGTTTGTAAACGTCCACACTAACATGGCTTGCAAATTCATGGTGCTTGAGATGTCGGTGAATTTATTTTATATTATTTATTGAGGAAATCAATATAAAATTTAAATTCGAAGAGTTTGATCGTCGTATTAGTTTACTTGATTCTCTAAATTTTCGAATAATTTATTCTGCTTATTTTTAACTGAAAGAAATATATTTACTGGTCCATAATAGTTGATTAGAAAAGAATATTGATTTTAATTCTTACTGCTTAGCAAAATTAAAATATGTTCTCACTAAAGATATCCTCTGATGCCTATTTAAACTTTAGTGAAGAGTTGAGAGGTTCATAGAAATATAATGGTCTAATGCAACTCTTCGGATACTTGAGAAAGTTAGAAAGGCAAGAGGTCATGGTTAGCTTGATGAATGCATTGAAAATACTTTGAATAGAAATTGAAAGGGAAACCTAGCTCAATTTATTTTCATAGTTTTGCCTAAACGTTTTGAGCAAGTTTCACCTGAATTATAAAAAGTTATATATTGTGAGAAACTTCTGACAAAACGTGTGACAAAGGTAAACCAATTTCATCAAGAGGTGAACAAGGATAGTATTTTATTCACTAGTTGTTGAAACATGATTAATGATGGTGTTTACTGACACGTTGTTTGTAAATACTGGAATCATTAAATGTTTAAACATAGTGATGATGAGATAATTAAGTACATGGGTAAACTATGAGAGTAGTGGTTGTTGCAGTGGGAATTGTTTATTTATCTTATGATATGAAATAAATGTTTGATTGAGAGAAATTGACTTTACGTACGTTTTCATAGAAAGAATTTCATTTCGGTCTCTATGAATTTACAGATTAATACTATAATTTATTTAAATGACATAGTCATTATAATGAAGGATGGAGCTATAATCTGTTATGGTACGATAGTGACAATTTGTACACTCTAAAATCATGTTTATCTCACGAATGAAATAAATAGTAATTAATAATGCATCTTCTAATCTTAGTAAGATAAAGAAACCTTCGGAGATGAACTAAACATAATTTTGGCATCTAAGACTAGATTATTTTACTTAAGTACAATTCGAAAGTTGATAGCCGATGGACCATTAGGTTTATTGGAAGTAAAAACTATCGAACTTGTGAGTCTTACTTGGAAGTGAAAATGATCAAATTTTCTTTTCAAGGGAAAGGGGTAAAAGAGCCATGAAAAGAATATGTTGGAAAGGGTTCATTTTGATTTAAGCGATCCTATGATTATCCCGTTGAGAGGTGTTTATGAATATTCGAAGATTATTCTAGAAACAAGATATATTTTTTGATGCACTGCAAGTCTGAGTACTATGATTAATTCAAGAAGTACATGACTGATGCAGTGAAGCGTCACGGAAAATATATCAAGTCATAGCGATTTAATCATGGTGGCGAGTAACTCTTAGGATAATTTAGGAGCTGATAATCAGAGGTTGGAATTGAATCCCAAGCTGTCTACACTAGGCATACCTCAGCTGTATGGTGTATTGGAAAGAAGGAATATGACTTTTATGAAAAGGTTAGATAGATGATGAATTATTTGGAATACCAAATTCATTTTATGGATAAGCCCTAGAAACAACATGTCGAAGTCTGTTTGTGGGATATCCTAGAAAAATGAAGGATTGTTTATTTAAATAGTCCAAAAGATCAGAAAGTGATTGTTAACACGAACACTAAATTTTGGAAAGTGACTATGTAATTAATTACAAATCCATATATAGATTGTTCTAAAAGGTGTGAGAAGGGAAACACAAATTTTAGTACTAAGAATACAAGAGGATATACAACAAGTAAACTGCATCGTGTGTCACGTCTGACACACAATTGCATATAGTACCTTGTTGTAGTGGGAGGGTTGTTTTACAACCTGAAAAATATATATTTTTGGGGAGCCGTTAGACTTGGTCCCTAGTAAACATGAAATTGGCCCATGGACACGACAAAGCACTACAAGATCGAAATACAGCATCTTAGCAAGTTGCAATATTTTTTCTGAAATTAAATCTGGAAGCTTGTAGAATAACTAAATGGTGTAAAAACTATTGGAAGTAGGTCTACAAAATTAAAAGAGGATCGATCACATTATGTCGATTCAGATTCTTTTATTTGTTGCTGCTTATTTTAAAGTATGAGGTAAGGCAAATAGATGTCAAGACAACTTTCCTGATTGGAAGTCTTGAGGAAAACATCTATGTGAAGCAACTAGAGTAATTCATAGCATAGAGCTATGAGCATTTTGAGTGTAAGATTAAAAGTGTCCATCGATGGACTAAAGCAAGCTTCAAGATCATGACACATCCATTTTGATTAGGAAATCCAGTCATATGTATTTAATCAATGCTCGGATGAGTCTTGTGTATTGAAAAGAGTGACTAAAACATGGTGGTATTTCTTGTAAGTACGTAGATGGTATCTTGCTCATTGAAGACAATGAAAGAGTAATATCGGGTGTATGGGTATGGTCAATAAAGCAGTATGAATTGAAGGACTTAAGAAAAGCAAAAATATATCATTGCGATCATGGTGATAAAGATCACAAGATAGGATATTATGCTTATCTCAAGTTTCATAAATGATACAATCCTTACTCATTTTAGCATGTGACTTTATCTGAGGATTTGTGTCTTAAGACACAATAAAAGTAGATAAAATAGATAAATATGGTTCCCTATGCTTCGGCAATAAGAAAACTTAATCTATGGAATGCTATATACGAGATTGGATATCTGTATTGCCAATGGCATAGTCAGTGAGTATCAAGGTAACTCGGAACAAGGATATTGAATTATAATAAGACATATTTGAAGTGCCTGAAGAGGACTGGAAATAATATGTAAGCTTACCAGACTAATTCATTACTTATTGATGGTTACTTAGATTCGATTTTTCGAATCATAGGGACGACAGTAAATCCACCTCAAGGTTATGTGTTTAATGGAAATATATCCATACAATGGAGGAGTGATTATATAGAGATATATTTCGACTCCACCATGGAAAAATGATAATATTGGAGCCTAGTGGCAGCCAAAATATCTGTATGATTCTAGAAATTTCGTAATGGACCTAGATGTGATTTTGAGTTTGCCCAAGATTATCACAATTTATTATGATAAAAATGGTGCAGTTGCAAACTTGAAAGAATCACGAGTCCATAAAGAAATTAAACACATTGATAGCTAGTACTACCTGATACGAGAAATCGTATGATGAGGGAAAGGTTGTTGTCGCCTAGATTGCATCGGATGATAACCTAGTAATCCTTTTACAAGGACATTAAGGCAAAAGCTTTTAATAGTCAAGTAGTGGGAGTGGAAATCAGATGTATAGCAGCAAATATGGCAGCATAGTCTTTTAGTATAAGTGGGAGATTGTTGGATTGTATACTAAAAGTCTTGCTTTTGTTATGAACAATGTTTATGATAATATTTGAAATGAGAATCATGTGATCAAATATTTTCAATAATAATGTTGTTGCAAAAGTCCATTTACTTTATACTGTAGATAATGTGGTGTGCGGCGTCACATAGAAGATCACATTATCGGCTCCTTATAAAGTATAAACAGATGTTTACAATCGAGATAGATGGGGACTATCTATCGGTATGGTTGTAGTGTGATTTGATATTAGTCTGTCTTGACTATAAAATTACACTAGTGCACTTTGAATGTATTGAGCAGGACCGCCGTTGAGATCGTTCAGTTTATACTGACTATATAATAGAACTTGATCTCTGTTATTATGGAAGTTCGTACTCTTAATCCCTATACAATAACCTCGACACATAAGCCAGTATTTATTTCTTTAATTCATCAATGGGTGAGATTTAATAGTTAAATCAATATGCTCGGTGAGTTGGGAAATGGTGCTGTCTCTATGGTGTGCTGTTGATTATAGAAGGAATCCGTGTCCTAACGGAACTGGTTGATGATGTCCCCTTGAGGAGCTCATAATGATTATCATGTAAACCCAGCTGGTAGATTTATTCCAACATGATAATAAGGTTGACTGGTACTACTCTCAGTAAATATATTAATTAATGAAGTTGTCAGTAACTTAATTAATTAATGGGCATTGAATATTAAACACGGGGAGATTAATGCGCTCATAATAAGAAGGAGCCCATAAACGTAATTTAGGATTAGGGTGGCAGTGCAATAATATTTCTTTAATGGAATGATTTATTATTATTGGACTTAAGTATAAGTTTTGGGCTAAACTTGGATACTTAAGCCGATGGGAGGCTCAAACCCTAATTTCTCCTCTGGTCCCTGTTGTAGTCTATAAATAGCCACCCTCAGCAGCCCTTTCACTTGAAACAACACAACTCACCAGAAAGTTTGTGAGGGTGAGAGGACTACAGATTGAGTTCTCCTTGGTGATCGTTGCCCACACAACGTCAATGAGAGGCTTAGAAATACAACAGAAGACCGAAAGGTCATTCACTATTCATCATCTACATCAAACCCGGTGAAAGGTAATTCTACTCTTGTACTTCCGCTGCAGTAGAATTATATGAAATCCTAATAGTTCTGTCAGGAGGTGGTATCTGACATAAAAGGGTTTGGATTGAATGAGATAGATTACCAGTCTTTCGGGACTATGGGTAATCAGGGTTATCAGACTTTTAGGTCTATAGATAACCGAACACGATAAACCTCGTGCAAGTATGTCGGATTATCAAGGAATTATCAGTCTTTCGGGACTATGGACAATGGGCCAAGATTATCTGGTTTTCTTAACTCTGCCTAAGATGAATCAAAGACCAGTTAAGCTCAGAAATTCAAAGACATATCGATAAATTAACTGAGGCTCTTAATATTAATTAATATAGACGCATCAAAATTAAGAAGAAGAATTGCTGCGAACAGAAGGGGTTTTGATTTATATTTTTGATTGATGAATACAAATGGCTAAATTCTCGTTCTTATATAGGCGAGAGTTCAGCTTATCCTACAAGCTGATTGATTGGCTTACTGCACACGACAGGAATAAAGTAAAGTAAAACAAAAGTAAAGGTAAAGTAAAAAAAAAGTAAAGGTAAGGTGGTGGCATCTGCTTTGGCATCTTGGACTGTCGGCCACCTTGACTTGCTTCTCGAGTAAGCTAGTCTGTATCGTGTTGTATACTCAGAATTGAGTATATGTTATTGTGGTCCCACCTTCCGGTGGTATCCGAGGCTGAGTTTCCAGGACCTTCTATGAAATGGGCTTCTCCTTCCGGGTCTTCACTTGGGCCGCTTGATGGGCTTGATTGTGGGTTGGGCCGTCTGGCCCATTTCCTCTTATCCCGGTAGTTTATGGGTTGTTTGGTTCTTTGGGATGGTTGAGCTCTTGGGTTCAGGCCTGACTTAGGGTTTTTTTGATTTGGCCATTTTTTGCCTTCTGACAATCCCCTCTCCTTGAGAATGAACTCGTCCTCGAGTTCTGGGTAGAGTGTGAATAAGTTATCCTCCGGCTCTCATGTGTTTTCTTCTTCTGATGAGTCATGCCACTGGACCAAATATTCCCGTTTTCCTTCGTTGTTGACCCTTGTACTTATGATCTTCTGTGGATAGTATTGTGTTTGGTTCACTGGTGGTAATGGGTGCTTCTTGATTTTCCCCGGTCCTGTTGACTTCTTGAGCAAGGATACATGAAAAACATCATGTATGTTGGCTCCTTCTGGTAGTAGCAGTCGGTATGCTACCTTGCCGATCTTCTCAGTGATCTGGAATGGACCGTAATACTTGGGGTTGAGCTTGTTGAACCTGCCAAGTTGAAGTGTCTGCTGTCTTCCCGGTTGTATCTTGAGGTATACCCAGTCGAACACCTCATATTCTACATCTTTTCTCTTTTGGTCAGCATACTTCTTCATGGTCTCTTGGGCTTTCTTAAGATGGCTCTGCAGTTCTTGGTCCAGCGTTTGTCTCTTTCATTGGTGACTTCCATATCCATCACCTGCGACAGCCTCCTAGGAGTGTATCCGTATAAGGCTTCGAATGGCATGCGATTAATTCCTGTATGGAAGCAGGTGTTGTACCACCACTCTGCATGGTGTAGGATCTGGTACCATTGCTTTGGACGCTCTAAGGTTGCGCACCTGAGGTAATTTTCCAAGCACTGGTTGACTCTCTCCGTCTGTCCATCGGTCTGTGGGTGGTATGCTGTCGAGAATCTGAGACTAGTACCATTCGTCTTGAAGAACTGTCTCCATAAGGAACTGGTAAACACAGGGTCTCTGTCCAAAATGATATATTTGGGCAGGCCATGTAGTTTATACATATGCTGCAGGAATTGCTCCGCTACTGTCTTGCTGTGTATGGGTGCCTCAATGGTATGAAGTGAGAGTATTTAGTGAGTTTGTCCACCACTACTAGTATTACTTCATACCCATAGTATTTTGGCAACCCTTCGATGAAGTCCGTGCTGACAGTGTCCCAAGCTTGCTCTGGTATAGGCAACGGCTGCAATAACCCAGAGTAAGGTGTGTTGGTACTTTTGCATCTTTCACATACCTCACATTTGGTAATGTAAGCTTTGACTTCATTAGTGAGCTTAGGCCAGATATATTTCCTGATTATGGCCTCAATAGTTGCCCGCATTCCAGAGTGGCCTCCCTCCAATGAGGAATGGTGTTCCTGGATCAACCTATTGCGGAGATCACCTGTGGAGCCTACGTAGACTCTGCCTTTGTACTTAAGCACTTTTGTAGGCTGTTCTTCATGTAGTTTGGTGGCAAGATCATCACCTTGGTAGCTCTCAACCAACTCTTGATTCCAGATCAGAATCATGGATGTTGTTGCTACGATTGTGCTATTTTCTGTTGTCTGACTGGATCATTCTGATTCCTCTATCCATCCCGTATGAGTTGTTGGTCATCCTTTTCTGGGGGTGGAGTGTACTTGACCCAGTAGTCGTATTTTCCACTCGGTTGGCCCAGCAGGTCTATGACTTCTTTCTGGTTCCTTCTGGACAAGGCGTCTGCTGCAGTGTTGTTAACTCCTTTGTTGTATTGAATCTCAAATTCCAATCCCAGCAGCTGCGATATGCCTTTCCTCTGCATCGGGTCGTAGCTCTCTGCTCAATTAGGAATTTCAGACTTTGGTGGTCTGTCTTGATGATGAATGGAGATGACTCGAGGTAGTGCCTCCATTTCTTGACCGCCATCAGTACCACCATGAGTTCCTAATCATAGGTCGAAAGACCTTGATTCCTGGGGCTTAGAGCTTGGCTGTAGTAAGCTATGGGTCTTTTGTTCTACATCAAGATGGCTCCAATTCCATCATTGCTTGCGTCAGTTTGCAGAACAAACTGAGCATTCCAGTCTGGTATGGCTAGAACTGGAGCTGTGGTCAGGGCTTGCTTTAGCTTCTTTACGGCTTCCGTTGCTTGTTTAGTCCAGTGGAAATTATCCTTCTTGAGCAGTTGGGTGAGAGGTCGGGCTAAGGTACCGTAATTCTGAATGAATCTACGATAGTAGCCTGTTAATCCCAGAAAACCTCGCAACTCCTTGACATTAGTGGGAGTTGGCCAGTCTTGTACTGCTCTTACTTTCTCCTTGTCGGTTGCAACACCTTCTTGGGATATGATGTGTCCCAAGTACTGTATCTCTTTTACTCCAAAAGAGCACTTAGATCTCTTCGCCACGAGTTGGTGTTGTCTCATTCTTCCCATCACAAGGGCCAAGTGCCTCTTGTGGCTTTCTTCATCCTTGGAGTATATCAGGATATCATCGAAAAATACGAGAACAAATTTTTGGATATAATCTTTGAATATATTATCCATGCAGTTTTGAAATGTGGCAGGAGCATTAGTGAGTCCAAATGGCATTACCCGGAATTCGTAGAGTCATAGGTGTGTGGTGAATGTCGTCTTAGGGATATCTTCCTCCTTCATCCGGATCTGGTGGTATCCAGACCTGAGGTCTATCTTGGAGAAGATAGTTGCTCCTTGCAGTTCATCTAGTAGATCTTCAATCACCGGCACAGGGTATTTGTTCTTCTATATCGATCGATTGAGCTCTCTGTAGTCTACGCACATGCGCCAGCTGTTATCCTTTTTCTTTACCAATAATATTGGCGAAGAAAATTCGCTTTGGGATGGTTGGATAGATCCATCCTCTAGCAACTTCTGGAGTTGTGCTTCGACTTTCATCTTCTGGTTATGGGGTAGGCAGTACGCCTTTTGCTGAGGGATTCTGCTTCCTTCCTTGAGTTTGATAGCGTGGTCGAAACTTCTCTTCGGAGGTAGTCCTTCTGGATCCTTAAAAATATCTGGATAGTTATCCAGAATTTCCATTACCAGTTCGAAATTCTCTGGATGCTTGGACTCCTTCTTCTCCTCAAGGATGATGAAGACTTCATCAGAACTGCTCTCTCCTGATTAGAGCATCTCCTTGAAAGTCATCATCTTGCAGTGGCTCCAGCTTTTCTCCCCGAACAATGTGATCAGCTTCCTGTCGTTCTGGCAGGATATCCTCTGATCTGTGTACTAGAAAGATATTGGCTCATGTTTTTCTTGCCAATCCGTTCCCAGTATTAGATCGTGGTCACCCAATTTTACCACGTATGTGTCATGATAGAACTGGTGAGCACCTATCTGCCATTGGAAGTTTGGGATAACTTCACGGGTTGTCATGGAGTCCCCATTGGCTATCGTTACCTGTAGTGGATTTACCCTTGATATTTTGAGTTAGAGTTCCTCCATCTTGTCCTTATTCAGGAAGGTATGCGAGCATCCGCTGTCAATCAGGATTCGAAGGTTCTTGCCTTGGCTATTCCCTTAAATCTTGATAGTACCCTTCCTTTTCTGGATTCTTGAGAGCTGAGCAAGTTCCAAGGGTATTGTTTCATCCTCGGTTTCTGCCTCAGTTTGCTCCTCTTGTTGTTCTTCCTCCATGATCTCTTCCTCCTCTTGTTGTTCTCCTTCGAGTACCAGATTCCTGGAGTTGGCACATCTGTGACCAGGTCTCAGTCTTCTCCATACTTAAAGTATTTGTTGCTCTTAGGTGGTGGTAAGGTTTGTAGCGGCGTTAGGGCTGCTACTGGAAGAGGCGTCTGTAGGAAATTGTGGGTGGCTTGGGTTTTACTCCAACTCGTTTCCATAGCCCAAAGGCTATGTCTTGAAGTCGTGCCGTGTTGTACGCCTATTGTAATGACCTTGATTCGAATGTCTTTACGGCTGCTCGTAATTCCTCTTGAAGTCCACTGAGGTATAATGATACCTCATAGGATTCGGCCATGGGGTAATTATGCCTAACTGCTACTTTGAGTTCCTCGAACTTTTCTGTGTATGTTATAACAGATCCGGTCTGTTTTAACTTACTGAACTCCTCGATGACATCATGCATCTGTTTGTCACCGAACCTTACACAGAAGTCGTCCACGAATTTGGTCCAGTTCAATTCTGGGTTGGATTCAACCCATTGATTGAACCAAAGTTCACTTCGATCGTCGAGATAATTGGATAATATCTCAAAATAACCGTTCTGAGGGATATTGTAGTACTTATAGAACTTCTCGCACCTTCGGATCCACGATCTAGGATTTTAGCCATCAAAGAGCAAAAGATCTATTTTGGCGCTGGTACATTGGTTCTCCATCTCTATAGTACTTGTTCTAGAGGTTGCTCGTCCGCTCTTTCTACTTCTATTTATGCTGGTACTGCTGCAGTTCGATTTTGAGCTACTACGAGTGCTTCCAGGGTTTGGGTCAGAGTTGCTAGTTGCTGTTGTATGGCTTCCATCTGGTTCTGTATTGCTTCTGTCATGCTTATGCTTGCTGCTCCAGATCTGGTAGTAACCATACATTTGGAAGAGCTAGTTGGAGGAACGACTGCTCTGATACCAAGTTGTCAGGAGGTGGTATCTGACATAAAAGGGTTTGGATCGAATGAGATAGATTACCAGTCTTTTGGGACTATGGGTAATCGGGGTTATCAGACTTTTGGGTCTATGGATAATCGAACACGATAAACCTCGTGCAAGTATGTCGAATTATCAAGGAATTATCAGTCTTTCGGGACTATGGACAATGGGCCAAGATAATCTGGTTTTCTTAACTCTGCCTAAGATGAATCAAAGACCAATTAAGCTCAGAAATTCAAAGACGTATCGATGAATTAACTGAGGTTCTTAATCTTAATTAAGACGCATCAAAATTAAGAAGAAGAATTGGGTTTCTGAGAACAGAAGGGGTTTTGATTTATATTTTTGATTGATGATTACAAATGGCTAAATGCTCGTCCTTATATAGGCGAGAGTTCAGCTTATCCTACAAGCTGATTGATTGGCTAACTGCACACGACAGGAATAAAGTAAAATAAAGCAAAAGTAAAGGTAAAGTAAAAGAAAAGTAAAGGTAAGGTGGTGGCATCTGCTTTGGCATCTTGGACTGTCGGCCACCTTGACTTGCTTCTCGAGTAAGCTAGTCTGTATCGTGCTGTATACTCATAACTGAGTATATGTTATTGTGGTCCCACCTTCCGGTGTTATCTGAGGCTGAATTTCCAGGACCTTTTATGAAATGGACTTCTCCTTCCGGGTCTTCACTTGGGCCGCTTGATGGGCTTGCTTGTGGGTTGGGCCGTCTGGCCCATTTTCTCTTATCTCGGTAGTTTATGGGATGTTTGGTTCTTCAGGATGGTTGGGCTCTTGGGTTCAGGCCTGACTTAGGATTTTTTTGATTGGGCCATTTTTCGCCTTCTGACAGGTTCACGTTAGCCTAAAGATCCAAACGCCAATACAACCATCCCGATAGAGAGTCCCCGTCTATCTCGGTTATGAGCATCTGTTTATACTTTATAAGAAAACCGATAATTTGATCTTTCGCGTGTTGTCGCACAACATATTAGCTACAGTATAAAGTAAATGGACTATTGCATCGACATATAAATAAATTATAAGACTCAATCATTTGATCATATGATTCTCATTTCAAATAAATTGTTATAACATTGTTCATACAAAAGATAAACTTTTATTATACAATCCAAAACCATCAACACCGGATCCATGACGTCGACGTTTGACTTGGAGAAATCAGGAAACATCGATGCCAAAAACACACCATCAAAGGTTTTGTCAGATGAAACCACGACGGCGGCTGAGGGTTCCACCCCCGACGACTCTTGGACCACTAGAAATTGGTCAGAATCCATCAGGGAAGTTTCGCCGAGCGAGGAAACCACGATGCTCAAAGGACAGAGAGCGGCGAAAGGTGTTTTCTAGGGTTCTTGCTCAAGAACCCAAGAGAGAAGAGAGGGAGGAGAATGACAGATGAGAGAGAGTGAGGGGATGAGAGAGTGTGAGGGAGTGATTAGTGATTAGGATTTGTGTCTCACCAGTTTTGTATGTGTGTATGTGAATGATCCGTGTAATGTGTGTATTAGTGGATTTAATTAAGTGTATTGTTAGATAGGTTATTAATGTTTTAGTGTTTTAAGTGGGTTGGGTATTTTGAAAATTTAGTATATGAGTGGGTATTTTAGGAATTAAAAAAAATTTGGAATAGGACAATTAGTTTGGGACGAACAAAAATGGAAAGTAAGACAACAAGTTTGGGACGGAGGGAATAATACTTAATTTGTGGAGAGTGAATATGGAGAGTGAATAGTTTTGTAAATTATTTCAAAAATAATCTCATAGTATTTTGTATTAACTTATTTTGTAAATTTAATTAATTTTAAATTCATATTCTTTATTTCTATTAACATCCAAACCAATCACCCTAATAAAGTTAATGGTATTACTATTTTATATACATCTAGGAAAGCTAGTAGTATTACTATTTTACAATGCCAGAATCTTCTCACATAATTTGAGTCAATCTCCGCTGATAGCACGCTATAGTAATTTTATTGTAGCCCACTACTAAGGGAAGAAATTGATGATTTCCGCTTGTAAAAATCTACAGTAATTTTATTGTAGTGTATTATAGACAGTGGCGGACCTACGTGAGTGCTGGGGGGCACTGGGTCCCCCTGAGATTTTGGATTTCTTTTATATATATATAATAGTTTTGTTTAATCACTGTAATGGCATAGTGGAATAGGTGCTGGGAAGACACCGGGGGTTCTGCGTTCGAATACATTGTATCCCATTATTTTTTTTCTTTTATCCTTTTTTAATTCTTTCCACTATTCTATTATTTCCTTTTTAATTTATTATATATTAACTTAATATTACACTACTAATGAATAAAAGCGTGTAATTTATTAACAAATTTTCCTTTCATGTGTTAAAAAGATATAATATTTTAGGTGTATTTATTTATATTGTGTGAGTCCTATAAAGATATACTCCATCCGTCCCAACTTCACACTTTCCATTTTGGTCCGTCCCAATTTCAACTTCACACTTCCATAAAAGGAAAAGGTACACAACTAATATCCCTCTAACATACTTTAATTTCAAAATTGCCATCACTTTTTTAACACACATAATATACTTTATCATTTATTTATTATCCAAAAATACCAAACTACCCCCAAAAGTTACTCAAAAAGCAACTTTTCTTAATTTGCGTGTGTACAGTAAATATGAAGATGAAAATGGGACGGAGGGAGTATTATTTATTGTTTTGTGTGTGACTCATTTATCATAAATGAAATATAACTTTTGAGTGAGACATCCTATAAGTAAAATGTAACTCTTGTGGCGGGATGGAGAGAGTATTTCGTATTATTATTTGGGCCCTCCTCGATACAAATCCTGCGTCCGTCACTGATTATAGAGGGAGGAAATTGATCAATTTCACAATCTTCTTTTACATGCATCTATGCTTATTCCTGTTACATGAACTTATATTAATGAACTAACCACTTTTACGGCGAATTTCGGCGTGACTTTTATTTAAAAATACTAGGACTTAATTGCATATTTGACCAACAAAATAGACTATACACTACTTTACACATTCGAATTAATTTTAAATTGAATAATACAAAATTTACCAGCTGTTCATTGAAAATCATGCACATTTTGCAAATCATATACTAGTAAATTAGAGAATCTCCACTTGCTCGAAGTTCACATTTGCTGGTGATTTCGAATTTGATGAAAAAAAAAAGATTTTAATTATTATAGGGGTGCTTGGTATTTTTATAGTCAGACTGAGAGGTGGAGTTCTCTGTGTGTGAGTGGGAGTAATTTTTTGGGATTTCATGGGTTTTCTTTTCTAATATATTTTTTTTAATCTTTGAGGAAAATCATAGCAACTTAAACCCAAGCCACAAAGATTTTAGCAAGAGGTAATCAAAGTCTTTTATTATTATTATTATTATTATTATTATTATTATTATTATTATTAAATTCTGAACCATGAAATTTAGTTTCAAATGGCGTTTGAGTTTTTAATTGCGAACACAAAATGAAATAATACGTAATAATTCTTATTTATTTATTTATTTATTTATTTAAATTATATGCTTTCTCATGTTCTCTCATTCCCAAAGCTAGATTATGTAAAAATATTAATTAAGTTGAAAATCTAAATTATTATAAAATTAAGCGCCTTCTCAATTTTTTATTAATCATTTTTATATATTTATGAGAACTAACATTAAGAAATTAAAAAATAATACTGACCTAAAATTTATTATTTACATTATTATTAAGCGATACATAATCTTTTAGATATTATCCAAAAGGCAAACTTTGAACATATTTGTATAATTAAAACATTTTTAAAATCATCAAATACTATTTAATGTCTTGTTAAAAAAAATGTATTCTTTTAAAATAAAAGCACTACAAAGAAAATACATCACAAAGTAATACATGAAAGCAACGTGCAAAACACAATTAAAAAACTAAAAGTAAATCACATTATGAAGTACTACACGAATGCGACATACAAAACATGTTTAAAGAAATAAAGCTATTAATTTGAATAATTATTAATTATTAATTTTACTTAAATAACTTTTATAATTGGTATGTAATTAATTATTATCAAGAACTTATAATTAAATGATTATGTGATGAATATTTTTTATTAAATAGTTTAATGATAATTAATTCATATAGACGAATGATCAACAAAAATAAATAGACATGAAACATATAAGAAATGTAGATTTTGTAATAATTTGACAAAAATTTAACATATGAAATATTTACATGATTTGGTGTGTAGCCTCTTCTTCAATCTGGCAAGCCAAATCTATTTTCATCCATTCAATTCATTATGTCATCTTGCTGGATCCAAGTGCATTTGCTCTTATAGGGCTCGTGCCATAATTTCAGCATGGTCTTATGATTCTGCATGAGCTTGATCCATATGAGTCATGACTGCCATCCGTATATTTGCTTCATGAATTTCCCTTTAAGTAATGTAATACACATTAATCTAGAAACCGATTATAATAAGAAAATTCTAAAAGGAAAAGCAATTTTTCAAACATAAATAAAAATTTGTTGTTCAACTGGAAAGAATGAACTACAGAGGTTGTATGGTAACAAATATGATCTATTGTCTAACCTAGGAGAGCCATGTAACAATACCAAAAAATATGATTAAAGTAATCTTGATATCACACCCTCCAACACACTCCATTCTTCAAGCATATACTTCCACATCATCTAAATATTATGCCCACATTGTTTGGCAATAGAGCAATCAATGAATTCATCTTTTCTTCAATAGTGTAATTTAGATGGCTTGATTCACATAAGGTTACTCAACATTTTTATAACATTCAATTTGCCTCTTCATATACTCATTAAAATTAAATGACATTATGAATTCATTAATTTAATGTTAAAAGATTATGTTCATTGTATTGTAATTAAATATAGTTCACAATAATATTTACAAATTTAAATAATCTCTTTATTATTTTCGTGTGCAATTTTAAATAATAAATACATAGTGATTCAAAACTTTTAATATATTATTATTAAATAATTAGTTAAAATTAATTATATATGAAAAATGTAAAGATAATTAATTATTAATAAAATTTTATAAGAATTAAAAGATTATCATATTTAATTATTATAGGCAATAGAAAGGCTGGGAATTAAAGAGTCATCGATTATTAAATGATAATTAAAATTAAATTATGAAAATAAATAAAATATAAATAATAAAATTAGAGATGTCATTAATAGATTAAAGGTTAAGAGGTAATAAAGAAAAATTAGTAGGGATAGAAATAGAAAAATGTTTCTCTGCAAGTTACTTTTAATATATTAAGATTGAGATAGGATAAGATATAATTGGAAATTTTTTATTCAATAAATCGTGAAAATATTCTATAAATAAAAAAATGTTCATTGTAATTAATACTCGATTAACTTTCATGATACGACGCTATTAATTTTCACAAGTTTTTAATTTTGTACGTGTTTTTTTGTCATAATATTTTTTTAAAAAATTAAAAAATCAAATAAATGATAACATTAATATTTATTATAAATTTCGTATAAATTGCGGGGATAGCTCAGTTGGGAGAGCGTCAGACTGAAGATCTGAAGGTCACGTGTTCGATCCACGTTCACCGCATTTTTTTCTTATTTTGTTTTTTAATTTTTATTTTTGCCTTTTCCTTTAACATTTGTCGGATTTAATTTTTAATTTTGTTAATCTAATTTTTATTTTGTATTAACTTATTAACATTTCTTTTTATATCTTTTATTTATTTTTGCTTTAACATTTTTCAGATTTAAAGAGTTAACCTTAGAACACCAACAAAATTTTTAAAATTTGGAATCATATATGTTAAATTGGAGAGCATCTTATCATTTAAAGAATGATTTTTTCTATAATCTTTAAACACACTTCATAATTAATTCTTTATTTTATCTTTTTTTTAATGTATTTATTAATACATTTTTTTCCTCCAATCACATATTTATCTTTAGTTATTATTACAATTTATTTATCTTCATTACATGCAGTATACTAAAGATAAAGTATTGAAAATAGTGAAAATAATAAATGCATTAAATTTTAATGGGTGGATATAGCTCTAAAACTCATCATCTAAATCATATTAGAGCTACATTTTAGTGATCTAGTTTTTAAATTATAATACAATAATTCGTATTTAAAGAGTCTCTCGATAATGCTCTTATGCCCTAACATTTTGCTCAGATTTAACCATTAAATTTTTATTTTTTTATTTTAAAGACTTAACCTCTAATTATGCTATAACATTTTGCTCAGATCTAATTTTTAATTTTGTATTAACATTTGGGTCACCGCACTAGAAGATGTTTCAAAAAAAAAAAAATGAGTGCAAAATCAAAGGAAAAAAGAAAAAGAAGAGATTCATGTATCACATCTAGTACATCATGTTAAAATGCTAGTAGTAAACTGTCCAAAAAAAAAATTCAAATATTAGTCCCATTTTTTCTCATTAACCATAACCAAATTGCAGCTCTAAAACAAGAATTAAATAAAAATGGCATACTAAAAGAAGTCAAATTCCAGATAATTATCAGAATTCTGGTGACCGGGGATAGCTGCAGGTGCAACTTTTACACCAGCCGAAGGCGACGGTGCAGAAAACTTCTCGAACTCAACTGGTCGAGGAACCTCCGGTGGAGTCGCACACCGGATCAGAGCCCAGTTCACACCTTCGAAAAACGGATGCTGCTTGATTTCTGTTGCTCCTCGTTTGTGCGCCAGTCTATGCTGTGGCTCTTTCACTAACAAGCCCCGGATGAGATCTCTTGCAGCGAAGCTAACGACCGGTGATTCTGGAAAACGCAGGGGCTGCCCCACTACATTGAAAAGGGTTGCCCGATTCCCTGATCCTTTAAAAGGAGTCTTCCCGAACAGCAACTCGTATGTAAAGATCCCAAAAGTCCACCAATCGACAGCACTCCCATGCCCTTCGCCTTTGATGATCTCTGGTGCCAAGTATTCATGGGTCCCGACAAATGACATGGAGCGAGCATCTGTGGGCTCTGCCATAAGCTCTGGCAACGGGCTAACTTGATTGCCTATTTCATTTTTGGAGAGTTTCTTTTCTTTCTTTGATTTACTTGAAAAGAGACGAGGACCAAAGCACGTAGTGGGCACCATACATGATGGCTCAATGCAAGCAGGTTGAGCGCAGTAAGCGGTGCTCTTTCCCAATGGCTCTGACTCGAGGGCTGATGATTTTATCAGGGTAGGGCTAACAGTACAGCGAAGTGAAAGGTCAAAATCCGACAACATAATATGCCCATCATCCCTCACAAGGACATTTTCTGGCTTGAGATCACGGTAGACAATTCCGAGCATGTGGAGGTACTCTAAAGCAAGGAGCATCTCTCCTACATAAAACCTGAAGTGAAATCACAATTCACAAGCAAATATTAACATAAGCAAGCATAGGATCCTCACTATGATACTACGCTGCAAAAGATACTATAGGATACCACATGATTGAGGAATCTGCACAGACAGGACTCGTTAGATTTGAATATCAAATTCATTAAATTTTCAAAAATTCGAGATCAAATGATTAATCATAATATTTTTTATTAGATGATACAATTATATTGAAACTCAAGCACATTCCAGAAAACAACATACTCTTGAAAAAGTAAAGAACAAACTGAGCATTTATCCCACAATATGGATCATATGTTAGCATCATTTTTTGTCTATACATGCTCTCATTTATGCATTCATTTTCTGTCAGTTATTTTCTATAGTAACATTTCAATTTCTTTTAGGACTTCTCCTTCCCATTATATACTGATTTAAAGATTTCATAGTTTTCTGTGCGTCAGGAAAAACTATCCATGTGATAACTGAGTCTTTTAAGTAGAAGCACCCTATTTTGTATAGTCAGAACCTTAATAATTAAAGCACCCATCTTTAGATTATAAGGACTAACTAATGAAACCCAAATAACTTTCATCCAGACAATCTCAGTCGATTAAAATATTTTATGCATTTAAAGGCCAGTTTAGGCGCCAAGTTAACAATGAAAAGCTCGATGGGTACACTGTCAATAACAGTGAATATGATCCATCTTAGCGGAAACAAGAAGTCTAATTACACCAATTTAATAGAGATTTGGATACGACTGTGAGTAAAGGAAGTACTCATAGAACAAGCATATAAAAGCCAGGTTGATCTGGGGCAGCACTTCCAATATGATCCGAGAAAATTTAGAGAATCTCTATGATTTGGACCTTTAACAGTACTTTCACCATTGCTTAATAAGGTGATCATGTATATATTTTCTTGTGTTCTACAGTGGTAGGAGGGGTGGAGGAGAGAATGGCCTGGTGAAGAACGAAGAAAATCAGAGTAACTAGTTTTGAAAAATTTTCAGATCACATTTGGCATTTATCAAAAATTGAGTCCATTCCAGGGGTTTCCCAGTATGGGCCATATGGCAAGAATAGCAAGAGTTGGAATGGTGATATTGCCCATGAAATGAGTGTTGGAAACTTGGAACGCAACACATTATCGGGTTGGATAGAAATGCATGTTTCCCTCACAGACAAAATTCAAATATACACATGAAGAAACAGGCAAATATTTTATTTATATTTGCTGATACAACAATCCCAGCAAAAAGGCATAGCAAGAAAGGGAACATCAGTAAGATGTAAATGCAAGTAGAATAAACCAGAAGTGGCAAAAATATACATCAAGTTCATAATTACATAGCAAGAAAGGGCACATGTATAAGCAATAAATACAAGTAAAAAGTATAATAAAAGGGAAATAAGTGTGAAATTACATAATTTCAATTAGATACGTGTTATTCAATAAAAATTCCATGCAGAGTACTTACTAAGATAAGTCAATTTGATAAGTTCAAAAGCCACCAGCAGCATGCATTTAAGATAAAATGGAAACTAATCCACAAAATTATAAGTAGATTTACACTTTGCCCTAAGCACATGAGGATGGCATTATGAAAACAATGGAAGTTTTTTTCAAAGTGAAAACCTTAAGCCTAGACCAGAAGTGCTATAGAAATTTTCAGAAGATTTGAATCAAAAGCATCAAGAATCTCTTTCGGGCTCTCAATGTACTTTCAAGATCAGTATCAATTAAAATTACTTTTAAAGCAGCACCATCTCTCATGAATTAGTCCAAATATTCCTTTAAAAACCAGCTGAACCAAAAGGGCAGATTAACACAATGTAAAAGCAATAAACTCAAACAGAAAAGAACATGAGACAATAAATCACATACTAATGCACTTTGAAGATTAAATTATAAGAGAATAAAAAAAATACTCAGTAAAAAATGTCATACTTAACGGCTTGCTCGGAGAAATGCTTTCCTGGTTGCCTCTGCCGAAGTGTATGCAAGTCACCCCCAGGACAAAACTCCATTACCAAACACGTAAACTTGTCTGTTTCAAAATGAGTGTATAATGATGGAAGGAAAGGATGATCCAGAGACTGCAAGATTTCTCTTTCTGTCTGGGCCCTTAGCAGCTTCTTCCTGCTAGCTAGTGAAGCTTTATCCATAACCTTCATCGCAAAGTAACACTTTGTACCACATAACTCTGACAGATGAACACTTCCAATGTCACCAGAGCCTAACTTCTTCAGTAATCTAAAATGCCTAAGGTCTAAGTTTCCATCCTTCGCACGTACCGCTTGTATTGCTTCCCATCTCAAGTCATTAGCTTTGTGGGGTTTGTTCACACTGCTACTCAAGCTGCTGCAAGAACTTTCATCGCTTAGATCAGTGCTTGTGCTACCCCTGCATAAACTGCTCTTTCCACTGTCCAAAAAATCAACTCGATCATTAATCTTGGCACTTCGGCTTGGCTTTTCAAGGCTACTTGAATGGTCACTAACTTTTGCATTACTGGACAATTTCTTTTCTTGGTCAGCGGTGTGGTCAAATGATGGCACTTGCTTTGAATTATTCAAATATAAGCTTGAATCCAATTTTCCAGCCAAAGAAATAACTGATCCCTTTTGCAGATGATCATTTAATTGAGCTTCTGTTCTAGTCTCCAATGTAGACTTCTTAGAGGCAGAATTTTCAACATTTCTAGATAATTTCTTCGGAGCATGGTCTATTTTTCCTGTGTCCGGAAATGGCTCAGGTGCAGCTGTCCGAGGCTGTACTCCTAATGTCCCTCCATAAGTATTTTTTTGTTTTGCAGAGGAACTCTTACTACGCAGTTCAGAGGCCATTGGATTTTGTTTAGATTCTCAAAATTAACCAGATCAAGGAAGACCACTACTCAAAGCCTTTTCCATACCCAAATGAGACACCATCATCTGCAATTGCAATAACAGCTTCAGGTTAGTTCCAGTACTGCTCATAGAGACAAAATCATGAACTACAAGATGAGGAGATTATAAGTATTCAAATAAAAGGTAAACAAAACTGTGATGGATATTATTTATGCAAATGGAACATAGTCCTCAGAGGAAAAAATAGATCACACATCCAACCAAAATCAGCAGCAGAGTAACAAAGATGATCATGCAAAGGTAAAGCAAAAGGCAATAATATTTCTTCATCTTGTGATAGTGAACATAATTACACAAGGACTAGGTATGAGCAAGCAGAAGCAAAAAAAAAAAGTACCCAATCTTTTCACCATGAAAGAGAATAACAGTTAACAGAAAGAATAATTCGATCTTCAAATCACCACCTTAAGGAGAACTACATTGACCTAAAAAACAAAAATAAAACACTACTCATAGTCGAACATAACCACACAGCAAAAGATAAGCACAATTTCAGGATAATAACAACTTGGGAAAAAAAGACATGGGTCCATGAAAAGCACACAGATCTTGAACATTGACCCACCTCTTTTCTGTGAATACCCTACCAACAGGGATCCAGAGAACCCCACAATAATTATAATGCTAATTAAATAAAAAAAAAACTCAGAGAAGCAAAACCACAAGTGGACCAGTACAAAAGTAAAGAAAGATTACACAGGAAACTGAAATTAGGGTTTAAATAAGTTGAGCAATTGGAAGAACGCAGTAGGAATGTGGGTAGTTACAGGCATGGAAAGATGGAGCAGAAGATTGATCCGCCTCCTGTTTGTGCTTCCGAAGTGTTGGGAGTGAGAATGTTGAAAGAGTAGAGATGAGTGGGAAACCACGCCAGGGGTGTATTTGCGACCGAGTGTGTGAGAGAGAAAATAGAAGGAGGACTAGGTGGGGTGTGTGTGAGAGAGGTCAAATTTACGGAAATAAAAAGGTAATGTGGATGTAAGAATAATTTGAATAAAGATTGTCTCAAACAAAAGGGTCACATGGGCTCCACCTGTCCTCATGCTTAACAATTGGGCCCATCTTTAATTTACCAATTTATACTCTAGTATTGGAGTCCCTCTCATGTCTCAGCATCCCGATCCAAACAAAGTGATACTGAGGTAAATAATAATAACTCGAATTAATAGGGATTAGAGATAAATTATGATGAGTCAATAAATTAATAGAGCTCAACTAATCAATTAAAGATGAGAGGTAAATCATAGTAATTCAACAAATGATGATAAAATAAATCATAATAATTCAACCAATCAATGGAGCTTTTAGGTAAAAAAGCATGGTTGCATTGAAGAAGTTGAATGGTTATTTCTCAGCATATTGTGTACATACATGATTAAATCACATTAAAATTTGATGTTGAAATGAAGACAAAAGTTAGGAAAAATCTAGTACTAGTTAATTAATCCTAATTATCTACAAATATTGGATACAGCAGCATACTAATACCAAGGCTTCTAGTGTACCAATGTCGTCATCCAGGCAGCGGTGTCAGATCGCCCAAGGTATGGTGTAACGATGCACTTAAATAATCAAAATCGTTATATCAAAATTTTATTTAAACTTCACTATTTAATAAAATAAAATATTTAAAAATAAATTTAGTAACTACACACTATACTCTCAACTTTATCCTTAAAAAATTGCAGATGCACCCCAAAATAATCTTTAAGGTAGTGTTTGTTTTGGGTTTAAGTTGGTTTAATAAACCGGTGAAAAGTGTTATTCTATATTTGTTATGTTTGTTTTAGGTTTAAGTATGGTAAGTTTAAACTTTATGTCAAATCGAGTATTAATCGTGGTGAAAGAAGGGGAGAGAGAAAGAAAAAAAATATTAATTGAGAAGAGATAATGTAAGGTAAGGGGTGGATAAATGTTAATAGAGTATGTAGGTGTAGTATATGAGAGATTTAAGGAAATTTATTAAATCTAAATCCGAAAAATTAAACCGAATCAAACATCATCTAATTTAATAGTGTATTTGAACTATCGCAAACTTGATAATGAGATTTTATCTCCTAAATATTTGGTTGGGCCCCACCTCAACCCATCCAAATTAGGCTTCAGAATGGGTCAGAATGCATATGAAATAATATGGGCCAGAATTTGAAATAATATCTGATGATGTTGGGCCTATTCCTTTATGATTAATTCCACCGTTGGGCCATCTGACTCTCCGACCCCTACTAATAACAGGACTTCTGCTACCAGGAGGGAAAAATATCTCGTTGAAGATGACGAGAAAATTTTTTTTTTTAAAATTATAATTTCCACAGCATTTTGATTTTTTTTTTATTTTAATTTCCACATTAGCATCCAGCCGGTGATTGTTTACCGGTGGTTCAAAGTGCAATATCTCACTAAAGAGGTGTACTTATTTGCTAAATTCTAAAAATTTAGATTAATTCGCAATTGAAACAAATGTGGTGACTTTTCTAGCAATTAACCCTTATTATTATTATTATTAAGACTTCAATATGCCCGTTTTTTTTTTTTTTGAAATTGGTACAACCGGATCTAAATTTATTAATTGGATCTAGAACGTATACCATTCAGGCATTCTCTCCCCCCAAATCATGCCACGTCACATCTACGGCTTCACGGCTCTTCCAAAATTAGCGATGAGAATAATGGGGAAATCACGTTTTCTGGCATGATGAAGGCGCCGCTGTTGGTCGCTCTCTCAAGGTCGTCACGCCGCAACTTGCACGCTCCTTATGCAATCGCAAATCGAGAAAAATAAAATCTCCATTGGGCAATTTGGCGTAATTATATTGCTTGTGAAATTGCAGGAGTATAGGAATCTACGGGAAAGAAGAAAGACACGTGAGTGGGTACCTCCTGACAAATATTGACGACGGCAGTGAGAAACTCCTCATGAATGTACTAAAAAGGGGTGACGAGGGGTGGATGAGTGGCGGACCTGCTTCTCCCAGGCAGTGTCGGTGCCGTAGAAGGCGGAGG
Organism: Pogostemon cablin; assembly: GCA_023678885.1. NCBI lineage: Eukaryota > Viridiplantae > Streptophyta > Magnoliopsida > Lamiales > Lamiaceae > Pogostemon > Pogostemon cablin. Next base: position 19,314,539 of record CM042973.1, on the reverse strand, counting down.
AGAGGAAGTGGATGGTGGCCGATGTCGGGGGAGAGAGGGGTAATTGAGAGTGAAGAAGAAGATGTGGTGGCCACACTGTCCGCCAGAAACCCCAGCTCGATAATTTCAGTTTGTTGGCAGAAATGGAGGTTGCAGGTATCAAGAAAAGAGTTGTTAAGTGGATCAGCAGGTGGATTAATTGGCGCTAGTTTTAAGCAGGCCTTCAATGGGCAGAGAAGTAGAGGTGGGAGCCCACCTTCCCCCTTTCTCTTCCGACCCCTCTTTCATTCTCTTCACCGCCACTTCCAAAGATACCCCTGCTCCAGGCCGGCCCTGAGATTTTGGGGGCCCTAGGCGAAATTAAAAAAAGGGCCCCTAAAAAAAAAAAAAAAAATATATATATATATATATATAATCAAACATAAATTTAATAATTGTGATAGCTAAAAATTATATTTACAATTCTTACAAAATATTAATAATACATGATAAATATTCTTAAAATAAGTACACATTTTTAAATAAAAAAAGATCAATGAGTCATAAAATCAAACTAAAATAGTCAAGTTGAATAAAAGCTTCAATATCTTCAACACCTACAGACATTAAAACTAAAAGATAAGTATCAAAATATTATTGAAAATATCTAGATTTTCGAGCATTTTGAGAAGCAAAATCATCAATAAAGTCGTCAAAATCAAGTTTCTCCAAAACCTCATTTTCAATACATAATATTGATAATCCATTTAATCTTTCTTGAGACATGGATGAGCGCAAATAAGCTAATAAGCTCTTATTATTCACCGATTTAAACAACTTGCAACAAAAATAATACACCATGTTTGCACTTTTTGAGTACACAAGCCATTTTCTATCTTGATTCTCACCATTTGGTAATTTTCTTGTGTAATGTGTGTATGAAAAGTGTCTAGAAAGTTCATCTTTAGGAAATGTGAGATTATTTTCTCTTCTAGGACATTTTTCCACTAATATATCTCTAATTTTATTATCAATATTATCCCATGCCCTAGGATCATATATATCTCACGCATAACTTTCATTCTCTAGAATATTTTCATGTTTCTCAATTTCATTATCAACATTTTCATCATCTATTTCTTTGTTTTGTAACTCCTCCTCATTATTTAAGACTATTTCATTTTCAATTACTCTAGTAATATTCTCTTCATCATTCTCATTTAACTCATTTTTATTCTCAACTTCCACCGTATTCATATCATGTAACTCATCACTATCTTTTAATTCTTCTTCTTTTAATTCTTCTTGCTCATTTCCAACATGTTCATCATTTTATTTTGAAGAACCCACCTTTATAAATTTATCAAGTGCACCCCTTTGAGAATTAGCTTCATTTTCAAGTCTTTTTCTTTTGTTTCTTTTCTGACTACCCGATGCATATTTTATAGAAAACATGACTTGATGATTATAAGCAAATAAATAACAAATCTAATTAACAAAATCAATAAAATAACAATAAAAGAATGATAAAACCTTATTTGAAGAATGATTGATTTAGATATAAAATTAGAGCATCACCCTCTGCTGCTAGTAAACTTCTGTAAGTCTGTGACAATATTAAAACAGAAAATTAAGAGGATTGAATATTGAATAAAACAGAGAAATAATAGGATTGAATATTGAATTGTTGATGAAATTCTATGAGAGAATTCAGAGAGATAGAAGTTCGATATCAAAGAAAATCAATCGATAAGAGAGAGAATTCAAAGAGATTGAAGTTCAATACGGAAGACTGGAAGAGAACTTAAAAAGTGTATACTAAAAATGAGATTTGTATAGGTAATAGGTTGAGTAGACTGAGTATTTTTATGATTACAATTTACAACAGTAGGCTGGGTTAGTTGAACAGTCATAATAATAATTAACTCATAATAATTAAGATTACAATGTTGTAGTAATAATTAAGATTACAACGTTAATATTACAATTGTTAAAATTTAAAAGAAAAGATAATAGTTAAATTAATTTAATAAATTTAATAAGAAAAGAATTTAATAATATGTTATTACATATATATATATATATATATATATGGTAATAATTTGGGGCCCCTAAGATTTGGGGGCCCTGGGCGGAAGCCCTTCTTGACTATGCTCAGGGCCGGCCCTGCCCTGCTCCTCATGCAGGTATCATTCTTACTCAACTGCCTCTAAATTGTATGACTGCTTTCATTGCTATTGTATATACTGCATAGTGCATTAGTGGAGTATGATAGAAGAATTGTGTATAGTGTAGTGAGTTGTTCTAAGAAGCTCTCTCAGATGGGTGTTTGCAATGGTTAGTTTTCGATTAAACAAGGGATTACGATCTTCATTTTAATCAACAAAGCAATGTGTTTGTGAAATGAGCATGTGCAAGGGATTTCCTAAGTGGGACTGATTTGTTGTTTGATTTGTTCTTCAGTGCATCGCCAAGCTTTTTATTCACAACCCACTCATTGACTCTTTTAGCCTCTAGAAGACCAATGAACATCGCCTTTGTTCGATGGAACGACATCACATTCTCAACAAGAACCCAATAAAACAGCAGATGAAATGATTTGAAAAAATTTTGATCATCAAGATAAAACAAGAGTGAAGGTTCTCGTTCGTGTTATCACAAGTCGAGGTGTACCTTGGAGTTACAAAGGAGTTAAAGGCGGTTATGATGCAGGGAATGTAGATGGCACCCCATTTAGAAACATCAACCTCAGGGACAAGAATCGTGAGCGGGATAACAACACAGTAAAAGAAGAAAGTGAACATGTGGGCTATGAGCTTTTGGACAAAGAAGATATAGATTACATCAAACTTCTTTTACACTGTCATTTTCTGCAAAACATCAATGAAATTGCATTGCATTACACACTCTTCATCCTTTTAATGTTACAAGATATTCTTTACCACTTAAACTAATCTTGTTGGTTGCAATATACAACACCACTTTTCGGAACAAATTGGCTGGACCAATATTGTTCCATATGTTTGGCGTCAATGAACGAGGCTATAGCCATGCTATTTTTATTGCAAAGGGCTCATATTCCTTCCATTTTCATTGCATTGCATCAAACTTGAAGCATGGCAACCAAGTTTGCCCCATTTGCAGGGTGAAATGGAAAGATATTAAGTTTGCAAGACGTTTCTTTGTGGTGATTGTTGAGATTAGCAAAACAAGCTGCACTTGTTTGTACAAAAATCATGTATTCTGAAGAATTTATTCGGTTTGCAAATTTTATTTTTTTTAGGTTACTCTTTATAATAATTTGGGTTACTCTTTATGATAATTTAGATTACTCTTTAATTTGATATTCTAATTTCAGATATTAATCTCATGTATTCTGAAGAATCTATTTTGTCTATTTTTTATAAAAAAATTAGGTTACTTTTTATAATAATTTGGGTTACTCTTTATAATAATTTGGGTTATCTGTAATTTGAGATTCTAATTTCAAATAATATATTTATTTATTCTCAAGAATTTATTAGGTCTATTTTTTTAAAAAAAATTAGGTTACTCTTTATAATAATTTGGGTTACTCTTTATAATAGTTTAGGTTACTCTTTAATTTGATATTCTAATTTCAGATAATAAATTCATGTATTCTGAAGGGTCTACAATTTTTTCTTTAATTAGGTTACTCTTTATAATAATTTGGGTTACTCGTTAATTTGAGATTTTAATTTCAGATAATTAATTCATGTATTCTGAAAATTCTATTTGAACTATAATTTTTTTTCATTATTAGGTTACTCTTTATAATAATTTAGGTTACTTTTTATGATAATTTGGGTTACTCTTTAATTTGATATTCTAATTTCAAATAAGAAATTCAAGTTTTCTTAGGAATCTATTTGTTCTACAATTTTTTTTTTAAATTAGGTTACCCTTTATAATAATTTAGGTTACTTTTTGGTCTACAATTTTTTTAAAAATTAGATTACCCTTTATAATAATTTAGGTTACTCTCTCTTTATAATAATTTGGGTTACTATTTGAATATCAAACACGTACACTAGTGCAAATTCATTAAGATACCAAACTATTTTAATATAAATAATGCCATACTTTCCAAACAAGTATATGGAGTACCAGTTAGAATTAGATTTTTTTTGTCAAACCTACATATTATTTTTTTTGATGGATCAGATTTTCCTTTTTTTTTGGTCAAACCTACATATTATTTTTTCGCTGGATCAAATTTGAAAAAAAAATCCAACCTGAACGAATATATTGCCATATAAGTAATACAAACAACAATCCATAATTCCATTTACCAGAGGAGAATCAAGAAAGTACAGAATATATAACTAGTAATTTGTAATTAATAAAAGAGGTAGCTAGCTAGATAATCAATGATCTTGATCTCCTTGCTCGATTTCAGACATGGAGTTGTCTTCGTCTTCAAAATCGGGGGAAATCCCATACGCCCTGTGTCCACGTTCAAAGGCCTTGATATGATTCTTGAGGGGATCTCTTGTGCTTGAAATCAGACCCACGGAAGCAGTACCAAATATTCCCACAGTTCTTCTCATGTGTTCTCAAATCACCCTTCAAAGCAAAATAAACGAGAAAAATTATGTCCCTCCTTGCCTTATTCCCTGACCAATTATTGTAAGATCCCTCCTTGCCTTATTCCCTGACCAACATGAGATAAGATGATGAGAGCTAGCTTATAATAATGCAAAAGGATTAGGTCCTTCAAACTTTGATCCTTACTTCTCCTTCCTGCTAAAGAGAAGGAATTGAAAAAATGAAAGCCCATTTCTATAACAAAAGGAGAAGAAGTAAAACACAGTAAGGAAATTATGCCCCTCCAATTTTGTAGAGAATTTCAACATACTGCCCATTGACTTGAAAATGTTAGGATGTGCTATTTCAATACAAGACTACCAAATGGCATGGCTTCACTACAGCATGCTTTCTCAAGAACAAGACATTAGAAATTATGAACAATACTGAACATGTTGTGAATCTTGCAGCACTCAACACACTAGATTGCTACACTCAATCACTCAATATGATATGAACACACACACTCACTGATTTGAATTGGAAATCAAATTAAGCAATGAAATATTAAACACAAAGAAGCAATGCACAAGGTATTATAGTGGTTCAATCATGGTGATCTACGTTAGGAAGAGAGCTTTCTTTATTGATTACAAGTACACCAGATGAAGAACTGATCGAATGAGCTTATAAGAAATGCTCAATAATCAGTGTAAAACTAACTCGAAAGAAGCAGAACTGACTCTTAATTAACATGGCTTCCATTGTGTATATTTATCTTATTTTCTCTCTTAACTAACTAACTTGAGCTTCCAATGCGAATTTCACATAACCAATTACAACTAAAATCAATTCCCACCATGGGGCATGACAACTCAGCAGAATGGCATGTTTGCAAAGAACTTGATGTCGGCAAGGTGTGTGGCAGAAACCTGCCAAAAATGGGGTCAAAATTATGACTCCTCAAAATGCTTCTACCATCCGAAATTGATATCAGCAGAGCAGACTGGATTCAAGAGACGAGTAGGAATCATCATCAAACCATAGGATGCATCAATAAAATAGTAAACTGTTAAAAGTGCAAGCTAATGCATGTTCAGGGATGAGCAAATGCCCATCAGATTCTGTCTTCCAATGCCAAATCCAGAACGAATTGAAAATACACCTTCCATCTGATATCTAAAGTTTGACCAAGAGAATGTAAAAAAATAACATCTCGATTCCGAAGGACCATAGGGTCCGTTCAGGAATTATGCAGGATGTAAAACCAAAAATATGCATCATCTGTCAAAGTTGATCAACACAATCCAATGCAAAACTGAAATCAAAATTCCGCTATGAACAATGGGCTGTAACAGGCAAGAATTGGAGGAAAGAGAAGATGGAAAGCAGCGTAGTATTCAGCTCTCACCTTCGAAGACTGAGAGAGGAACGGCGCAGGAGGAAGGAGAAGAATTTTTTGTCGCGTGATTTCGCTGTGAGATTTGAGATTCGGATGGGCGTGATTCAGGATCTGGTTCCACCAAATTTTGGTAGGACCGGTCCTACCCTAGTCATCCTCTTATTATTATTATTATTATCAATTTGAATTAATGTATTTTACATGTAGGCATTGTTAATAAATAAATATATATATATATATATATATATATATTAAAATTATCTTAAAAAATAAAGATTTTTACTTAAAATCATTCAAAAGTAGAATATTAGAGTAAGTCTATTCAAAATCCATTAATTTAAACAAGAGTAACTCTCTTGTGAGACAGGTTATTTGTGAGACGAGTCGACCCATCAATATAGTATGCTTATTGTATAGATAAAGTATGTTTATTTGCAATTAAAGTATGTCATTAATAAATTAAATTATAATACACTAAAATTATAGTATATTAATGTATAATCCAGCATACTTTAGAAAACATATTTTAACAACCATTAAACATATTTTATTTAAATAATAGACATACTTTAACATGTCTCACAAACCGTCTCATGTAAATAACATCTCACATAGAATTTGTCTTTAAACAATACCCTATCCTTCCTTTAAATCATCATATTTTTGTGTGTGGAAATTAGCTATATATGATTATTCGGGCTTGATTAATAAAATGCAGAATATGGTATTACTAATTTTTAGTGTGTGAGCAGGGACGGCGCCACGCTGGGGCCAGGGGGCATTGGCCTCCCCTGAAAATTCAAAATAATTAGTATATATATAATAATTGTTATACACCATACTTGTATAGCCTAACGGTTGGCGCCTGTCTCCCAGCTTGATGGTCGCGAGTTCGATCCTCAGGGCAGTGATTTTTTATCCTCTTTTATTATTATTTTATCTAATTCTTTTTTCTTTTACATGTTATCTTTTATCTAAAATATTTCTCCCCCTACTTTCTTATGTTTAATCTATTTTTCTTTTTCAATTTTTATTACATATAACTCTTTTCTTCTTCTAATTTATATACTTATAAATTGTTTTCTTTTAATACTTTTATAATTTTATTTTTTTTTTAAAAGTTTCTAAATAAATGGAGCATTTATTTAAAAAGTATATATTATCATTTGTTTTTTTAATTATTTTTTTGTGTAAAATAAATTTTATTCTTTTGTTTTTATTAGAAAAATACTAAATTATCAAAAATAATATTTTTCTAAATTTATGTACAAAACAAAAGTGAAAATTTTTATAACATAAAAGAGAAATTGGGCTCCTGCCGGAAAATCAGGTACCGTTCTTGAGTATGGATTGAATGAAAATAACTCAAAATCATTAGAACATATTTAGTCCTATATCATAAATTTTATTAAACTAGAAAACACAACGTAGAAATAAAATGAATTTCTTGAAATAAAGATGGAACTCTCTTTTACAAACAGTGTGTCATTGGTTAATCTAGTCAGTACAAACATATTTACAATATTCTTGACATGATATAAAGATACGCTTGAAATGAATTCTCCGTTAGTGGATGATGAGTTCTTTCCTCCCGAATTAATTGGTTTATGAATTGGATATCGATACATCGAGAAAATAAATAAATACATATATGTTATATTGTTCACTTCTCTCTTATCGATTTTTTGTACAATACTATTATTCTACTCATCTTTATCTTCATCTTCGTGGTAGATGAAAGGCAAAGGAATTGATTTAAATGCTCGATATTTGCCAACGTTGTTCAAATGCTCATTCTCCAGCCTGCTCATCCAATAAACTAGTTAACGAATAATAGATATATCGATGAAAATATCGATGTAGAATCAAATTATCGAAGAACTATCATAAAAAATGGTTGTAAAACGCACCTGTTCCAAACACCACGTCATATGATCTCCAGAGACGCCACGAGGGGATGAACGAAAAAGTGTTGAAAACGTCGCTGGATTTGCAACTGTTTTCCTTTTTTTTAGTCTCCCCATCCATAGTAGCATATGTAGAACTCAATACTCCTACAAGATTGAACCTGAAAGGAAGTTGCACACAATTAATTTAATGTGAGAGAGAAAAATAGAGATAATAAACCCACTAGGCTAACAATACCATATACTCCCTCCGTCCCAGGCGTATTTTCTGGCACGGAGTTTAAGAAAAGTAACTTTTTGATAGTGTGATGTAAGAAAGAGAATGAGTATTTTGGGTAATTAAATAGAATAAAGTATATGATATAGTTGACTTTGACTAGATTGTGTGTAAAAAGAATATGACATTTTTGTAATATTGTAGTATTGTAAGGTTATTGATATTGTGTATTGTTTCCATTTTTAGGGGGTGAACGTATTCTTGGGACGGACTAAAATAGAAAGGGTGAATGTATTCTTGGGACGGAGGGAGTAGTATATTACATTTTAATTTGGGATTAGAAGTCAAGTCAATCAGTTATTGAGAGAAAATATCAGCTGATTAACCATATAAAATGCCATGTACCCGATCAGTTCATCATTTCAGTTGTTGATGACCACTAATATTGAATATAGACAAGCAGGGGGTGTACTCACATATCAGTTAAGGATGTTAGGTTGGCAAATTCCTTGGGTAAATGTCCTGTGAATGCATTTGATGATAGAACACTGAGTATTATCCATGGCCACAAGCTGGGAAAAAAAAAAGGTTAATTTTTATCAACTGAGTATTATCGAAGCCTAAAAAGCTAAGATACTCAAAACTCGAAATAAAATAGTAGTAATATTTACCAGTAACAATCCAAGAGGAAGGAGTTCAACCTCTCTATATCCCAATTCTGTTCCAGATTTGAACCCCAGTATATGTTTCCACCATTCAAGAAGAAATGATATTCATCGTGGAAGAGGAGTCGAAGATAGAAGAGAGAATCTGTTATACAGAGTATTTAGAAAAGTAAGTGAATAAAAATAAGCCACGTGTAAAGGCAATACAAAACAGAACACAGATCTGAGCATTGTAATCACAGAAGAAGGCAATTGAAATGAGAAAAGGAGGCATTCCAATCTACCAACCAAAACGCAAATTCACCCATCCCACTCGAGAGGAACGACAAAGAAGGAAACAACTCACCTTTACAGGCAACAAATTCCGAAAATCAATGCGATCAAATAACGGAAATCATCAATGTCTCATCGGCTATAGAGGGACTCCCGCAACTTCGCTCCTCTCTTCCCAATTCAAATTTCCTTATTTGGAGGTTTTTGGAGCTCTGCAGGAAAATTCTGGAGCGCATTCGTTGCTGGTAGGCAACTGCGTTTTAGCAACTCCTTTATATAGCAAGGGAAGAAATATTGTAAATAATCAATTAATCATATCTAACATTTTTGTGAATAATAGGAGTATCTTTTTAACTACACGTGCACTTCAATATTTATAACTTTAGGTGGAATTATGGAGGAAGATTTTTCAACCTATATACCCCCTTCGTCCCATTAAAAAAGGGGTCTTTTGCTTTTTTTTCACGTATATTAAGGAGTATTATTATTTTTTTTTTTTTTGATACCGAGGTTCCGGGCTTACGCCCGACTAGTCCTCGAGGAAACAGTCCCGGCCACTCAAAACTGCCTCCAAGTAATATCTTTAACTACTGCGCACAAGGAGTCGATCTCCAAGTGATTGCTCCATGCTGGTGATTGCTCCATGCTGACCCTCCGAGCCGCAGATTCCCACTGAGTTTCAGCCTCCCACACTGCCGCTTGTAGCCCTCAATATTAATTGTTCCACCATTGCGCTCCGGGGAGCTTGAACCCCTGACCTTTCAATTAGGGGCACCTCAATGTTGACCCCTCAACCAGTGGGCCAACATATCATTGGTAGGAGTATTATTATTTAATGTGTGGTGAGTAGTTGTACTAGTGGACCCTATATTTTAATTGTATTAGAGGAGTGTGTGGGTTTCATGTTTGTAAAAAGAAAATGAGACCCTTTAGATGGGGCGACCAAAATGAAAAAAGATCCTCTTTGAATGAGACAGATGAAATATTTTACTTAGTTCAGAATCAACTCCACCTTTTTACAAGATGGAATTAACTGTTTTAAGTAGTGTTTCATCTCATTGTGTATTTGTGTGGAATATTAAATGAATATCACATCACACTTTTTAAAATTTCAAAAATTTTAGATGGCAATCCCAAATGCCCTTTTACTCCCCTTTCCTATTATCAACTTGTTTGTTTTTTACATAAATATAATTAGTGAGCATTCTTTATAAACTATTTAGGGCATATTCTGCGATTTACCTCCTTTACCAATCTTTAAAAAAGGGGCGGTGGGGCCCTAATTGTGAGATACACCATTTTTTTCAATATAACTACATCTCTTAAATATTGTACACCACTCATGTGACTGCATTCATGTAGTGCTATAAATCAACAAACATTGGTAATATGGATAACGACTACTAACAAATACTTAATCCCAATAATTCAATATACAACCAATAATAATAGAAAGTTATATATATATATATATATATATATATATATATATATCATCTCTAGCCCCAAATTAGTTATAATTGATTGTGTAACAAAATGATGGTGACGTTTTTGCATGGATTATTGAGGATTAATGGTAACCCTCAACTACCAATCAGCTTGTGTTTATGACCCACTCACCACCTCTCCTCCGTACACGTGTCCACTGGACTTGTATACTTCCTGATCATGATCATTACGCTGTAAGCAATTAAAATTCACGATCCAATTAAATGGCGACACGTTGATTTTATTGATTAAATATCAATTTTAATTTATTATATTTTATTTTGGGGATTTAATAAATTAATTCCTAAAATAGATTAATAAATAATTAATAATTAATTTAATACCCAACAAATTAAGTAGGGTTTAAATTAAGTAAAGCTTGACCCCTAAGTTAAGTAAAGCATGGAAGGTTCCATAATTAGGTCAAATTAAGCAATGACCAATCAGGCTGTGATATATTTGGAATGGCCCAAGCCCGCATAACCAGGCCAAATCTGTCATGGACCAATTAGATTGCGAGATATTTATGGAGTATCCTCATCCTTCACCTATATAAGGAGCCCTCCTTCTTTCACTCCGGACACACACTCAAATACTTGAAGACATAAACGCTCTGAAGAGATCAAGAATACGAGCAGTGCTCCCTTGAGATCTTCAAGCATCTTCAAGTCAAGAACAGCAAACGATTCGGGATTAAGGTGCGGAGCCCCCCAAATCAAGTGTTCTTCATATACTGAGTTCTTCGGTGTTCTTCGCGCCAAGAACAACATACGAGCAAACGATTCGGGATTAAGGTGCGGAGCCCCCCAAATCAAGTGTTCTTCATATACTGAGTTCTTCGGTGTTCTTCGCGCCAAGAACAACATACGACCCGGGATTAAGGTGCTAAGCCCCCCAGATCGAGTGTTCTTCGGATCAAGTACGTTGTAATAACAAATTTTGTATTTATAATAAAATAAACACAAAAGAATTACAATAATAATCCAGAAGGATTAAACTTGAAAAATTAGGAAACAATCTCTATCTATCCTCTGATTCTTCTCTCGAACCAATTTGGACTTTGACTTTGACTTGACTTGTTGACTTGACCGCGTGTGTTTTGAGTCGGATCTTCAGTTGAAGCTTGTCCGAACTCGGATTTGGATCTTATAACGTTAATCTGGAGGCGTCGAGCCTTTATTTGGATTAAACGTACTTGATCCGAAGAACACTCGATCTGGGGGGCTTAGCACCTTAATCCCGGGTCGTATGTTGTTCTTGGCGCGAAGAACACCGAAGAACTCAGTATATGAAGAACGCTTGATTTGGGGGGCTCCGCACCTTAATCCCGAATCGTTTGCCGTTCTTGACTTGAAGATGCTTGAAGATCTCAAGGGAGCGCTGCTCGTGTTCTTGATCTCTTCAGAGCGTTTATGTCTTCAAGTATTTGAGTGTCTGGAGTGAATGAAGGAGGGCTCCTTATATAGGTGAGGAATGAGCATGCCCCATAAATATCTCGCAATCTGATTGGTCTATGACAGATTTGGCCTGGTTCTGCGGGTTTGGGCCGTTCCAAATATATCACAGCTTGATTGGTCATTGCTTAATTTGACCTGATTCTGGAACCTTCCATGCTTTACTTAACTTAGGGGTCAAGTTTTACTTAATTTAAACCCTACTTAATTTATTGGGTATTAAATTAATTATCAATTATTTATTAATCTATTTTAGGAATTAATTTATTAAATCCCCAAAATAAAATATAATAAATTAAAATTGATATTTAATCAATAAAATCCACGTGTCGCCATTTGATTGGACCGTGAATTTTAATTGCTTACAAATGCCCCCTTGCGATTTATTCACGGACAGAATGTCTTGTTGTGAAGGAATCGCAAAAGATTTGTTTCTTGTTCACCAAGATTTCATGAACCTTACCCAAAATTATCAAAGTTATTTGTAGTAAAGAATCTCCTACAATTTTGTAGAGCTTGCGCACCTCACAATAATCTCCATAATTATCCATGAGTCCATTAGTAGCTTCTATAATTATCCACAAATAATTTCCATAATTATCCATGAATCCATTACTATATAATGGTACTTCATGAACTCAATTTTTTTATCAAAGCTATCCAACACACAAGACTCAACTCGTCGAGGTGAAGAGTAGTCGACGGCGGACCACCCATGGTGGTTGCTTGTCGGGCTCGCACCGTGAGGTGGAGAGCAATCAATGGTAGACTACCCATGGTAGTTGCTTGTTGGGCTCGCACCTCCGATGATGTTGGGATAGAGAGTAGTCAACGGCGGACCACCCATGGTGGTTGCTTGTTGGGCTCACATCTCCGATGACGTTGGGATAGAGAGTAGTCAACGGCGGACCACCCATGGTGGTTGCTTGTTGGGCTCACACCTCCGACGATGCTTTGCGAAGAGGTGACAGAAATCCGACCAAAGAGAAGACTTTCAATGGCTCAAGTCAAACCAACATCGTCGAGGTGGAGAGCAATCGACGGCGGACCACCCATGGTGGTTGCTTGTCGGGCTCGCACCGTGAGATGGGAAGCAGTCAACGGTAGACCACCCATGGTGGTTGCTTGTTGGGCTCACATCTCCGATGACGTTTTGGCGACGATATGAAGAAACCTGACCAAAGAGAAGCTTTTTAACATACTCAGGCAGTCGAACCAACGATGTCGAGGTAGAGAGCGGTTGACGGCGGATCACCCATGGTGGTTGCTTGTTGGGCTCATACCGCGAGGTGGAAAGCAGTCAACGGTATACCACCCATGGTGGTTGCTTGTTGGGCTCACACCTCCGACGTGTTGATGCAACGAGAGCAGACTACCCATGGTAGTTGCTTATCGAGCTCATGCCTCTGGCAGCATTGATTTGAAGAGCGGGAGGGCGATTGATGGCAGACCACCTATGGTGACTGCTTATCGAGCTCATACCTCCGGCAGCTTTGATTTGAAGAGCGGGAGGGCGGTTGTTGTCTGCTTTCGATCGGACCAGCCGGAAGATGGTCTCGTCGCTTTAGTGTGATTCAGACTGGATTCGGTAATGCTCTTGGCGACTGGGAAACAGAATGGCGTGTGAGAGCGGCGGCTGATGGCTGCTCTCGACGACTGCTCGCGGCGGCTGCTCGCTAGCGAGAATTCGGCGTGAACCCTGGCGGCGGCACGTCGATCGAGCTCTGGAAGTAGCGCGCGCGGAAACGTACCTCGGCAGCGAGCAGCGCTCCTTGGGTCGCGAATCCAACTGTGTTTGGCTATGATTTTCTTATGTGAAGGGCAACCGCGAGCTTCAGGCGGCCGGGTGCGTGACCGGCGGCGATGCGAGGTGAATCCCCGGTGGTGTTGACGGGTACTGATGGCTGGTTGTTGTTTTTCGAAGAGAGAGGAATCGGTTGAGCAGCTTAATCCCCTTTTGCTGGAGAAACCCATTCCACGCAATTTCATAGAGGAAAAAAAAGAATAACTTCAATTTTGACCCCATCAAGTTAATTTTGACTTGCTCAAACTCACCCAATCTCAAATCAGCTTGCTTACTGCATTCAAGTGCTTCCAACATTAATTGGGCCCTTTATTTTTTTTATTTATTTTTTTTTATTTTCAGTTTCTACTTGGGCCATCTGATCCTTCTTATTCACTTGGGCCGCCTACTGCTTCATATTTTGGGCCAAGAGTGCTTATATTGATTTTAATTTTCATGATTTGGGGCTTAAATTAATTAAACACACATGAATTATTTTAATGGCTCACTTAAGCATCTTGGGCTTCTCCATGGGCTTAATTTATAATTTTGGTTTTTAATAATTAATTGATCCCATAATTTATTTAGGACCTTTTAATTAATTAAATCCATAAATTTAAATTAGCTTAAACCTCTTTCTTTGCTAGCTTTAAGGGACAACATGGATCACCCTCATCACTTTACCACCTTCATCACTTCACCACTGTCTTTGCATTCAACCACATCTTCTCTTTGTCAACCTTTTTCTTCTTAACTCGTTCACACTTCAATTTATCGCTTGCCTCGCAAACTCGACTCGAATTGCTTGGATTATGACTGAACTTAGTAAAATGCTAAGCTGCATACGTACCTCTTCGCAGAGGATCAAGTCATTACGTAGTTCGAGGGGACATGATTTGATTTGAATGGGGGGGTGCCGTACACAGTTTATACTCATGCGGGCCAGGAGTGACTATTCTTTAACTACTTTAGACAAAGTAAGATATTTAATGCTTTAACCACTTAAAATATCTGAGTGGGGTGAATTGATAGTTTAACCACATATAATTACCTTTGGTGGGTGTCATGCACAGTTTATACTCATGCGGACCAGGAGTTTGTCGTACACAGTTTATACTCATGTGGACCAGGAGTTTGTCGTACACAGTTTACACTCATGTGGACCAGGAGTTTGTCGTACACAGTTTATACTCATGCGGACCAGGAGTAACATGCAGTTTAGGCTCGTGCGTCAAGGAGCGTAAAATATATGTATTTGTTTTACGCATAGTAGCGTTTCAAGAACTTCCCATTTATAGGGCCAATGTTCACGCCATCCTCCGAGATCAACTTGTATGCGCCATTTGTATAGGCTTCCTTCACAACATGAGGGCCATCCCACTTGGGTAGAAACTTATTTCCAACGCGATGGGTGACTACTATAGGTCTTCTCACAGCAAGCACCAAATCACCAACTTGAAAAGAACGTACCCTCACCTTCTTGTTGTATGTTCTAGAAAGGCGAGATTGGTAACACTCAAGTCTTTGTTGTGCTTCCAACCTCTTTTCATCTAACGCTTCTAACTCTTGAAGACGTAACTTTGCATTTTCTTCCTCGGTGAGGCCTTCTTGTATGGCTATCCTCAAAGAAGGAATTTGCTTTTCAAGAGGCACAACAGCCTCAACACCATACACCAAGGAATACGGAGTGGCTTGCGTAGGTGTTCTATAGGTGGTACGGTACGCCCATAAAGCTTCATTTATTCTTTCATGCCAATCTCTTTTCGACTTGGACACCACCTTCTTTAACAAACTACATAATGTCTTATTGAAAGCTTCGGCAAGACCATTAGCAGCTGCGTTATACATTGAAGATTTCTTTTGTTTGAAATCAAACTTCTCACATAGCTTATCAATCCAACTGTTGCTGAACTGCTTTCCATTATCAGTGATGATGTAGCGCGGAACACCATATCTATAAATGATGTTGATTCGGATGAAATCAGCAACATTTTCTTTCTTCACTTCCCTTAGAGGCACAGCTTCAGCCCACTTTGAAAAGTAATCGGTTGCCGCAAGAATGTAGAGATGACCACCAGATGACTTTGTAAGCGGCCCTACCACATCTAAACCCCAAGCATCAAAAGGCCATGAAGCGACTGTCGGATGCAAAGGCTCCGGAGGTTGATGAATCAGATTTCCATGGTACTGACAAGCTTGACATCTTTGTGCGTAATCCATGCAATCCTTCACCATGGTTGGCCAATAGTAGCCCATTCTTTTAATTCTGAAATGTAGCTTCGGTCCGGATTGATGAGCACCGCAAATTCCGGAGTGAGCCTCCTCCATTGCATGAATAGTTTCTTCCTTACCCAAACATCTCAAGAAAATTCCATCGAATGATCTTCTATAAAGTATACCCTTGAAGTAGATGAACCGAGGTGCCCGACGCCGAATATCAACCCTTTGACGTGGATCGTTAGGCAACTTATCATATTTCAAATAATCCACAAGTGGTTGGCGCCAATCTTCTTCTTCAATTTCGAAAACCTCCACCACATGATTTTCAACTTCTTCATAATCATCATCTTCAAAGATTGGTGGTACAACCCAACTTCTACACACCGGTATTTGAATTTGCGTTTCTGGCATAGCTATAGTTGATGCCAACTTAGCGAGGGCGTCAGCTTGCTTATTCTCTCTTCTAGACAGATGCTTAATATCAACATCACCGAGATAACCCATAAGCTTTTGAGCATATTTGTAATAGGGTAACAACTCAGGCTTCTTCACTTCATACACTCCAAGGAGTTGATTTATTACCAATAGCGAATCACCATACACTCTAAGGTGTAGTTGCTTTATGTCGACGGCCATTTCCAAACCAAGTATGAGTGCTTGATACTCAGCCACATTGTTAGAGCAATTTTCTGTTAAGGAAAATGAGAAAGGTAGAACTTCACCACTGGGTGTTACAAACACGACTCCCGCACCAGCTCCCTCTCTATGAGATGCTCCATCGAAATACATTTTCCAAGGAGAAACTATGTCCACAGTAGGGAGTTCATCAGATAGTTCCCATTCAGCAGGCATTGGATGATCAGCTAGAAAATCTGCCAACACTTGTCCTTTTACGGCCTTTTGAGGGACGTACACGATCTCAAACTGTTGAAGTTGGAGATACCATCTTGCAAGCCGATCAGAGAGTACTGGTTTTGACATGACAAATTTTAATGGGTTGGCTTTCGAAACTAGCCGAACTGTGTGAGCTTGAAAATAATGTTTCAACTTCTGAATTACGAAGATAAGGGATAAGCAGATCTTCTCAATGGGTGAATACTTCAACTCGTTTGGAGTCATGGTTCTACTTAGATAATATAGAGCTCTTTCTTTACCATCATCATTTTCTTGTGCAAGTAAAGCTCCCACAGAACGCTCTTGAGCAGTTAGATAAAGGACTAATGGACGTCCCGGTATTGGAGCACTCAACACTGGTGCCTTCATCAAGTATTCTTTAATGCTATTGAAAGCATTATTGCAAGCTTCATCCCATTCGAATATGTTGTCTTTTTTCATAAGATGACTAAATGGTTGGCATCGGCCAGCTAAGTTTGATATGAATCTCCTTAAGTATGCCAACTTTCCTTGCAGACTTTTGAGTTCATGTATGTTCCGAGGCACATGCATTTTCATGATTGCGTCAATCTTTGCTTTCTCAATCTCAATCCCTCGACGACGAACAATAAACCCAAGAAATTTCCCGGATGAAACTCCAAATGCACACTTGAGCGGATTCATCTTGAGTTGATGCTCTCTTAATCGTTCAAACACTCGCCTTAGATCATGGAAATGATCTTTCTTTTCCTTTGATTTCACCACAATATCATCAACATAGCATTCAACAATCTTATGAAGCATGTCATCAAATATCTTTTGCATGGCTCGCTGATAAGTGGCACCAGCATTCTTTAAGCCAAATGGCATAACATTATAGCAATATATCCCTTTTGGAGTACGAAAGGCTGTCTTCTCTTGATCCTCAGGAGCCAAACCAATTTGATTGTAGCCAGATGACCCATCCATAAATGAAAGGACCTCATGCCCCGTTGTTGCATCAATCATGAGCTCAGTAATTGGTAATGGAAAGTCATCTTTCGGACATGCCATATTCAAATCTCGGAAATCAACACATACTCTGAGTTGTCCATTTTTCTTTCTTACCGGCACGATATTGGAAATCCATGTAGGATATTTGACTTCTCGGATCTTGCCTGTTTCAAGAAGCTTATTAATCTCGTCCTCAATCAAAGGAATCAACTCTGGTCGAAATCGACGCTGCATTTGTTTAACTGGCCGAATTCCCTTTTTAATGGACAAGTGGTGCACTGCGATTTTCGGATCTAAGCCTGGCATTTCCTTATGCGACCATGCAAAGACATCTCTGAATTCTCGCAAAAGACTGACATACTTTGTTTCTTCCTCAATATTTAGCAGAGCACTTATGTAGGCAGGACGTGGATCATTTTCATCACCTAAGTTAATTTCTTTCAACTCATCAACAGTGGCTTTCACTCCTTCTTCAAATTGTGGAGGGGCATCTTCAGCATCTACTTCCTCCATTTGAGAATCTTCCACAGCAGTAATATGATTGGTAGAAGCTACACTTTCTTTATCATCACTATCATCTTTAGTAAAGATGATCCTTTGCACTTTATCCTTCAACACTCTTCCACTTGAGACAGTCAAGATATTCCGCCGCTTGATGCGAGAAGGATTTTGACGCCGAAGTTTTCGGAGGTTAAGGGACTTGATATGATTTTGCCTCCTACACTTCCCTTTATAGGGTCCAAGCCTTTCGAAGACACTCCCAAGCCTTTCAAAAACAGATATTCTCTTGACTTCCCTACTACTTGCATCAAACATATCCTCCGTGGATAAAGCTTCTCCCTCGGTGATATAATTTGTACTTGCTCTTCTAATTGCAATGCGGACTGGCTTTTGAGGGACATATCCCAAACCTGGCTTATCCTTCTTGATTGTGTGACCACTATTTTTCAACATTGTCTGAGTAACATTGAGCCCATGTACTGGTGGGTTGATAGTTTCTTGACACACCTTGCTCGCCATCGCTTTTTCCCTTGGTTCATAACCAGCCTTCATAAGGAGTTTATAAGCTTGTGGACTATACGACTTGGTTATTTCGGCTTCAAACACTTTACCATGTTCGGTCTTTGGTCCTTCAATAGGACGTGTGAATCCTTTGAGTGATGGAGAAGAAGGTCCATTTGCATCAATTTTTGTTAAAGGCAACGTTAACTCTTCCGAGGTCTCAAGCCCTTTGCCTTTGTTCTCCTTGAGAGTGGCAGATGATGTACTACCTTCCTCATCCTTTATTTGTTTATTGCCCCCATTATCTTGCACCGGGGCTTCTTCACGCTTTACTTCCTTTGTACTCTTGAAGAAATATTTAGCATCAGCAAAGTAAGCTTCAGCTTCAGTAAACGGCTTGTCATCACCGAATACTCTTTTCACGTTGTCACCTTCACTATATTTGAAGCACTGGTGCAATGTAGAAGGAATCACGCCATTCTCATGTAGCCATGGACGCCCCAAAAGCATGTTGTAGGAAGTTTTTGCATCAATAACATGGAAAAGGACTGTGGATTTCATCTCATCAATTAGCAAATCAAGAACTATTGTGCCGAGAGTCCTTTGTCCCTCATGGTTGAACCCTTGGATCATCAATCGGCTATGGATTAGTTCATCCATTGGTATTTCTATCTTCTTCAACATTCTCAAGGACAAAATGTTCACTGCCGAACCTCCATCAATAAGTATACGATTCACTCGCATCCCTTTAGTATAACCAGTCACAAATAGAGGTCGATTATGAGATTGCATACCCAACAACATATCTTCATCCGTGAAGGTCACCTTCATGGAGTAAGCTTTACCCTTAGTTTCAAGTTGTTCGCTTTCATTGTCCTCATTCACGACATGACATGAGCCTCCATTATGACTTTCTTCTACAGAAGTGAAGTTTGTACCCGCCTCATCTTCTAACACGATTTTTCCTTCCTTAACCAGTTGCATGATCTTTTCCTTAAGAACGAAACAATCATGAATTGGATGACTCACCAACCTATGATACTTGCAGTATTTTGGGTCATTAGTTCGGCCGGCCTCTTCTGGACGTTTCATCTCAGGAAGGTCAAGGAGCTTATTTTTCATCAGATCATCAAATATGCCAGAAAGGTCTGAGCTCAGAAATGGATACTCTTTTTCTTGCATCTCCTTCAGAGTTAACCTTCTTTGCCCCCACTCTTGGGCAACTTGCTTCCCTTTGTCCTTCTTATCATTTTCATTCTTTCGAACCTTGACCGTTATAATATTTGTGGCCATTGACTCTTTGTTGGAACTTTTAACATAGGACTTGCCCCCCCTTTTGAAATCTTGTTTATCTTTAGACTTGTAGGAGTCCGACATTGGTGAATGTTTGATTCCACTAGCAGCCATACTTAATTCCATGTCATGGGCCCTAGTAGCCAACTCTTCGAAAGTCTTAGGTTGAATTCCTTTGAGTATATAAAGGAGATTCCATTCCATCCCTTGGATACACATCTCAATAGCAGACTCTCCGGATAATCGGTCCTTGCAATTTAAGCTCAAATTTCTCCATCGATTGATATAATCAATCACAGGTTCTTCCTTCAACTGACGAGTATTAGTTAACTCAGTCATGCTAACAGTTCTCCTCGTGCTGTAGAAACGATTAAGGAACTCATGTTCCATTTGTGCCCAACTATCAATGGATTCAGCTTGCAAGTCGATATACCAATCAAATGCATTTCCTTTGAGAGAGCGAACGAACTGCCTTATCATATGATCTCCATAAGTACCAGCGTCATGGCAGGTCTCAATAAAGTGTGCTATATGCTGCCTCGGGTTTCCCTTGCCATCAAACTGTTGGAACTTGGGAGGCTGGTAGCCAGCTGGCAACTTCAAGTTATCCACTCTTTTCGTGTATGGCTTGACATAAGTAACAGTAGGCTTGGAATTCTCCTCAAACCTTTCTTTTATTGTTCCAAGTATAATATCCTTGAGTTGATCTACTTGGAGCATTCCATCAGCTGAAAGTGGCAACGTTCCTTGAGTTTGCTCCTTTTCAATAGCCTGGCGCCTTGTGACCTCTTCCACTTCACTATCGTCCATGACTCCTTTTTCGTTTGCACGGCTAGTCTCCGCAATGTCTCTTTTCATCAATTGGGAGATCTTTGTGTCTTGAGCTTCTATGTGTTTCGTGAGCCCCTCGATAGCTTTCATCATATTTGCTAATTGTTCCTCAACAGTCGTGGCGCCTGCCATCATTACTGGAGCTGCAACGGAGTCAGATGAAGAGTTTGAAGATGCAGAATCTTCATCACTATCATCTTTCATAAGTAGTTGTTTTCTCGAAGCCTCCTCAACCGAAGGGTTGGATCCAGATGAGGCTTCCGAACGAGCTTTTTCTGACATGCTCCTTGTAACAACAGCAACATATTCAGTCAATGCCTCTGAGAGCTTAGAAGCAGCAGTCCTACCAACAGTAATCCTGACAGGAGTCATATCGTACTTTGAGCTTGTAGAGAGAAGAGATGAGAGGTAGAGACGGTCCCACTGGGCGTGCCAAAATTTGTAATAACAAATTTTGTATTTATAATAAAATAAACACAAAAGAATTACAATAATAATCCAGAAGGATTAAACTTGAAAAATTAGGAAACAATCTCTATCTATCCTCTGATTCTTCTCTCGAACCAATTTGGACTTTGACTTTGACTTGACTTGTTGACTTGACCGCGTGTGTTTTGAGTCGGATCTTCAGTTGAAGCTTGTCCGAACTCGGATTTGGATCTTATAACGTTAATCCGGAGGCGTCGAGCCTTTATTTGGATTAAACGTACTTGATCCGAAGAACACTCGATCTGGGGGGCTTAGCACCTTAATCCCGGGTCGTATTTTGTTCTTGGCGCGAAGAACACCGAAGAACTCAGTATATGAAGAACGCTTGATTTGGGGGGCTCCGCACCTTAATCCCGAATCGTTTGCCGTTCTTGACTTGAAGATGCTTGAAGATCTCAAGGGAGCGCTGCTCGTGTTCTTGATCTCTTCAGAGCGTTTATGTCTTCAAGTATTTGAGTGTCTGGAGTGAATGAAGGAGGGCTCCTTATATAGGTGAGGAATGAGCATGCC
This sequence comes from Pogostemon cablin, assembly GCA_023678885.1. NCBI lineage: Eukaryota > Viridiplantae > Streptophyta > Magnoliopsida > Lamiales > Lamiaceae > Pogostemon > Pogostemon cablin. The sequence continues at coordinate 19,292,633 of CM042973.1, read as the reverse complement.
CCATAAATATCTCGCAATCTGATTGGTCTATGACAGATTTGGCCTGGTTCTGCGGGTTTGGGCCGTTCCAAATATATCACAGCTTGATTGGTCATTGCTTAATTTGACCTGATTCTGGAACCTTCCATGCTTTACTTAACTTAGGGGTCAAGTTTTACTTAATTTAAACCCTACTTAATTTATTGGGTATTAAATTAATTATCAATTATTTATTAATCTATTTTAGGAATTAATTTATTAAATCCCCAAAATAAAATATAATAAATTAAAATTGATATTTAATCAATAAAATCCACGTGTCGCCATTTGATTGGACCGTGAATTTTAATTGCTTACATACGTTTAATCCAAACAAAAGCTCGACGCTTCTGGATTAACGTTATAAGGTCCCAAATCCGAGTTCGGACAAGCTTCAACTGAAGATCCGACTCAACACGCACATAGTCAACGCAGTCAAAGTCAAAGTCAAAGCCAAATTGGTTCGAGAGAAAAATCAGAGGATTGATAGAGATTGTTTCCTTAATCATCAATTTTAATCCTTCTGGATTATCATTGTAATTCTCCTGTGTTTATTTTATTATAAATACAAAAATTTATTGTTACATACGCGTTTCATCTTTATATACTTTGTCAAATATTTATATTTATATCAAAATAGTTTTCTTTTTTCACACGGAAAATTGTGTAATTAGATTTAGTTACATAGCATTACTGAATTATCCCTAGAGAGGGGAAGGCAAAATTGATTACATTATTAATGAACATAACGTGGGATTAATTGCAATTGATTTTATTAATTAAAATCCTCCCCCGTCACATTTCATATATCACACTTTTCATTTTGGATTGTTTCACAAAAGTTTGCACCTACTTAAAAAAAAATAAAAAGTCAAATACAATCTATCTTCCTCATACACTTTATTTACAAAAAAAATCATATTTACTTAACACACCTAACATACTTTATCATTTATTTATTACAAAAAATACCAAAATGCACCTAAAAATTATCACTTTTCTTTATATGCATGCATAAAATAGTGTGCAAATATTTGTGGGATTGAGGGAGTAATGTGCAAATGAGGTTATAGGTAAAGTGATTGAAGGAGAACACTAGCATTATTTTTCACTCCTTATTTTCAAACTCACAAGTATTACAAGGATATTAGTAAAAATGTCACTTTCAATAGTTTATTTTGAAAAAATGTCACCCATCATAAATAATAAAAATATAATTTAAAACATGTGTTTAGTGATGATGATTAATTGATTATTTAAAATTAAAATATAGTATTATTATTTGGAGTAGAAGTGGAAGATTGAATTAGAAGTTGAAAAAAAATGAAAGAGAATGTGGTGGAAGAGAAGACAGAGACGGTGGAAAAGGTGGTGAGAAGGAGCAGGTGAAGTTGAAGAAGGAGAATAGAAGTGGTATTTAATAATAGAGTCGGTATATTATACGCATATTGATATTTGGGTAAATTAGTGCAATTTCATACTATCATAAATACTAGTATTGTGTCAGTGCAATGTACGGGATAATTAGATTATTAACATTTTAATATTAAATTTATATCATAATTTTATTTTATGAAAATTTATATTTAAAATTTAATTTATTTATTAATTTTCTAAATTATATTACAGGTAACTTTTTTTTATAAGTTTTAATGAATTTTTAGTTATCTTCAATTATTAATAATTTTATTTGGCTCGATCATAATATGGCTAATTTTCCTATACACCTAGGTTACGGTGCATCCACTTTCAGAAACGTATACAATTATAAAAAAAATATATACATTTATGAACAAAAATGTATACATTTTGTTAGCGAAATTTCTGTTAGTTTTGTTAGTTTTTTTAATGAAAAATTTAGTGTAAAAAAATATACAATTATTAAGAAGCATGTGTACACTGTTGAATAAAAAGTTATACATATATGAGTGCTATTTTTTTAATGAAAAATTGAATGTAAAAAAAGTATACAATTATTAAGAAAATATGTATACAATATTAAATAAAAAATTATACACATATGGATACACACTTGCACCCGGATGCACCGGATATTAACTCTAAATAGTAATTAAACTCTCTGAAAAACTCCACCTAAATCATGATAATTTAGTGTTTTAAATGCATTGATATTGAGTAATCTTAATCTTAATATATTTAAAAATAGAATAAATTGACAATTTATTTCTCAAACAAATTTCAACCACCCATTAAAATAATTCTGGTCATCTATTTATTAAACAATTCTTGTCCATCCATTAAAATAATTAAATAATTGTAATTATAACCTTTTGAAATTAGGAAATAATTTAGTCCAAATCCTAACCATTTATTTCTCAAACAAATCCCACCCGCCCATTAAAATAATTAAATAATTATAATTATAAAATTTTTAAATTAGGAAATAAGATATTATAAATTAAAAATTTAATAATATTAAATATATTATTTGAATATATTCAAAATTTTCAACCAATAAAATAATTAAATAATTATATTTGTAACTTTTTCAAATCAAGAAATAATTTAATCTAAATATTAACCATATATATCTCAAACAAATATTAAAATAATTAAATAATTATATGGTTTTAGGGTTCACGATTTATTACATAGTTTTTTCAAATCAGGAAATAAATGTATTATTTATTAAAAATTGCATAATATTAAATATATTAGTTGAATATATTTAAAAATTTCAACCATTAAAATAATTAAATAATTGTAATTATAACTTTTGCAAATCAGAAAATAATTTAGTCAAAATTCTAACCATCTATTTCTCAGATAAATTTTAGCCACTCATTAAAATAATAAGCATATAAAATGTCATACGATTTAATTAATAAATATAAAATTATGTTATGTTTAAAAAGAACATATATATACTCTATATATATAATTAGCAGTTTATTAAAAATATTAAATTTAAATAAATAAATAAAACTATTTATTTATGACTAAAATAATAATTGCATATAATATTTTCTGTGCAACATATTGGTGGGTAATATATTATGACTAAAATAAAAATATAAAAACTATATAATTGCATATAATATTTTCCGTGCATCGCACGGATGGGTAATATTTAGTATCATAATCATAAAAAAATAAAAAAAAAAATTATATTATTCTTGTTTGGGGTGAAACACATAACTTTATAAAGAGTTCTCGGTGCTGATTTGCGGAAGCTATGATGAGAAATTAAAATCATAAAATCAGTCTATTATTGAAAAAAGTACTTGGTCATAAATATGGACATGATTATGAAGTTTATTATTAGTAAAAGGACTGCCATGGCTTAAATTTTGAAATTTCGAATTGTATTTTTTATTAAAATGACAAAAAAATCATTGACTTGACTTATAAAAAAAATTACATATTGCAAAGTATGAGAGATTAATTTGACTTCTAATTTCAATTCACAATTTTACTTTTAAAATTAATAACTTCAAAAGATAATATCATAATCAAAGTTAAAAAAATATAATAAGTCAAAATAAAAAAAATACTTAATATAGAAACCAAATACTTAACTGATAAATTATGAATGCGAGTGAATATTTAGTAAAATGTAAATGAATTATTTATTTTTTTTATTTAAATAGTAGTATAAATTGTTAAAAGTAAAATAAAAAGTTAGTTTCTTATTTTTCTATTCTTCTTCAAATTAATCAAAATCAAATATAGACTAATAGATTAATATTAATTAATGAAATTAATAATTTATTTTATTTAAATTTATTTAATGATGATTGAAAAGTAAATAGAGTAATTAATTAAAATTAGTCTAATATTTACTAAGCATTGATTGATAATTATTGAAATTTAATAATTAAAATAAAAAATATTGATTAATAATTATCAATAATTAATATTTGAAATATGAAAATTATTATTGAATTTATTTTTTTAATTATAATGATTGTTACAATATTGATAAATTATATAATAATAGAATTAAAAATCAAATAATAATATATAATTTTCAAATGAGAATTCATTGTAATTTTATAAACGGTGAAATTATAGATATGGCATATGCATCTTATTCTTATCAAAGTATCAAACATTTTCCACTATAAAATGTTAAATTGCCTTATAACTGGATTTGAAATATTATTCAATAATTTATTACCTCATTATCAACCTATATATAACTTTGTAATAATTTATCAATTAAGCATTGATTATTTTTTTGATAAGTTAAAATATTAAATATATAATTTAACATTTAAAAGTTTTTCGTTAGAATTTCATGTATTCATATGTCATTCACCCTTATTCTTGGTTAAATTACCTTATAAAAATAATTGAAAATTTCACTATTCATTAATTATTATTTCTCCATTAATATTTCAATTAATTTACAATAAATCATCAACTAAATACAAATTAAAGAGAATTGAAAATTAAAAGTTCTGTGATTAAATATGGTGATTGAGAATTATTAATTACAAATATGGAAATATGAATATTAATTTCGATTTCAAATGATGATTGAACATAATTTTAGTTTAAATTTGATTCAATATTTTAATACTATGAATATTTGAATTAAAATTTAATTCTTCATTTGTCTTTCGAACTCGGAAAATTCAGCCATCGTAGCAAAATATTTAAGATAAATGAATTGTCGTCATAAATCAAATAGAGATTTATAGAAAATTATCTAACTATCAAACTAATGGCGCGCAGATTGTTGTACAACTTTCATCCTCGTTAAACACATGCAAAAATAAAATAAATGAGGGAGTTGTAGAATTGGTCAAGAGTAATCGTCAAATATAGAATTCTGTTTTTTTTCTTTTAAAAAACTAAACAAAAGAATAGATAGTTAAAAAAAAATACTTATACAATATTTACCAAATTCATCGTTGTCCAAGAATGCTAGCGGAGATTGAATGAGAATTATATTCCGAAACTATCATACAAAAATGGATTGCAATTTTTAACACTCTATCATCAGTCAATCGGATGAAGAAGGGAAAGACTAATGAAAATAATCACGTATAAAAGGATGAGCAACAAAATATATCCTATAACAAACACACTAAAATAATATAAGATCAAATCAAATTTGCAATCATAAAAATATTCAATGAATGCAGTTACTTCTTCTTCCCGCGGATGCAGTTACTTCTTCTTCTCACGTACTCTCATGTATGATGATTGTCACTGCATTTTTTCATCAAACCTCTCATTGTGATGATTCTCTTCTACTATTTTAATTCATATTAATTAATACATTAACATCATAATTATAATAACAATCCAAAAAAATATAATCTATATTCGAATCTCTATATATGCAGATAAATAAATATAAAATAACACGAGAAAAATAATAATAAATTTTTTTTGTTGAATGTACACTGATGTGCAACTATTTATACAAAAATATTGATCAATAAGAGTGGAAACATAATTAATATATTAAATTCCTTAATTTGTTGTAATTAATTGATTACCTTAAATTTCTATAAATATTAATTAAAAATAATAAATATAGACTAATAACGTAAGACCAAAATAAGATATATATTTAAATAAATAATAATAATAATAATAGTAAAAATAGAAAGAACAACACTTCCTCACACAGCGCCACGTCACCAAAAAGAAATGAGATATATGCCAACTCAGCAGAAAAAAACTGCTCTATAGATGTCTTTATATTATTTGAATAAATTAATAGAGGAGATTATGATTCTATAAATTTGATTAAAATTAACTTCTAATGGATAAAAATTAACATAAAAATTGATTTATTTAATAGGAGTATTTATTAATAGGTACTTAAAATAAAAAAGAAACTGAAAGTGAGTAAATAAGGATAGGTTAGTAATATTTAAACTTTTATGAATTTAAATTAGCATATACATTGATTAGTATTTTAATTCAATAATAAATAATTTTAAAAAAAATAAGAAAAGTTAATTATAGAAAATTGAAAAAAAAAAGACCATAAGGAAAATGAAAGAAATAAAGGAAAGGGAGAAAATGAAATCCCAAAATCTACAACATACATTATAAAAATACTTTTAATAAAGGAAAGGGGAAAAAATTGAATTATAGAAAGTACTTCAAACACTTTTATATGACATGATGGAGAGACATATAAAGTAAGTAAAAAAAAAAACCAAAAATATCTTAAATTTTTAAATAATGATTTTTTTGTTATAGTAAAATGTATATAATAAATTATTTCTTTTAAGATTCATAAGATTAATTTATGAATAATTCATATTAAAAAAAAAATATATATATATATATATATATATATATATATATATATATATATATATATATATATATATATATATGAGTGAGGCTCCTGTGCACCCGGGCGCACGGAGCACATTCCGTGCGCCTTTACAATTTTCATGCCCCTTTACAATTTAAACTCCTAGCAATATATAGGTTTAAATAGGATTGGAGGGGAGGGTTGTGTTCACATGGGGACACGGAGCATCTTTCCGTGTCCCCGGGCGCACAGGAAATTTTGCATATATATATATATATATATATATATATATATATATATATATATATATATATATATATATATTCGAATAGATATTTGATTAATAATTACATTTATTCATCTAATATTAGAAAATAAACTAAAATTGCGTATGTATCATTAATGAAATACATAAATGTATGACATTAAGAAGAAATGAAAAACAATAATTTACGAATATATAAATAGGATTTTTTGTATTATTATTTTGAATGAGTTTATTATAAATAATTTTTATTTCAATCACAGCATAATGTACTCAATAAATATTTAATAAAATTTTCATTTATTTTGTCAATAAATTGATAATTGAGTGAAATAATCAATCAAACATAGTATATACTAATAGTTAATAATTAAATGAGAAAGACCGGTAAAAAAAATTAATTAAGAAAATTAGAAATTAATTTATCAAATTTCTAATTTTTATAGAGTCAAAAACCTTTATAGAGCCAAATAATAAATAAATTTAAATTATTGTTTATCATAATAACTTTTAATATGGGTTTATGGTTAAAATCTTAAGTAATATAAATTTAAAATAATTCAATTAATACTTTTTTTTATATAATTTCTTAATTATATATTAATAAAGTATCTTAATTTAAAAAATATATCTCTTATATTTTTCATATAAATTATAAATCATGGGTCATTTAATCATAGTAAAGTTTGAAGTTTAATAAAATTAGATCAATATTTAATGTTTTTTTAGTTGACATTTAACCCATAATCAAATTTAATATAAATGGTTTCAAATTTAAAATTTATAATTTGTCAATAAGAAGTGATATCAATTAGGAACAATTGCATTATTATTAATCCAATATTTAAATGCATCCAATTAAATTATACTTTTAAAAAATAATTTACACATTACAGATTGATATATACAATTTATAAATAAATAAATATATATATATGAACAAATAATATATACAAATAACAATTTAATTTAAACTATTATTATAATAAATAATAATAATAATTAAATTTAATATCTCATCACATTGAAAACAAAACTTCTAACATACCATAATTGTATTAAACGAAATGATTGTATAATATTGATGTTTGGAACCAATTTAATATACTCTTAATATTATAACAATTTCTTACATAAGAATATTAATAAGAATACCTAACACAGATTATGAATAAAAGTCTTTAAAAAAGAATCATAACAAATAATCTAATGCTAATCATGTAAATATGATATAAGTACTGTACACATCAAAATCTTTTCACCTATAATCACTACACTTTAAATTACATTCTATACAATACCCCTAAATAGAGACGAGTTCAACTTCACCTATAATCACTACATTTTAAATTACATTCTATACAATACCCCTAAATAGAGAGGAGTTCAACTCTATAGTCAGAAATGTGATATCATATTCAATTTCAAGTTAAAGGTATTTGTGAGAAACATCATTATGTAATTAACATTTATCTTGCAAGATCGGAATACTTTGATGTAAATCAATAACTCATTTAGCACAACCTATTAAAAAAAACATAATTATACAATGAATTATAAAAATAGAGGATACATGAAAATAAATATAAAAATATGAAATTAAAAAAATAGTAGTGTGAGTGAGCAATTTAAAAGAGGAATTAATAAAATAGAATTAGATATGATGATTCGTAATTACAAAAAATTGCATTGACATAACAACATATAGATTAAAAAAAAAAAGATAAATGTACCTCATATTTAAAATATTTAAAAAAAATAAAAATATTTGGAGAAATAAATAAATAAACCCCAAATATACATTACATATAAATCCTCAAATAAATAGGAAAAGAAGAAGATGAATTAGAATAAGATGTAAAGAGAAATGGAATTATGAACAAAATAAATTAGCTAAAAAATATTAAAATGAGTGAGATGAATATGAATGTAAATTTGATCATGTGTTTATATAGACACAACATTAAATGACTAATTAATTGATATTATTAAAAGAAATTATAAGTCATAATTACCCTTTCTAAATGCATAAAAGGGTTATAAGAAGACCAAAAATAGAAAATAATAAATTCAAACGGCGGGAATTAATTTCCATGTATATAAATCTTCCATCCCTATTTTTGTGTGAGCTTTTTCAGAATGTTGAGTGTGATAACATCTTTGCTATTTGAAAAATGTTGAGTGTGATAAAATCTTTGATATATATCTATACTCCTTATGTAGGGTTAGCAATATAAATATTCTGCTATTTCTCAAATTTAACCAACAATTACATAATTATTTAGAGTTGTAATTTAGAGTTTAATATTTATTTTTAAAGTGTAGTTTTAGTTTTAAGAATATAATTATTAATAATTAATCATACTATATTAAAAGTGGGAAGCCACTTGAGAAACATTTCCTCCAATAATATCCCTACCAATTTTTCTATTTTACCTGTCTATCCTTAATTAAAATTAATACTATCGTTCATATTATTTATTGTTGATATATATTCTATTCTATGTATGAGGCAGATGTTTAGGGGTGTAAACGGGTAGGGTATGGTACGGGTATGCCAAATCCATACCCTACCCTATATCTATTTCCTTCATCCATACCCTACCCTATTACCCTTAAATGTATCATCGGGTAGGGTACGGGTATTATCCATCGGATAAATGGATATCCACCGGGTAAACGGATATCCACTGGGTAAACGGATATCCACCTATTTTAAAATGACCACCCTAATTATCTTATTATTCTCATTTATCCCTATGATGCCGATACATCTCTTTATCTTATTCGCCTCAAATAAATACAAATGTCCAACATATAAATAAATCATCACTCTTAACCACACAAGAATCATGAATCAAAATACAAAATAAGGCTTCAAGTTATACTAATAGCATTAAAAAAACCCAAGTAGCACGATAAAAACTAATCAAACTAATCAAACAATGTTTATAAAATCATCTTCAACTGTTGCATGGCTTCAAGTTTACACAGATTTGATAACTTCAAATGTAACAAAGATCTTCATAGTTTCATAATCTCAAATTTAATTGTCAACAGATTCATCCTAAAAAAAAATACATATATAAATATTAAAGGACATATTTTAATAACTATCATTATAATAATAATAAGTATAAAGAAATTAAAAAAAAATATATATATATATATATATATATATATATATATATATATATATATATATATATATATATATATATATATATATATACACGGGTAAACGGATAGGGTAATCGGGTAGGGTAGACGGATATTTTATAAAAACCATACCCTACCCCTACCCTTAACTTTTTAAACGGATACGGGTAATATCCTACCCGATACCCGATTATACTCTACCCTACTCTTACCCGATCGGGTATTACCCGCCGGGTACACGAACCCGCGGGTAAAATTGACACCCCTACAGATGTTAGCTTTTTATCAATTTGAAACGCCTATTCAATTGTTAAAGAAGACATTTATTAACTTAATTTTTTTATTAATTATTTTATTAGTTATTCCATTTAATTTATTTCTGTGATTTTCAATTCCAAAAATCCCTTGAACTTCTACCCATTTAATTCATAAGCTATAGTGGCTCCCCTAAATCACCCACAACCATACTGAGCCGGCCGCAATTCCTTACCAGGTATTAAAACTGAGATAAATTGAGTTGGTGCAATGGATTTAGATTACGGAGTAGCAATCTGGGAGCTTTCTGATCTGCCGTATCAACCCTGCCTTCAAGTTATTAATCATTCTTCTTCTTCTTATTATTATTAGGTCTTCTTTTCTAAATATCCAAACTGAAAAGGGTACTACCAATTTGTCTGTGCGCGAGAATTTAATTGCGTGATTGCTGCCAAAACGAGATCTCTGGAGTAATGGTAGTTTGTTTTGGTCGAATTTGATAGGAGATATTGACAACGTTATCACAGAGTAATGGGGATGCAAATATACTGTGCCATTGTGCCTTTTCTTGCTGAAAATTTTAAGGTAACACTCCATGTTTAGTTCAATTAACTTCACTTTGTATTTGCTTTAATTATTATTTTTTATTTTTCCGTATCCATTTTTGGTGCATTGTGTTCATTTGAAGGTAGCTCTTTTAATTGAAATTAAGATCGCTCTATCTCTTTTGATGAACGCAATCAACGGATGAAGGTAGTATAGCAGGGAGGAGACGGCAGTGGAGGACTTGGTGATGGGGGCCCGGATCGCTGTAAGTATTTCTAATTTCTACTCCTATTTCTCTTTCAATTCCGATCTTTCAAATGGCTGGAAGTTAACGTGGTTGAAATTTGGGATTCAATTCTCTATCTTGAACAAACTTATCTTTCACCATTGTTATAGATTATCTTTGGGCTTCCTGTTCCTGTCATTACTGTCATTACTCTTTCGGTGTTTGTAATACTATTTTAGTTTGGCTCCAAAATGATTTTGGGCATCATCCTATTGGTTGGTTCCTTGTAAGCTGGTAATATTTTGATTGATACACAAGGGGGACTTTTGTGTTACTGCTTAATTGTTTAATGCATGTGATAGATGACGAACGAGGAATACATTTGTGGGTACTAATTGCTGGTATGCTTTGCAATCTAGCATAGAGTACTCTTCCACACTCTATTATGTATATTTATCACCCTCACCATTTTATTGACTCCTATTATTCGAATTTTGTAGTATTCATCTTTGAATAGTAGTATATGCATATATTGCACCCATATTTGATAATATTGCTGATGATGAGAAGTGATTGTTTTGTGTAGAATGGCACCAGAAGTTGTGGATGATTCTGATATTGATTATTCAGATAGTGACGAAAGTGCAGGTGATGGTATGGTGTGGATAATGGTATGAGTGGCTTTCTTAATCAGGAGAATAACTTTGAGTTTGATGAGGATCAGGCTTCCCAATATTTAGGTGATTTGATGAAGAAACTGAAGCTGATTCTGAGATGATGGTAGGTTTTTGTTAATAATTAATTGCTGGTATTTAATAGCAAACTTGACAAATATGAATTAGTTTTAGATTATACTCTATTCCTTGAACTGTTGAAACGTGTTTCCTCAAACATCTCTGGAACACATTCTCTCTATACGGACCGAGTTTGTTCTACTTTGTGTGTATTCATAAGTTGCTCTCTGATTAAGGATTAAGTTGCACGAAATTAAAATCTGCAATTTACTTACATTTTAATGGTTCTTATCGACATAGTTCATGGTGATTTTTTATGTCTAAATAAATGCTAAATGTCTGTATTGTACCAGACTGTACACCAAAGACAAAGAGTATTATTTCTAAATTTAGAGCGAAATCGAACTCAGGCAGCGGAATTTGGGGTGCTATGTTAATGGGAGTTGGCAAAGGAATTGGCCAATTGTTTGTTCTGGTATGTTCGAGTTCCTTTTCTTAATGAAGAAGTTTCAAATTTTTTTGAAGTTTGTAGCTTGCTTTGGTTTTTTTATATGAAAATTTGAAGCATCATGCTGCATTTGGGATTACTGAGTAAATTAAAATTGGGATGAATAAGTCAATCCATCTTCCAGTTGATTTTGGTAGTGTTAATTCATGCTTTAATTCAATTAATTTATAGGGATTTTGATGTATATAACTCCGAAAATATTAATAGCAGAGAAGAGGCGGAAGTGGAGGAGTTGATGGTGAGGAGTCGGAGGACGATAAGGCGGCATGTTTGCAAGTATGTATTTTCAAAAAATTGGGATATAATACTGGGTTAGAATATTTCCAATAGCCATTACTTCGTTGAAATAATATCTTATTTTCATTTCTCTTTCAATTCTGGTCTTTCGAATGGCTGTGAGTTGTTGGTAATTAGTTTGCAGATAAACACATTCCTTTTTATACAAGTGTTACATATAGTTTTGTTACATATGTATTTTTTGGACACAAGCTGTTGTTTTGGATTAAATTAGAGCCATTATTTTGGATATTATATATTAAAAACATCAGTTTCAGTAAATGAGGGGAAACAAAAAAATCGTGATACATTTATGAATTTGATTACGAAACATGATATTTTGTTACATAGTACTTTTTTCTCAATGAATCATACACTTTTTCTGGTGTAATTGAAGAGATGATGAATGATGTTGTGGATGAAGCATTGGAATTTGAAGACATAGAAGAGGAGACCGAAGAATAAATCGACAAGGTCTTAACAGAAATTGCTGGAGAAACAGCTGCACAACTTCCTGAAGCTGTTAGAAAGTAGAGAAAGCTGCTACAAGAGAACAAGTAGAAGAGGTATGTTTGACACTAATACTTGATACTCTGTGCTGTTTTGGTTTTATTTGCTATTTATGGTTTTTAATTTCTTGCATCATTTCAGGAGAACGTTGATAATGAGGAAGAAATGTAAAGAATTAGGGCTCGTCTAACAGTTACCATGAGTGGTGGTAGTCCACGACATTTTGCAGCAATTTTATTTCCAATCTGTTGCAGTTGAGGAGGCAAGTTCTACTATCGAACACCTTCTCTAATAGTTCCCAACATTGCTCACCGGACAAAAATGCCAGCTCATGATTCAAGCTATTAGGTGGAACCATGATGGGATTGATTGTAGATTAACAATTATCAGTAGTGAAACAAATATGCTAGACATGTTTCTCGACTACATATGAGACGTTTTTTCCTTTTTGAATATTAAGTTATATGGCTTTGGGTCCTTATTCTAAGCTATTGTTACTTGCCATAAAAGTCAGTAATGAGTGCAGCTGCAGAATGAATTACATGGTCTTACTTTATCAACCTTTGCATAATTTTTTTTTGTATAAACTGAGATAAATATTTAAACATAATTCAAACTCATGTGCCCCTTGTAAAAAAATGCAATGAGAGGCCGTTCACCCTCGAACATTCAATGACACAATCATATTCTATAAATGTTTGAACGAAATAATTTTTGGGCTTTGACCCGGCCCCTTTTCTTTGTTATTTTGTCAGTATATTCCTATAAGTTTATTTGGTTAATTTGCCCTTTCCACTTTCTCTTCTATGAGTTTCATAATTATTCATTAATTAAATACATCACTTCATACAATTGTGTTTTTCCTTATGAATTTAAGATTTGAAGAAGTTGGTTTTCTTCTCATTGTGCCCACTTCTCATTGTGGCCACGGAATAACTCGCGATTTTTTTTTTTGTTTTCTCTTTTCTGGATTTTAGAAATCCAATAAAATTGGCTGGATGTGAAAATAATAATCTTGATATAGTTGGAAAAGAGGTTAAGAGAATATTTGATCAAAAGTTAGAGATAATACCAATTATAGTCATGTAATCTTCTTGAATTCAATTTTAAATTTAATCTTATAATTTTTAAAAATTTCAAATGTAGTCTTTTACATAAATTTTAGTAAAAAATAAAAGTTATTTCATAAAATTCATAAAAATAAAAGAGTGAGGCTTGCGTGCACCCGGGCGCACGGAACACATTCCGTGCGCCTTTAGAAATTTTGTATTATGGGTAAGGGTACATTAATTTGGTCTAAAGGGTATACACTTTAATTACTAAAAGGTATACAATTTTGTTCTAAAGGGTATACACTTTTTATTAATATTTTTTTTTCTTTAGAAAATAAAGGGTACACATTTTTATACTAAAGGGTATACAATTTAACACAAAATTCTAAAGGCGCACGGAGTGTTGTCCGTGCGCCCAAAATTTTCTTTAGAAAATAAATGGTACACATCTGTATACTAAAAGGTATACAATTTAGCACAAATTTCTAAAGGCGCACGGAAAGTGTTCCGTGCGCCCGGGTGCACAGGAGCTTTTGCCAAAATAAAAACAATTGTTTTTATTTATTCTGAAATTATTTATTTAGCAATGTTAATTGTAAAAAAATATAAATGCGCATAACACATAACAAATAAATGAATAAATTAAAGATTAAATAACAAAAAAGAACACTTCTAAAGAGAATAACGAAAGAAAACGTCACTGTGACGGGTATCGCACGTCAAAATAATCTAGTTAATTAAAAAGAGGAGGTCTTAGGCAATACCTGCTCGTTATTATAAATTAAATAGAATTTGACAATGCTATTTATTTTTAATTAAAAATATAACGTAATTGTCCCAATTAAGATAAAACATAATTGTGATTTATTATAGAAGATTACAGCTGATTATGTTAGTGCAATGGTGCATGTATTAATTAAGTGATGTCAGAAGAAAACGAGGTTATCTCATTTTATATCAATTTGGGCTTTTCAATCCACTATATTCTGTCCAAGGCCCATTATGACAACTCTTAATAACTTGACCCAGAAGAAATTAACTCACGCTTCATACCAACTTATAATTCATAAAGTCAAAGGTAATCACATGAGACTGGTTGACCAATTGTTAAAGTATGCTTGCTATATAGGTAAAGTATGTTAATTTATAATTAAAAGTATGTTTTTCTAAAGTATGATGAATAATGAATTAAAATATGTTTTTAAAGTGTTATAATATGATTCACTACAAACATACTTTAACTACTAATAAGCATACTTTACCTATATATCAAGCATACTTTAACAACGGATCGACTCGCTTCACAATCATCTCATGTAATTACCGTCTTGAATAAATTGTGCCCATAAAAAAAAAAACTACGAACGTAAGAATAAAGAGTGAGTCTCATGTAAACCCGATTTACATGTAAACCCTATTTTAGCCCCATAATTTTTATAAAATCCAATTTTGATCCGTTAATTTTTTAATTTTTTATTTTACTCCTTTAATATTTATAATTTTAGTACTATTATTTTTTACTGTTTCAATTTGATTCTTTTATAAATTTTTTGCAAAATTTACAGGACTTGCAAAAATTAATAGGACTTTGTAATTTAAAAAAAAATTATAAAGGACCAAACTAAAATTTAAAAAGTTTGGATTAAAAAAAGAAATTTGAAAATTACAAACTAAAATTGATATGAAGTACTAGTTCTAAATTGGACTCTTTTAAAATTACAAGACTAAAATATATATTATATCGATCATTGAACTACTTTATGACATAAGAATCTATGCATCCAGGTTAATTTTTTTCATATCAAACAACATCAGATTTAATTAGATAATGTATATTTATTTTTTAATGAATGTATATTACTATTTGCATTAAATTTTACCATTAATTTTCATATTAATAATGCAATTATATAGTTTCAATCTACTATGCAGATATAATTTTTTTAAAGCACGTATTATTTACAAAGATTTCAATATTATGGTAAAAAGTACCAATGAACATAGAATAACGTATTACTTCTAGCCTGACATGTGGTTTCCTGGACGTGGGTTCTGAACTCTCCGAATTATTCGGTTTACAAATTGAATACTAGTGCATAATAAAAATAGTAAAAAAAATTGGAAGTACTGCAGTAGCTATGCTTAAATCGGATCAAATTATAGATCAAGTATTTTGTATCAATGTGATTCGTGAATATTTCAGTTTTACAATTTCTTTTGTAATATTTTGTTGATCTGTGTATCATATTGCAGTAAATAAAGTTGTTGGTATAATTATGTTCTGAAGATCAATTTATACTCTTTTTCCATCTTTACATCTTCAAAATTCCTCGTTATCTCAATTTTGTTGGTTTCACAAATATTGGAGTAGGTGAGGATGGCAGAGAGTGCAGTATCTTTTACTTTGGAACGACTCAGAGAGGATGGACAAATACTTGGTGGGCTTGGAGGAGAAGTTGAGTATATCCAAAATGAGTTGGCGCAGATGAGAGAGTTCCTAAGAATTGCTGATGCAAAAGAAGACACCAATGCTAGCCTTAAAGAATGGCTTCGCCAACTCCGTGAAATCTGCTATGATGTTGAAGATGTTCTTGACGAATACATGCTCCAATTTGGAGGACTAGGGGCTGCAAATGGGTTCATTGACCGCATCAAGAAAGTATATGCTTCTATTAAGAATTAGATTGCTTCTGATATCCAAGCTATCAAGTATAGATTGGATACAGTCTCAAAAAGTCGGAAGAGATACCGAGATATGTATGCCGACATTACCGTGCCAACAAAAAATGAACAGTACGATGGCAGAGGCGATGCCCTATTCTTGGAAGACACTGATGTTGTGGGAATTGAAAGGCCAAAGAAGAAGCTTTTGGAGTGGATCGGGTTGATGGCTGATGGACTTGAAGTGATTTCAGTGGTGGGAATGGGAGGAATGGGCAAAACCACTCTAGTTAAGAAGGTTTACGATGATGAATGGGTGAAGAATTATTTTGATAGACATGTTTGGATTGTTGTTTCGGATTACAAAGATGTCAAGGATATGTTGGCAAGTCTTATTAAGAAACTGGTTGGTGAATTCAAGGAATCACCCATTCCAGAAGAGTTGGGAAGCATGAGTATCGATGACATGAGGAGTTTCATTCTTGAGTTCCTCCGTGGATGCAAGTACATAATTTTTCTTGATGATGTTTGGGGCACCTCTACTTGGGAAATCATCAAATTTGCACTTCCCAAGAAAGGCACCCATGGTTGCATAATCATCATCAAGAGATTGGGGAAGTTGTTCTCTCTCAGTTACAATGACCTTGCCTTGCTATTTCAAATACTGTTTTTTGTACCTAAGCATTTATCCAGAAAGCCACTTGCTGCATAAAAAGCAAATAATTAGGTACTGGATGGCAGAAGGGTTTGTGTTATCGAAACGAGATTTGACAATGGAAGAAGTAGGTTATGACTATCTCAATCAACTTGTTAGCCCAAGTCTAATTCAAGTTGCAGATAGATCTGCTAATGGAGGGGTTTTATTTTTTCGTATCCATGACCTAGTACGAGAATATATAACTTTAAAGTCAAGGGAACACAACATGATAACTGAATGTGATGGAGGGGAGATGTTGTGGCCTAATAAAGTCCGACGCATAGCTATTCACAAATTTACCTATTTCTCCATAGAGACAAACAAGTTCGATAGTCTCCGATCTCTAGTTTTGAGATGCAGTGTAAATGAGGAGGAGTTTGGCACGATCAAGAAGTTAATCAGCAGATGTCGACTTTTAAGGGTGTTGGATTTGGGAGGAGCTCCAAAAGAAACTATCCCAAGTGAAGTTTTCAAATTATATCATCTCAAGTGCCTACGTTTGAGGGATGCTCAGATCAAATTCATTCCAAGCTCCATAAAATATCTTGTGAATATGCAAATATTAGATCTCACTGGTTGTGAGTTGAGTAAGTTGCCTGTGGAAATTCTAAGGCTCCGCAACCTTCAACATCTTATTGTTTTCACAAATAAGGAGGACACCACATTTCAAAGTATGCAGGGGTTTAAGGTTCCATTTGACAAAAGTAATTGCTTCTTGTCTTTGGAGACATTTTTTGTGTAAGTGCAGATGAGGTTGAGGTGGTGAAAGAGATAGGGAAGCTGACACAGTTGAGGGATTTAGGAATTGTGAAGTTGAGAAGTAAAGATGGAGAGGAGTTGTGCTCTTCCATTGCCAAGTTAACGAATCTTCGCGAGCTACGCATTCGTTCAGCTAAAGAGTGTGAGAAGTTAAACCTCGACCACTCTTCAATATCTTTGCCATTTTTAAGAAAACTTTATCTGGAAGGGTGTCTAGAGAAAATACCTGAATGGATACCGTCTCTGAATTGACTCTATCTACGTTGGAGCGGATTGAGGGAGGACCCACTCAACAATCTTAAAGATTTACGCAATATGGCATACCTTCACATTCATATTGCTGATATGGAGGGATTGAGTTTCATAAACCACGGATTTCTGAAGCTCAAAGAATTGTGGCTATCGAAATTGAAATACCTAAAACGGGTGAGGGTGATAGTGGAGAAGGGGTCCATGCCCCTTCTTCAATCCTGGGTTATGAGGGATTGCAAGATGTTGATTGAGATACCTCAAGGAATTGAGCATTTGATCAATCTTCAAAAGGTGGAGTTTCAAAATATGGGGAAAGAATTCTTGGAGAGAGTCGGTAATGAGAAAAGATATGAAGGGGACAATTGGAGACTTGCTGCAGTTCATAATGTTCGTTTCTTCAATCAAATGGATGATGGCACGTGGAATAGACAACATGTTTAAGAGTACTCCTTAAAACACTCCTGCTACAATTATGTGTACCTTCTTTTTCACTCTAATTCCATCGTACTTGGATTTTGCTTTACTTACCCCACAATAATTGATACAAAATTATGTTTAGAAAATGTATTACTCCTCCACAGTCAACTCATTTACATTTTCTGCCCTTTTTTTGTTCACATCTTCACATTCCATAATAGAAATTCAACAACAATCCTAATAACCTTTTTATAATATGACTTTATTTTAAATTTGTCATCAATATCTTACTCACATAACATACTTTTCTATTCATTATTATCTTATCATAATTTTTATACGGAAACAAAAACTTACAAAGCCAGTTGGAGGCGATTAGCGAGGAAGACACTAATCAACTAGTGAACAATGACTTAATCAACTAGTGAACAATGACTACGCCAGAAGGAATGTATCAAAAACAAAACAGAAGAACTTGGCTAAAACAGAAGGGTGATAGACATTAATGATAGTTTCAAGTTCATAAAACAACATAATTATCAATGGAATTATCACCCAAGTTAATCTATGTATTCACCATGTCCAAATAAGAAGGGTATAGCCATAAATAAATAAAGCAAAAAAAAAAATATATATATAGTATGCTATGAAGAAGCCACCTTGCAATGGAGTTTTCCAATTGAAGGCCAAATAAAAAATAAAAAATTACACATACCTATTCTTTGATCAAGGGAGGTCAAGAAACGTAGGTTATGATTGTTACTCCTCCTCGAATTTAGTTCGGCAGCGGCATTCAAGAGAACGGATGGAGATTCCTCCTGAATATCTAATAGAATTTGTTGAAAATATTTTAAAGAAATGTGAGGGCTTGCCACTAGCTCGTTGTGATAGGTGGGCTTCTAGCCACGAAGAAGGACGACGTTGAAGAATGGCAGTCTAGTTCTTTGTGCCAGGTGTCATAAAAGAAGATAGCCAATTCCAAGCATCCTAGTTCAGATCTCTTATCTCAGTTGAAGGGGAAAAGGATAAATAGGAGCTTGGGTGATGAATTGGATGAAGGTGAGAATCTCAAGTGGTTGGGGTTCTCTCTACATTACAATGACTTGCCCTACTATCTTAAATACTGTTTTTTATACCCGAGTGTTTATCCAAAAAGTGGCTTGCTGAATAAATTGCAAATCATGTCTTATAGGATGTCTTATTTTCAACTCTACAGGCTAGTTTTATAGGTCCGCGGGCTAATCGGTCTGAGCCAAAATGACTCGATTTTAATTTTAAACATACTGAAAAAATACAGACGTATCCTTTTTTTTTTATAGTTAATCGGCCGGCACTATGGGCCTCTGTGCTTTTTAATAACTCTAATCAATAACCATAGCCAGATTAGCTAGTTAACAAATTGAGTAAAATGAATACATCGTAATAGAATCTGTAGGACAGGATCATGCAAGTGTTTCCTATTTTATATTAATTGAATAAAAAATTTAATTTTTAAAATTAATAATTAGCGGGTTATATACTAATTGTCATTTTAACTCTTCATCTAGGTGTATCATGTAGTGTTGGAGCCATTAAATAACGTTCATGTTTATTCTTGCTGATGATTCATGGCAAATATGACTTTATTATCTATTGCAAGTTTTCTGTTGGATTTAGTAGGCAGTTTTTGGTGTCCACTATAACCTGTGCCTTAATTTTTCATTACTCATATATATATAAGTTGGCCTTCTTACAATTGAAATTGAAATTATACCTTGGAATGGCAGTTCAACCAAAGGATAATTTGAGTCGATGTATATTCGACCAAAATACAGCATTGCAACATTTGATCAATCACTGAAAATGGCAGCCCAAGAATCCATCCAGCTACCTGAAGACAACTGCAGCATTTCTGAGTGCCAAATAGCGTTGAACGTAATCATTCGGGAGAGATCTTATAACCTTGAACACTTGTGCATCCGCATACCGGAGCTTGGTTCTCGGATCAAAATAAGGTGCCTACACAGGTTATAACATTTTCATCCACATGGCTAATCTAAATGAAAACCGAGTAATACAAATGCATACCTCATATCCAGTTATATCACAGATTCTTTTGCAAGGATGCATAGATGGTGGTGTTTCGATGTTAACATCTGTGAGTAACACGAGAAACTACATTACTCACCACCATAAATTCGATGAATTCAGCACGGAGAGGAGGAACTTACAATTGGGCTCATCAGGGGGATAATTTTGGTAGTTTTCAGCAGGAATAAGCTGCTTGAGATGTTTCCACCTGAATCTGGCTTGTCCTTTGGGATACTTTTCATACATCTGAATCTTTTTAAACTTCATGTGAGTGGGCAACACCATCTCTGCTTCCACCACTTCAGCCTCCATCTGCAGCAACATTGATGTCATGATTGTGCTAAGCAACAAACAACTAATAAAGGATTGATAAAATATAACTTCGGTTCACAAGAAAATGCATGAACGAGACGCTGAAGTAGGCATTTCTGAAACAAATTTACATGAGTTTCACACAACATAGAATTTCACATCCTAATTTATCCCTTGCAATCATTTCAGCTAGTTGATAATGTTACCACAACACCAAATGCTCTCAGAAAATTTCTGTAACTAAAAAATAAAATAAACACAAAACTGCTCAATTTAAATTATTACAAACAACCAAAGTAAAATCATCTAAAACAACTGAAATTCGGGAGACCATTAAGCAAACCTCATTGACACACCTGATATCCCCAATTCAAACCCTAATTATGATACCAATCAAGAAATCCAAAATCAGATAAGAAATATACTCCGATTGCAACTGTGTTGCAATTGGAAAGACGTGAAAAGGGAATTTACTCGACTGTACAGGTGGACTAAGTCTGATGAATAAAGGGAGAGAAACAACGGCCTGTCAATTAAGGAGGTGGTGTTCCAGTGAATATAAATTAGACATCAAGAATTTGGAAGATCAGATTAAGGAGGTGGTGTTCCAGTGAATATAAATTAGAAATCAAGAATTTGGAAGACCAGCACATCGAAAACCAATTAAGATGTATTTCTTTTTAGATGCATAACTAGTGAAGGCAGCACCTCAATTGTTGAGGTGTTAACCTGTGCATGTTGTATAATGTGATGATGTTATTATGTAAGTTCTGTTTTTGTATTTATATATATATTAGTATCCTTAAATCGTATGTAGTATATTAATGGGTAACTCCATTTTTTTATCTTACTTATATGCACATGAAAGTAGTTATTAACACATTATATTATAACAACTGTGGCTGACAATCTGTTTATGTGAGAACTTCTTTTTAAATAGTCAAATTCCAACAAATTTAGACTCAGCAAAATCTAGAAATAGTTGGTAGACGACACTAGGAAACAATATTTCAAGAGCTAAAGGTGAGAGTCCCTCATTAATCAGCGAGTCAGTGAGTTGTAAAATAGGGCAAAAATTTATCTCTGAAGGCTCTAACAGTTTTGGTAGAGACAATTAAATATCTTAAAAACCAAGGTAAAAAGAAACATTTGTTAAAGATGACAATACTGTTTCTACAATTACAAAAGCTCCATCCCCCTCTAGCTCCACCAAGAATTAAGGAGAAACATTAAACTGACAATTGTATGTTTAAAAGTAAAACACTCTCTGTTCTCATTTAAACCACAGCATCCTAACATTGAGCTGGAGTTCACAAGCTTCAATTCTAGAGGAACTTACTTATGTAAGAAAAAAAAAACTGGAAAATGAAAGGAAAACACTGAAAGAAACTGCTCAAACTGTTTATTAATTTGGTCCTTATGAGAAAATTTTACGTAAATAGGAAATATCACGACCATGGAAAATAAATAGATTTGAATCACCTCCACAACTAAAATCCATTAATCTAAGTTAAGCAGCAGAAGTCAAATGCCATTAAGAGTAGGTTTTGACCCTTGAAGCAACAAGCTATTTAAATTTGGATTCATGCCATAAACTAAAACTTATCACTTTTCAGAAGACAAGAAAGAATTTTGTTGAGTCATCTACAGAGAAGAAGATGAGAAAAAAAAAATCATGCTCACAAATTCAACTAAATTTACAAAAGCACAAGTGTTCACTTATTAGCCCATATTTGACATTTCTATATGAAGGCTCAATTTCTCTATAGTCATTCAAGTATAACAGTTTCATAATCTCTAATTCCCAGAAATATGAGGAGACGAAAAATTAGAAAATACAGAGTTCACCAACTTTATGGTGGACTGCATGATGCTCCATTAAAACAGGAATATAAATTTGCTAGGCAAGTATTACAAACATATCCTAATCTCGAATTGCAGAAACATGATATTGCATTGTTTTTCCAAATATGCATCTATGTTCCTTTTGATTTATGTCTTACTAATCAAACATATTGATATCAAGAAGCCTTGTACATATAAGATTATTTTAATACATATCAAAATTGGAGGTAAAACCCACTCACCAAATTAAAATAAAAATCTGTCCCTTGAATGAGTTTCCCTTGAAGCAGGCAGCGTTCTAGAAAATTTTCAACTTAACACTACAAAGTTTTTCATGGCTTACTTATTCAATGAGCTAAAACTTACTCAGCATTTTGATGCCAAAAGTAATTGGAAAGCCTGCAAAGGAAAAAAAAGAATGTTTTCTGTATACTATAATCATTCCTTTATTGCTACAGGTATAATCTACAAGGATTTAAATCCATAAAACATCTCAGTTCAAAACAATGGGCAAGTTTCTCAGACAGATTTTGACTTGTCTTATTTCAATTTGACATCTTGCAAGCCACTATTATGTCCTCATTTCTTATTGTAATCTTCCTTGGCTTTCAGATTTTAACACATGATCAATTGACATTTACTGAAATATAATGCGCAATTTGCAGCTTTTAGTTCTAGAGATAAATGAAAAGGAAAACATTCAAAAACTCAACATACTCTCTATGGTGAACCAACAAGAGTATCAAATGATTTTGTTGGTAAAATAGAATACAAAGCTCCGGATAGTAACTTCAGTAATTGAGAATTTTTAATTTTGTTTCTGTTTCTTTCTTTCCTTTGATTGTTTGTCCTTGAAGTTTTAATTATTACCATTCCAAACTTCTAGATTCATTCTAATGTGCAACTGTAAAGAAGTTTACTTTCTTCACGAGAATCCTGATGTTTTAGGTTGCCCTATGCCACTATTCTCGTGTCCAGAAGCTAAGAGGTTCCTCATGTCGCTTTGCGCCGGAGTAAAACGTGAGATTTGAAACTCATCAATGAATATACTCGGTCTATTTTAATCACTCAAAACAATAACTAGCTCTTCAGTCACATTAATAGGCCACGGACTATCAAAGAACAGAGATGTAGCAAAGAGAAACTTAAACCTCAATTCAATTACCAGGTGGACAACTTAGATAATCAGATAAATCTCAGAAAAAATTACATACGAACAGATGTTATCACCATTTACATTGCATGATTAAGAAACTGTCCTCGTGTTACAATTGGCAAAGCCTAAACGTTCAAATATACTAAAGTACACCACTATCACACATTAAAGAAAAAAAAAAAAGATCAATTGATATTCTTGAAAGATAACTTCAACTTTGATTAATGTCATTGACCATTGCTCTTAAATTATCAAACACAAGTGCACAACAGTCATATGTACAGCGGGCCTAGTTTTAGAGTTTTCATCGAACAAACAGCAAAGGAAAAAATGAGAGGCCATTTATTACACAGACCATAGTTCCATCTCCCATTATGTCACACTGTAAATATTTCAGTGAAAATGAAGAAACAATTCATCCAGTTGTTTCTGTGCTTACCTAAAACTGTCTCAACAAAAAGAAACAATTTTTTAAGCTCTGCAATTAATAGGAAGCAATGAGACTCTGCAACCCAATCAGCTACCCTGCCCTATTGGACCAAAAGGTAAAAGGGTTTAATGGATCAATTGAAAAGGCTCGAGTGGAAGAAACTAATCACACAAGGTTTCAGTAGGAAGAGCCAAAATGAATGCGTAAATATCTAATCAAACAAATCATTAACTTTAACAAAATTCTGTATTTTCCAGATTTCAAAATTTAAGACTTAGATTGAAGCCCGCCTATTGCAATCAATTGCACAAGAAGAAGAAAAATCAACTCAACCGCAAACATGTTGCTATGAATACAAATCATAGGATTACACATACACAGCATATGCAACTGTAAACAAGTCTACTTTCTTCACGAGAATCCTGATGTTTAAGGTTGCCCTATGCCACTATTCTCGTGTCCAAAAGCTAAGAAGTTCATCATATCATTTAGCGCTTGAAGCTTTAGTCAAATTCACTGAAATTCAATATCGCCATAAAATATATTTGCATCAACGTTCTACGATAATTTTACCAACAGCCTTAAGATCTTGTTTCCAAGAGAACCTAGCAACACTTAAAGCTCTGGCAAAGCACTCAACAAAATTTTGAGCTGCAATTATCTCCTCACAATTACAGATATATACCATAAATGGTTATCACACACTTTTTACTTGTGTAGAGCTTAACCTACCAAACTAAGTATTCAATGCACAAAAACCAAGCAATTGAGTCAAAAATACTAAGTGAACAAAACGCTAAGTACTTATGCACATAAATCGAGCAACAAATGGCACCAGAATACTGAAGAGATGAGTCAAATCAAGCAAATCTTCACAACCGACGGCTGAAAATAAATGCAAAAGGGGGGAAAACGGCCGGCCACTCAAGAGGGGAATACCTGCACCGATGAGGACGCTAAAAAGCGACGAGAAGGCGATTTTCTGCTGAAGACGTATACGAATTTTATTTTTGAGAAGAATTCATCGTCACAATTACATGGGAAATTAAATTATTTAGGAAAATGTGTTAATAAGAAGAGTTGGACAAGAAAGTCAGAAATCCGTCGCACCTGTAGGTTGTAGCCGATCTCGATAGCGGCGGCACCACCCAGAGCTGCCGTAGAAAGCTCAGTTGAGGCGGTGAAAACGCCTATAAGTACGACTGCTATGTTAAATTTCTACTCTTTGAAACTAACTGCGTAATTATGTTAACCTTAAACCAGCTTTCGTATGCATAAAGTTTATGTCGCTAAAATGACAATCTTCGTCATCTCTCACTCCCACTGACGATTTTTTTTAAAATTCGTTTACTATACCCACATGCAAACGCAGATTATTTATTTATTTATTTATTAAAATTTTATTTTATTTAATAAAAATTAATCATGTCGATTTCATTATAATTTTTTTTATTTGATCCCAAAAAAAAAGTCTAAAAGAATAAATTTTAATTGAGTGAAAAGCATGCATTATTTATTTATTTCACATTAATACATTGCAAATTATTCTTAATTTATGTAGATATATTTATCATTTTTCATGAATAATTTTCATGTTGTTACAAAAATTTATTTTTTCATTCTATATACCTAATAAAATATAGAGGAAATGCCCTCTCCCGATTTGACTTTTAAAATGCAAAAGTGCCACTCTGTACTTTAATGATCGTAATACCCCTATGTATTTATTGACTACTAACTAAGTTAAATTGTCAGAATTAGACAGAGGGACATTGTATCTTAAGAGGGCAATGATAATTTTTATCAAATTAAATTAATTTAGAGAGGAAACACCCTCTGTTGATTTTAATTATATTCTGTCAATTGAAGCTATTGACCGATGCGCATTGTACCTTAAGGGTATTTCCTCTAATTTGTATAAAATTAAATTAATTTTAATTATATTCTGTCAATTGAAGTCATTGATCGATGGACATAAATTTGATAGGGGTAGTATATCAGTGACCGAATTGAACAAAATCATTGACAGAATAGAAATTAAAGTAAATTGACAATGGGGCAATTGAAGCCATTGATCAATGGGCATAAATTTCATAGGGGTAATATATCAGTAACCGAATTGTACAAAACCATTGACAGAATAATTTTTAAATTAAATTGACAATGGAGCAATTGAAGCCATTGACCGAATAGGAATAAATTTCATAGGAGGAAATCTAATTCCGAATTGACAGACTAGAATAGACTTGAATTCTGAATTGAAGTGTTTAAATTCTATATTTTATAAGTCCGATCACATTGACCGATTGGATATTTTTATAGGTGTTTAAAATTCCAAATGTAATAGATTTTTTTAATATAATGGACAGAATAGAAATATTTGGCGTAATTTCAATTTTTTTCAAATGTTATAATGACCAAATAGAATTGACAGAATACCCAAAATTTGGATTATTAATTTTTTTAAGAGTGACCGAATAGGTGTAGAATATGTAATTTCAATAAATTAAGATAGGGGACTATGCACATATGCAGAATAATACTTAGAATTTTAGAATATGGTTTAATTGTACTTATAATAATTTGAATGGATTTTAGAATTTAACCCGTTGTAATATAAGTTAATGCAATGTAACTTAATTTTATTACTGTTAAAATAATCAACCTAAATTCAACTAAAGTAATATAACTAAAATTATGCATTTAAACATTCTAACAGTGATCATTAGTGTAAGAGAAATTACAATAATCCATATTTGTCTAAAACATGGATATCTAAATAACGGAAAAATAAATTTAAGTAAACATTCGTCAATTAGTTATCTTAAGTGGTACCAGCTCGTACATCAGGGCATGTTCTACGGTTGTGACCTTTACCATTGCAAATCGAGCATTTCATTACCTTCTTTGTTGGCCTCTCAATAGTCGAACATATTCTGGAATCCTGGGTCTCCCTGCTTGTGAATGTGGCAGTGGTTTTATGACACGCAAAGTACTAATGTCGTCCGGTATGATCCAGTCATTTGGGTGGGGAACTTGCATGACAACAGCAGACCACATGCCAACGATGTTCTCATTATAGTAATATGGTGTGACAAAAGCACTGCTGGCCAAACCTTCGGTACTGTGATT
Source organism: Pogostemon cablin (assembly GCA_023678885.1). NCBI lineage: Eukaryota > Viridiplantae > Streptophyta > Magnoliopsida > Lamiales > Lamiaceae > Pogostemon > Pogostemon cablin. The sequence continues at coordinate 19,265,103 of CM042973.1, read as the reverse complement.
CACAACAACAATTCAATAGCAATGATGGACACATACATACACCAATTAAACTAAGTTTAATATGAAACTTTAAATGAGCGTATTAGGTACTCACTCGATAGCTTTGAGTGCATGGACACAAGGAACGAGCTCAAGCTGAAATTCTCCGCAACAACATGTTTTTTCAGCAAGGTCAACAATCCAACTCAATTTATTTTGGTGTACTTTGTAGCTGTGTGCTGTAAGGCCCGATATGGAGTATGTCCTTGCCACACGTAAGAGATCAGCCAATTGTTTATGCATTTTTCTGCATAAAATTGTGTTGACTTTCTCGGCTTCTGACCTTCTTTCAAAAAATCACTTCTCCATTGTTGTCTGAATAACCTCCAACAACACACAAATTGGCAACTTTTGAGCCCATAGAATTACTGAGTTATAACTCTCAGCTGCATTTGATGATATAAACTCGTAACGTTTAATAGGATTATGGATTCTGGCCCATCTTTCGATACCTAGACCATCAATTACAGTCATCAAGCCACCGGTGTCCCTTAGACGCAGGTTATTCATTGAACTGTTACAAATGAATGTGGGTGGAGGTTAATGTGTTGATATGCATGCTTTGATTATACAAGTGATATTTAGGTTGATTAGAAGTTTCACGTACCTATCGAACTCAAACAAATTACATGAGCACATAGCCTTCTAAAATTGGCACAATGTTGCATCCCCAAAGCGTGCAATCCTCTTTTTCAAATGAAACAAGCATAAGCCATATTGTGCATTTGGAAAAACCTTTTAATAGCATGGGCAATGCTTTTGTGCCCGTCAGATACAGTCAAGAGATTATCAGGACATCCGTACGACTCATGGATTCTCTCTATGAACCAAGTCCACGAGTTGTTGTTCTCTGTGCCCCCAATTCCAATGGTTAATGGAAAATGTTATGATTTCCATCTTGTGTCACTGCAACAAATACAATTCCTTTGTATTTTTCCTTCATATGGGTTCCATCCACGACTATGATCGGGCGACTATACTACAGAAATCCCTGACGTGAAGCCGCAAGGGCATAAAAGGTGTACCTATAGATTATACACACCAAACACCTTTTAATATGATGAGATATACAATGTTGTGCGAATTTTGATAACATTATTCCCCAATAAGAAAAAATTACCTGAAACAGTGATGAGCATTTTCTCAACACGCAATTAATCCCCAAGTATGAAGGATATCAATTGTAGTTTCGAAAGTGACCAAGTTAAATATCGAATCCACAGGACGGATAAATATCACTTTAGTTATTTTCTAGCAATTATGACTATGTTGAGAATTGTAATTTTGATTTGTAAATTAAATAATAATTGAAATAGCAATTAAATAATAAGAACAAGAAAATAGTAGTTGTGATCAAATAAGATAGTAGGTAGTTCGTCAAGCCATCCAGTTTCATTCGTTAATTCATACTTTCGTGTGTCGATGTCCGACTCTACCTTGTGGTTTATGGACGCATCGCTAGACCATACAAATCTATTCTATAGACACAAATAGATAAGTTTTTGACACGTGTAAATATCCTCAGAGCAAGACGTATACTTTATCTCCCTTTCTAGGTACTATCATAATCAATTATTTACCGTGCACTTAGTACTCTAGCCCGATTTGATCTCCCTTTTTAGGTACTATAAAGTTATACTCTTTATCCTAATTGTTAACCCGAATTCAATTCAATTAGCAAATATTCATATAAGACAGTTCTAATAAGACTTCGGAATCCCTTCACTTAGAATTATAATAATAAACACTGCTCATTAGTGAACGCACTCAACCAATAACCATGTTATGCATTCAGACTCTACACAACGATTATTGATGCACAAAACAACTGAGTATGGATTAAAAACGTGCAATCTTATATAAACTAAACCACAAGTAGTGTTGTACAGAATATACACACGAAGTACAAATTTAACTCATGAAACCTTCATAACCCTAGAACTACCGAAGTGGCTCTAGCCCATGATTGATCTAAGAACAATCATGGTTTGTTGGACCAATCTTACTTGAATCTCCAGCTACACCTCTGTCACCACCCTCCGGATGGATCACTAATCTCTTCTCTTGTCTCCTCTTATGATTCTCGCGTTGTCGTTCGTCGTTATTCTCTTTTCTTGACTGCATGAGCCTCTTTTTATACTTGTAATCACGTCTCTAGGGCTTGGAATGGGCTTTTCAAGTGATCCCACGTGTTTTGGCCTCGAAAATCCGGATAAGGTAAGTTTCCGCATTTTGGTTCGACCTCGTCAAACAGGTCGAACCATCGACCACAAGTCGAACCACAGGTCGAACCCTGCTACTGGACACATTCTGCACTTGGTTCGACCTCTTGTACAGGTCGAACCACTCCCTTATAGGTCGAACCACGCTACTGGACAATTTCTGCTCCTGGTTCGACCAACTGTCAGGTCGAACCCCAACGTCGTGGTCGAACCCATCTTCTCGCGAACTGGTTCGACCATGGTTCGACCTGATCAAACAGGTCGAACCCCTTGAGTCGTGGTCGAACCCTCCTTCTGCTGTTTCGCAATGCTGGTTCGACCTGTAGGAGAGGTCGAACCCTCCTCCAACCAGGTCGAACCCTACTCTTTCCTTGGCGGTTCGCGTGGTCTCGATTTCGTCTCTTTGATTCTTGGCACTTCCACTCCGTTTTTGCTATGAAAACCACTTAAATAGCTCCACTAACACCTGATTCATGCTAATTCACAATATATATAGGTTTTCCACCTATTTTCACCTCAAAATTCTCCAAAACTAGCACAAAACATGATGCCAAACTTGTGAATTTACACACTCATTAAACCCCCAAACTTATATATTGCTCGTCCCGAGGCAACCAAATCAAACCTCAGGAGTCGTGTATAATTCATCAAGATCAAGTACAATACATATCACACATCCAACTTCATTAAATCTAACAAGTATTAATTACTTCATATATATCATTCATGCAAAACTAATCCAATCACACACCATTCGGAGTACTAAGTAATCTAGCTCACAAGATAAGTATTTATTCTCTTTTACTCAAGTGCGTGAGGCACTATATAGGTTAATATAAACACTCATATCAATTCATATTCACGCGTAACCATAAGCTTGGTAAAGGTCTCAAAAATCAACTTATAATCAACTCTTCACTAGGATCACAAAGGACTTATTTTTGGGTTGTAATGTTGGCTCTTTGGAAAAAGGTAGGAAAATTTGGACTTAGTGACTTAAGACACTAGTAGAGAGTTACCTTGGAGGTTCTCGAATTCTTCTTCTTACAGCAAGTTCTCCTCCAATGTCGTCTCTTGAACTTGTAAAATTCCTGAATTTTCCTTCTTTTCATGGCATCAACATCATATTTTTAAACAATTCGGGTACCGGTTTCAGGCACTACCCTTCTCATATATATAGGCCATCAGCTGCTAAGCTTCACACACCAAGTATAAAAATAATCGGGGTACCAGTTTTGGGCACTATCCCTAAACAAGATTTAACCATATTCTTTTCATCCAACCATATTCTATCTTCCTTTTCTTCTTGCAACACTTACTCACCTCCACTCTCTCTACCAATGTTTAGGTTAATCAAGGCTCAAGTAAAGGTTTATAAGGTTATTCACTTCGGCTACCAAAGAAAAATCTTTAACGGCTCAACGGGGCATCCAAAGGTTAATAAGATCATTAAGAAAGATAAATTTGGCTAGGTAGCTTAATCATAAAATAATGGCCTAAGATCATATCCTAACATTTTATCAATCATAAGTCTCACACAAGACTCCAAGCCAAGTTCTAGAATACGTTCATATGAATGATCCTCTCAAGAATAAAATAATCATGATTAAGCATGATTAAAAAGCTCAAATCCTCACATAGGTAATTAGAATCCTAAGTACTCCTCATAGCACATAATTAAGATCAATTTCACAAGAACTCAATATACTTATCAATTATACATGCTTTTCATCAATAAAAATTAACACATGAACATATGAATGCACAAAAATCAATAAGCTTATACCCAATCAATCATACAAGATATCACTTATACATTCCACTCACGCATGAATCACACCCCAACCTATAAAGATAAAAGGAAAAATAATGGAAATCAAGATGAATCGGATGAAACCAAAGAAAACCTGAAAAACTACTCCTCCGGAGCATCATCATCCTCATCATCATCATCCTCATCATCAAGCCTCCGTTCCACAATCTGGTGTAAATCACCAATGTGCATATCCAAGTAATCAACTCGATCACCCAACCTACCAACTTTCTCATTCAAGATCGTATACCTCTCATTCAACGTAGCATAGTTGGCGTTGGCGAGTGCGAGCTGTCGGTTTGTCTCCTGCTGGCTAGCAACGATCGCGACCAGCTGCTCATGAATAAGGCGGAGCTGCTCCCGTGTATCATTCGGGACAGTCCACTGCTGACGCGGTGCTGGCTCATGCTGAGGTGCGTTGTGCTGCATCGGCATCTCTTCATCCTGCTGCTCCTCCTCAGGCTGCTCTTCCTCCTCAGGCTGCTGTGGTGGACGGAACTCTCCTTGATCAACAATCTGCTGTAACTCCGCCATCCTACCATCCGCACACATCTGTGATACAGTCCTCCAATCACCACCCGACCTTGCTGCCACGGATAAGGCATTGTGTCCGAGAGAATCCATCAACTTATTCCTCGCAACCCGGATAATTGTCAAGTTACTCACGTCGAAGGGACACATGAATTCGAAGGGCTTGAGTCCCCTCGTGAAGAACCAGTCTCCATCTCTGAAATGGGCAAATCCTCCCTTCACGCATGTAAACATCGCCAAATCGGGCTCTCCTCTAACTGGTGTGATGCCGGTGAAATCTAAATTATAATGCTCAGCCACGATCGTCAGTAACCCTCTAATATTCACCTTTTGAAACCCAATGGTCCTGAATCGATGTAGCTGTGCAATGAAATACACGCCAACATTGAACTGCACCCCATTTAGCATACACCACAAGGCGTAAAGCTCTCCTCTAGACACAACACTCCCCTCTGAGCAGGCGAACAACGTGTTGCTCAAGACACGATCCATGTACCTCAAAACTGGATTCTTTATCAAAGAAGCACGAGCCTGCCTAATCTTATAATCTCCAATCTCCCCTGTATCTCTCTCCAAAACCTATTAGCGTTGAACGCACCATTCTCCAAACGAGAGATTCCCAAAGGCGTCTCAAACAGTTCATTAAAATCCTCAGACGTCCATCTCCTACTCACTCCACCAAGCTGAAACGTACACTGATACGGGTACCCAAGCGGATCCTTCACCATCTCGAATGAGCAAACTACTTCCGCTGTAACATGGAAATACGTCGGCTTCTTTAACTCCATAAACCTCCGGATACCCACTTGATCGAACATCCAGAAAATATCATTCCCGATTCTCATTATCCTCATCGCCTCATCATCTTGGTATCGAGTACGAGCTATCTTGTCTGAGACTTCTTCCCACTTTTCTTTAATCTCATCCCAGTTTTGCATTTGAATTTTAAAGTTTTTGGGTAAACGATCTTGTAGCCTCAGCTTCCTGGTCACTGTGTCCACATTCGAAGGCCTGTCTTGCCTCTTCTTCGATCTTGCTTCCTCTGCCTTACCTTTCCCTTTACTTGATCATTGTCCCTTTCCTGAAAACAACTATTTCAATACAACCAACAAGACAAGAACACAAGTATATGACTAGCATATCCTATATTCTACTCAAGACTTCAAGCTTCCATGCTTAATCAACCCAACTATCATCTCAACATCACTTGCTCATTCATCATGCTCAAAACATCATAAATCACACTCTCTTTAATCTTCAAATCATCAACAACAAGCATGCATCAACCAATTCAAGACATTCAACATAAATTTCAACAACTGAACTTCATGAACAACTCAAACTATCAACAATTCAAACCTAATTAACATGCTCATTCATCTAGATGCATCATATCCTTGATCAATCCACATAAAACTCAAGTGCTATCCATAATCAAGCAATCACAAACTAATAAACATGAATTCATATGAATCAACTCAAAAATATCAATTATCACGATGAATTTCAACCAAAATCAACATCAATCAACTTACCCACAACACATTTCTTGCAATAAACTTCAATCCTAAGGTAATTGAGTTGAAAGAATATACCTTTAGTCTTGCCCATGGTTAACAATCGATAATTTGCACACAACACTCAAAAACGCGACTGAAGCCCGAATTCGCGACGAAAATCGCCCAAATCCGCCCCCAATTCAAGAATTAAGAGTGTAATGTTGTGTAATCGGTGCAAAATCAAGTGTAATTGACGAATTTGTGCAAGGGTGTTAAGGTTCGGGGAAGGTTCGAGGTTTGGTGAACAAGAAGAATGATCGAACCCTTCTAAAAATCCAACTTAAAACGCGTACCTGACTGGGTTTGACCTCGGGTTCGACCTGCGGAACAGGTCGAACCTCGAGTGACGAGATCGAACCTACCTTCTGGACAAACTTACCTTTTGGGTTCGACCTAGGTTCGACCTTCTGAACAGGTCGAACCACTCTTGTGACAGGTCGAACCTACCTTCTGGACAACTGCTCCTCGTGGTTCGACCTGGGTTCGACCTGTTAGACAGGTCGAACCACTCTTGTTTTGGTCGAACCTATCACCTGAAAAACAGAGTGCTCTGAATGGACTGGTTCGATCTCAGGTTCGACCTTCTGATCAGGTCGAACCATAACTGCTCAGGTTGAACCACCATACTGGATGATTTTAAGTCACCGGGTTCGACCTTGGTTTGACCTGTTAGACAGGTCGAACCTAGAATGATCAGGTCGAACCACCTCACTGGATGATTTTTTGCATCGGTTCGACTTTCTCTACTCGGTTCAACCTCCTGGCACTGGTCGAACCTCTCCTGGCTTTGGTCGTACCACCCTTTTAAGCTTCCAAACTGAGTGTTCTTCAATCCCTATACACTTCAAACTTCAATACGGATCATTAGGTACCAACTAAAGCACAACTTCATCCAAAATTTGTTCCATAAAATATCATTCATGAGTAACTCCGTAAAAGAAAATACAACCAAAACCCACTGAACATTAGGCAAGTTGTAAAAAATCGTCACATCAAAATTGATTAAAATTTTAATATAGCGCAAAAACCAACTCCCCTAACAAACATCACAAAGAAAAGATTATACTATCGGTGCTTATTACATCACACCCCCCAAACTTACTAGAAACTATAGTTGAAACTAAGTTTGCAAAGAGATGTAACTCACACGAATGAAATAAAACATTAAAATGGGAGGGAAAGCCCCCAACAGGCGCTCATGTTTAACGTCGGAGAGTCACGGCGGTACCAAATCAGATCAAGGTATCCATAAAGATGACACAAACATCATCCGGCGACTTGTAATGCTTCAAGCGATGTCCATTCGCCGCAAAAATATCTCCATCCTTGACAATAAGCTCAAAACTCCCCCCTCCTAAGACTCGATGAATCATGAACGGTCCCGTCCACTTTGATTTCAACTTGCCTGCAAAAAGCTTTAAACGAGAGTTAAAGAGTAATACCTCATCTCCTTGCTTGAACTCCTTGTACGAGATCTTCGAATCATACCACCTCTTAATCCTTTCCTTATAGATCACTGAATTCTTGTACGCACGACTCCGAAACTCATCCAAAAGATTGATGTGAGTAATCCTCAACTCCTTCACATCCTTGAGAGTCAAGTTCAAGCTTCGCAAAGCCCAAAATGCTTTGTGTTGAATCTCTATAGGTAAGTGGCACGGCTTCCCATAGACAATCTGATATGGTGACATATCTAACACCATCTTGTACGCGGTCCGGAACCCCCACACGACATCATCGAGCTTCAAAGCCCAATCCTTTCTATTGATTCCGACCACTTTCTCCAAAATTTGTTTGACTTGACGGTTAGAGACCTCCGCTTGCCCATTCGCTTGAGGATGATAGGGTGTAGTGACCCTATGCTTAACACCATACCCTTTGAGCACCTTCTCAAGAAATTTATTTACGAAATGCGTACCTCCATCCCCGGCAGCGGCGCCAAAAACTTGATGAGCATTTTCTCAACACGCAATTAATCCCCAAGTATGAAGGATATCAATTGTAGTTTCAAAAGTGACCAAGTTAAATATCGAATCCACAGGACGGATAAATATCACTTTAGTTATTTTCTAGCAATTATGACTATGTTGAGAATTGTAATTTTGGTTTGTAAATTAAGTAATAATTAAAATATCAATTAAATAACAAGAACAAGAAAATAGTAGTTGTGATCAAATAAGATAGTAGGTAGTTCGTCAAGCCATCCAGTTTCATTCGTTAATTCATACTTTCGTGTGTCGATGTCCGACTCAACCTTGTGGTTTATAGACGCATCGCTAGACCATACAAATTTATTCTATAGACACAAATGGATAAGCTTTTGACACGTGTAAATATCCTCAGAGCAAGACGTATACTTTACCTCCCTTTTTAGGTACTATCATAATCAATTATTTACCGTGCACTTAGTACTCTAGCCCGATTTGATCTCCCTTTTTAGGTACTATAAAGTTATACTCTTTATCCTACTTGTTAACCCGAATTCAATTCAATTAGCAAATATTCATATAAGACAGTTCTAATAAGACTTCGAAATCCCTTCACTTAGAATTATAACAATAAACCCTGCTCATTAGTGAACGCACTCAACCAATAACCATGTTATGCATTCAGACTCTACACAACGATTATTGATGCACAAAACAACTATGAGTATGGATTAAAAACGTGCAATCCTATATAAACTAAACCACAAGTAGTGTTGTACGAAGTATACACACGAAGTACAAATTTAACTCATGAAACCTTCATAACCCTAGAACTACCGAAGTGGCTCTAGCCCATGATTGATCTAAGAACAATCATGGTTAGTTGGACCAATCTTACTTGAATCTCCAGCTACACCTCTGTCACCACCCTCCGGATGGATCACCAATCTCTTCTCTTGTCTCCTCTTATGATTCTCGCATTGTCGTTCGTCGTTATTCTCTTTTTTTGACTGCATGAGCCTCTTTTTATACTTGTAATCACGTCTCTAGGGCTTGGAATAGGCTTTTCAAGCGATCCCACGCGTTTTGGCCTCAAAAATCTGGATAAGGTAAGTTTTCGCATTTTGGTTCGACCTCGTCAAACAGGTCGAACCATCGACCACAAGTCGAACCACAGGTCGAACCCTGCTACTAGACACATTCTGCACTTGGTTCGACCTCTTGTACAGGTCGAACCACTCCCTTACAGGTCGAACCTCAGGTCGAACCACGCTACTGGATAATTTCTGCTCCTGGTTCGACCAACTGTCAGGTCAAACCCCAACGTCGTGGTCGAACCCATCTTCTCGCGAACTGGTTCGACCATGGTTCGACCTGATTAAACAGGTCAAACCCCTTGAGTCATGGTCGAACCCTCCTTCTGCTGTTTCGCAATGCTGGTTCGACCTGTAGGAGAGGTCGAACCCTCCTCCAACCAGGTCGAACCCTACTCTTTCCTTGGCAGTTCGCGTGGTCTCGACTTTGTCTATTCGATTCTTGGCACTTCCACTCTGTTTTTGCTATGAAAACCACTTAAATAGCTCCACTAACACCTGATTCATGCTAATTCACAATATATATAGGTTTTTCACCTATTTTCACCTCAAAACTCTCCAAAACTAGCACAAAACATGATGCCAAACTTGTGAATTTACACACTCATCAAACGGTCATCAGGCCCAACACATATTTTGACATGGGTTCCTGGGTTAGCTAGCTGAAGTTGGTATAAATACGATGGGAGATAGCTAAATGAAGTGTCGTGGTCCCCATATGTATGGCCAATTTCTCGATCCTTGCCCCTCAGGGCGACGTCATAACCAATTGTGAACCCAAACTCCTTTTGGATCTCTTCAATCATCCCACTCAATGTTTTTTCAACCATCTTGTCCCCGTACATTGAAGCAAAGTACTTTTCTATGACCTTGGAGGATATATATTAAGGGGCCTCTGTGTCTGGGTCTACCTGCACGTGTGATTGTCCACAAACTTTTTAACTTTCCACACCCCCGTTTTGCCACTTGCATGCATTAAAAAAAGACAACTGTGGTTTGATGTGTACTTGCAGACCAAATTGTACCGACTCTTATCTGATTTGTGAACTCTTGTTGACCTAGTTTTGCAACTCGTAAATACCGACGATCGTCTGCAATGCATTCTTATTTTTATAGAAGTTGTGGAGACTTAGTTGAGTTGATGTGTTTGACGAAGAGAAGTTTGAAATATCATTGCTTGAAGTTTCGGCAGGAAAACCTACAATGCTTACTAAGGTAAAATTTAACTGAATTATTAGACACAAATATTGTTAGCTGTAAATAAGTTAATGTCTAGTACCTGGTATAGTCCAATGATGTGCTGGAGGTTGGGTGCTACACTGGCCCGCGTGATCATTTGTGAATATTGGGACGTCACGTACTTCAGGTTTTAGAAAGCTTAAGTCGTCGTGCTCTCGTATATAGTCACATAGGCCTTTGAATAGGTCATCCTTGTGTGCCCAACCTTTGCCGCCATTTTGGTGGTCAATTTCTTCATCAGATGCTGTATATTCATCCTCAGTGGTGTCCTCCACACTGTTATCCCAATCTTCTTCTTGTGAACTCAATATTTGAACTGGTTCTTCCTCTTGGGTTGGCATTGATATGTACGGTTCATTTAGATCGGCGGTACTCAACGGTGTGGTATGGATGCCAGAATTTGTTCCATCTAGGTTTGTTGTCTTTAGAGTGACGTATAGGAGTGGTGCGTCAGGGTTCCTATATAGTTGTTGAACTTGAACATCACTATTTATCTTCTCTCTTCCCACGCGACCTTGGATGTCCACGTATGTATGAATAACATATCGCTACAATGATAGGTCAACACTGGCATACAAATGAATTTCATTCAACAGTGCCTCAAGCGTCAGATTGGAGGCTAGTAGTTGGATAATTGTGTGGTTTCCTCCTATGTATTCTAAGCCTTCCTATGTCCAACCCCATGAGACAAAGACTTTTCTTGAGGTCATCTACTGAAAATACATACAAAAATTTTGATTTAATGATTACAAATATATATTATTAATATCACTCAATTAATTAGTGCACGATTTCATTTATTGGTAACAATTAAATTAAAATTCATACAGTAATACAAGTTAATCACCTCTCATCCGAATTGAATAACATATACAATTAGCCAATTGTTAAGGATAATGACCGAATAGAAGTTGGGAATAGAAAAAGTGAATAGAACACACGAGACCCAACCTAAACGCAAGAATGAATAGAAAATGAATTTCAATTTTCAAATAATTGAGAAGTGACCGATTTGAGATAGTATACTTTGTTAAGACCCACCTTACATAACTTATAATTCACATATTAATTAATATAAATATTATTATTATAAAAACCTGCATATATTTTTTTCTCTCACGTAATGTATTTATAATCAACACATCCCACCAGTTCAACATACGTAACTGGTTTTTAACACCACCTCAATCCACACAAACTTGTCATAATACTTATTATATTACATAACCAAAATATCAGCGGAAATAAAATAAACCCACGGCCTAGCCCAACAGGTTGTCATCTATGTACATCCTCTCAAAACCTTGTAGGAACTCCATAGCTTACACAATCACATCATAAAACTCAATCATCAACAGACTCACCTACAATGCATAAACTAGTGAGACAAAAATCTCAGTAAGTAGAAATCATTCATGTCAGTGCATGAAAATGCATTTAGTTCTCTATCGCCTATTTCCTAATCTTTCTAGTTGGTCTCTTTTATTTCGAAAAATATTCACTTTGCGGGATCCCCACGACACACTTATGATAAGCACCCCAAATGAGCTCAATAGACACACACAGTGTCAGATCGATTCTGATCCCTGAATAAAGTGCCAAGAATGATTTTTCCAAACCCTGGCAGAGTGTTGGGGACAATTTTTTCGAATCCCGAATAAAGTACTGAGAACGATTTTCTCGAACCCATCATTGAATAAAGTACTGGCAGATGATGTCAGCAATTTCAGGCGAAAATAGGACGTATTTGACCCTATTTCTACACGGGCGGGACTAAATTGATAAATTTATCTTTATTGGGACTAAAATAGAACATGGGGAAAGTTATGGGACTGAATTGGTTTTATCCTACTGACTCATCTGTCATCAGGGCGCCACATCATCATACCAGCCGGAAATTGATAATTCCGATCGTGACGTGGCTGTTTCCAGCCGATGTCAGTTTTTTCAGGCAAAAATAGGACGTTTTTTGCCTATTTCTTCGCCGATGGGACTAATTTAACAAACTTATCTTTTTTGGGACTAAAAAAGACCATGAAGAGAGTTATGGGACTAAAAAAGTTTTTATCCCAATTATAATTGAGCAGATTAAGTTTTTAATTATTTATTTTACACTCCATATTAAGCAGTGATCCCGATCCGACGGGTAAAACTGATATCTAGGTAAATTTGACATCTCTAAGTATTTTTTACACATTCTATTAATAAAAAAATATACTCCCTCCGTCCGTTCGAAAAAGGGTTTTTTTTACACAGATGGGACCCACACACACCCACTAATACAACTAAAATATGGGGTCCACACTCCCATTAATACAACTATCTACTACACATTAAATAATAATACTGCTTAAGCAATGTGCACAAAAGTAAACACCCCTCTTTCGGGCGGATGGAGGGAGTACATCTTACCTAACATTTACTTCTTATACATTTCTTAATCTGCATGCCCATTAAAATTAGAATAAATACTCGATATGAAAAATTTATAAATCTTGAAAAATGATATCCATGCAATGCACGGGTAAATTTATTAGGACAGTAATGAGTAGGGTAAGGTAAATTCCAACTGTTTGTAAGGTGTTCAGTCACATGTTAAATCAAGAATAATAGTTGGATTTAAGAATAGATTGCATTTTAACAAAAAAATAATCAATGCATGGCATTGAAATTTTTATATTAATACTCCTTTCGTCCTGTTTCAAACTTTACGTTTGCTTTTTGTACGTAGATTAACTTGCAATTTTTTTATTTATGATGATAACCTGTAAAAAAGAGTATACATAAAAAAAATTGATCATTTCACGAAATAATATTTACTGCATGCTCTAATTTTTTTAAAATCTATTCTAATTTTTTTAAATCTATTCCGTGCAACGCACGGATAAGTTTTTCTAGTCAGATTAGAAGTCCCACTAGTGATAAACAGACCAGAGAAACTATAAATGTTGAGAGCACTGGCTTCGGGGGTTGCTGTGTGAAAGTAGATAACGTTTGTAATTGATTCATTAACCATTTCTTTTTAGCTCCAACAGTTTTCCTTTATCTCTAACTTCACCAATTGCTCTTGATAACTCATGAACTGGAGGTGAGCCTTTCGTAAAAGCATGTTGAGATGCATGTTAATAGATAATATTCTTGAATGTAATATTTTTTAATACAGTATTTTTTAATACTCAAAACTAAAGCAGAAAAACCAAGACCAAAAGTAATGCAATATTCTTGAATGCAACATTTTATTACAATATTATTGAATACGTGAACTAAAGAAAAAACCGGCAATAAATTGAATGCAATATTTCTGAATACAATATTTTTGAATACACAAACTGCTTAATCACCCTTTTTAAGTGTCCCCAAGTATAGGGAATCAATTGTAGCTCACGTGTGACCAAGTAAAAATAATATCGTACCCAAGGGATAATTATAGATCTATTATTTAAACTAATTATGACTATTCTATTTTAAGAAAAATCTTGTTTTTAAGTGAATTTCCTGAATTAAGTTTGCAGCAAATAATTACTAAAAATACTAAAATAGCACGAAATTAAATATGGAAGGTAATCAAGAGAGAAAATAGACAGCACTAGGCAATCCAGTTAAATTGGTCAAATCAACTCACTAGACGATTAGTTAGAATTCCTACAATTGTTATGAAGGCATCACTTAATTATGTTAAATCTCTCTCTCAAAGTAAACTTAACACGTAAACCTGGTTTAAACCCTTGGATGCAGAAGAATAATTCATACTCCCTTTCTAGGTACTTCATGTAAAATTCCATTAAAGGCTAGTACACTAGACTTCCCTTTATGGGTACTTAAGAATTAAACCTCGACTCCCACCTAACAATCTAATAAACCAAATCCTATAGAATGGTAATTAATAAATATATTAGGTGTCCAGTATTAATTATTCTAATGAATAAAGATTATATGGTTGAATCCCCTTTACCCATAACAGGTTGACAAATATAATCCCTTATATGACACAAGCAATAATCAAAAACATGCATAGGACAATGGCATACTCATGAATAAGGACAGATCATATAAGACAAAAATATAAATCTCAATCAAAACATTAATAAAGGAATAAATCTACTACAGGTATCCAACTCAAAGTCTAGATCATCAATTCAACATAATTTAACTTTCAAAACCTAGCACTATCCAAGGAGTACTAGCCATGATGTTACAGGCAACAATCATGGTTAGGTATGAAAACATATTATTCACAATTAAGAAAGAAAGAGGAAATAAAATCCTATATATGGGGCAATCCTTCATTCTTCCTTCCGTGATTCTGAATCTCCTTGTTTTTCTTCTCAAGCAATACCAATGAACTCTCCGGGATGGGTGGATGGTGTAAGGAAAAGTATGTGTTGTTCTATAGAGGTAAGAAGAGTTAGGGTTTGGAACATCCCAAGGCCTCCTTTTATAGTTGCAGTTGTGAAAATCCCGAATTATGACTTAAAAGTGGGCTTTTTCACGTTAAAAACACGAACGAGCTGAAAAACAATGAAACTGGGCTCGTATGGGATGCCGCACGAGTCGTGCCAGATCTTGCACGAGTCGTGCAGCCTTCTCGTGCTGCTCCGCCCGGCGCTCGTGCACGGATCTTCTCGGCAACATGTACGGCACGAATTGTGCCGGTGCCATCGTGCGGGTCTCTCAGCAGTCATGTGGGCTCCTCTCAGCGCACGACCTGGCTCCCCTGGTGGCACGAGACACACACCCTGCCGGCACGAGTCATGCCGGCCCTTTTTCTCCCGACGTCATCCTGACTTCATTCCCGTCTTCCATTTTTTCTCTTTTTTTATCTTGTTTCCCCCTAAACACACGAAATAACACCTCACATGCATCTAAAATAAAAATTTATATAATTCAACTACAAGATGCTCAAATACGGATATAAATTTCACAAAACAGTGCTAAATCGGATCCTAAAACATGCAGATTTTTACACTAATCAAACCCCCAAACTTAAGATATTGTTCGTCCCCAAACAACAAAAAAGAACAAAGAAGAAGAAAGATAGTGTGTAAATCTAAGGGAAAACAAGAATATAACAACTAAGCCAAACGAAATTATCATTAACTCCGGTCATCTTATTTCATGCAATAATCCATTCATAGTATACAAGTTAAGAAAATTACTACTAATTAAAATTCTCCATCAACTTATTCTCACGGGAGGTATATCACTCTCACTCAAGTGTAAAAGATATACACGTAAGGGTATGGTGTTTATGTTCAAACTCAATTCAAATGCATGCGTAATCATAAACTCGTCAAGCGTCTCAAACTCTCCACCATTAAAAGTATAATTCGACAATGGGATCAAAAAGGACTTTTAATAGGATGTAATGTCGGCTCTTTGGTAAGAGTAGGAAACATATGGATAAAGTGACTCAATTAGTAGAGAATTAAAATTGGAGATCTTTTGTACTGCAGATTTTTATCACTTCAAGGCTATCCAGCTTCATGCTCTTCTAATTTTCTTTTCTCTCTTTTCCTTCAAGCTCCACATTTCTTTTTTTTTTCTCGAGGTACCAGTTTCGAGCACTACCTCTAATATCTTGGAGTACCAATTTCAGGCACTACCCCTAAGCAGCTTTTTTTTCAACTCATAACTTTAAGCTCATAATCACTTGTACAGCTCCAAATATTTTATTCCTTCCAAATTCCATGAAAATCAATTCACTCACTTTGACAGCATTTAATTCTCCACTAAATATATAATTTAATGCTCAAATAAGATATCAAAGTGGCTATCTTCGTAGGTTGCCAAAGGAATAAGGCTTTTAGGCTCAAAAGGGCTAACTACAGATATATTATTATTTGGTAGGAAATTATTTGGCAAAGTGATTCATAAAAATCAAAGATGACCTAAAATCATCTCCCATCATCTAACATAACATGCGGTATCAAGCAAGACAAAAGACAAGTTCTAGAATACACACACAAGAATGATACTCACCAGAAAGAAATATCATGTGTTTATGTACATGATAATAGGCTCAAAATCTCACATGGTTTATTAAGTAACAGAGCACTCTTCATGATAAGCAATATCTCACAAGTACACATAGAACTTCATATCATAATATAACTTAAGTACACTCCCTTCATTCATAAATACCTCAACTAATAGACAATAATCTCCACATAATATCCCCCACAAATATCCAACAATGTAAATCAAGATAAAAGATGATACATAGGCAAGACAAATACATCAGAAATATCCCTATCAAACTATCAATCCACTCAAAGCCTAAACAGAAAATAGAAATAAGCCGAAGAGATAGAAAGACACAACCTCAACAGACAAGGCTGTATAAAAACAGAGGCTATAATCTCCATCAGTCATGTCTCTCCTGGCGCTCTCGAATTTCATCTCTCAAGCTTTGGATCTCTCTCCTTGTCTCCTTTTGAGTACGCCTGACCTCTTGGAATAGCATCTGGAACTGATGGTTGTTCGATCGCCTGATGGAGTCGAACTGATCATTGATGTATCGGTACATCTCTCCCCACAGATCCTGCACACCTGGAACATAATAAGAACAATAGTCATGGTGTACTGGACCAACAGAAGTGCTGGGTCCTCCATACTGCGCTCCTGCTGGAGCTGTAGATGTCCCCGCTGCATATAGATCTGATGCTACTCTGGATGAACCACCCTGGTATACCCACTAGCAGGTTGTTGTGAGTCTGGTCTCCTAAAAAGCTCCGGCGCGTCCTCCTCAGTTAGCATAATATCATCCTCATCATCCCCATAGTCCTCTTGAACTTGGGGATTCATTGCTCGCTCATTGCACTCCCGAAGAGCCTTCTCCCAATCTTCCCTTTTTGCGAATATACTCGAGACATAAGTGTGCAAATAAGACTTGCACATAAAGTTATCTTCGTTCGCCAATGTCGTCAACTGCTCACAAGGAAGTGGTAACATTAAGTTACCATGCTTGTAATAAAGCTGGCCATCTCTCTCTTGCAAGATACGTCCATTCCTCAAAGCTTGCACATCTATATCTGTCTTATTCGGCTCAACAAGCTTCATCCCAGCAATGCTCTCCCCGTGAATCTCAGCTGTCTGGGTAATAATACCACCCATCATCACATACCTCGTCTCCCTCTCCTTAAAATGACAAAGTTGCTCCATAACGAGTGCAGCCAGTTCAAACAACCTCTCCTCACACATGCACCAGAGGACGTAGAGCTCCTCTAATCTAACTGAGCCCTCCTCATGCCTAGCGAAGATGGTGTTTGAGAGGACTCTCTTCACATACCTAAGAACCGGGCTGATAATGCTTGAGGACTTTGACTTCTTAGGATTAAATGCTTCGTTCCTAACCGTGATCTTGCTTATCAAATGTAGCATTGATCTCATCACTCGCATCGTATGGAAATCCAAATCCCAAATTCATTTCCCTCCTCGTTGTCTTGGTGTTTCTCCCTCTCAGAATAAATGTACACCCGCTCGGAAGCCTATCATCCTCCTCTGTATACACATCATATGACAATAGAAACTCCATTGTCAATGCATATGTAGTAGGCCTCCTAGCGTTCATGAACCCTTGGATACCCACCCTTCCGAAGAGGGTATCCACATCATTCTTCATGTCGAGCCTGATCAAAGTCTCATCATCATGATAGCGAGTACGCACCATCCGTGACTCCAACCGGCTGTACAATACTATGTCATCCTTCCAGTCGGGATAATTAATCCCAAGGTAACGAGGGCTTGTTCTATTTCTTCTGATCCGATCAATTTCTGCTCTCTTTTCCTCCTGCGTCCATTCCTCCTCCATTTTATCTCCTAGAAAAATCACAAGATGCAAGCAATAATCCTTAAAACAAAATAATGCATCTTTTCTTGACTCTTATTTAAATGGAATAAGAAATATAAAATCACACCCCACTTTAAACTAACTTGCCACTAATGTACTCATCATTCTTAGTTAAATCATGCCAAACAACACCATGAACAACACATGAGAGTACTATTCACGTTGTTGAAACTACTAGAAATAAAAAAAAAGTATGAAAACTAAGTCCAACATGTCAATTTAAAACCAAAACTAGCATGCTTTTTCAAAATAAATTCTAAATAAAATCCTAACATGCTTGTACTAGTTTCAACCATCAACAATCAATAAATACCAACAATTTAGATCCTATTGGTATCAACTAATCAACACAAAACCACAACTCAAGTAAGAAATTTTAAAATCAAAGGCAAAACAATATGCATACCTGTTCGACAAAATGCCTCAAAGAAAATTCACTTCCAAATTGAAAATTTCCACTTGAATTCACTTACTCATGCCCCACATATACACATACTTAAATTTTAGAGCAAGAGGATAAAGGAAACGTACCTTATTGGAGAAATTCCGAAAATTTGAAACTTAGAAAATTTTCCCCAAATTTTGAAGTTTTACCCCTAATTTGTCCCTTTAAATCCTCAAATCAAGTATGGAAAGTGTTTAAAGTATGTGGGTGGAGTGGAATAGTGATTTTTTTTTATGAAAGATTGACGAAAATTCGAAAGAAAATGGCGAATAGTGTGTGCAGTGTGAAAAGAATGAGCAAACTGCTCAAACTTCGAACTTAAAAACTGACCTGGAAGACCCGCACGACCTCGGCATGACTCGTGCCATAAGCGGCAGGAGTCGTGCGACCTTACCTGGCATACGCTGCGCTTCTCACCGACCGGCACGAGTCGTGCTGGTTCTCATGCTGCCCATTCGTGTTGTGCACCCAGCTCTCGTGCTGGGTAGCACGACCTCAACTGCACCGGCACAACTCGTGCCATGTTCTGCACGAGTCGTGCCACTCTTGAACTTACAGCTGGGCACGTTTTTTGAACTTTTTGACCTATTTCTTCGAATTTTCATCCAATTAAAGCTCAAATACACCAAGTTCATCAGTAATATCATCAGGAAAACTCAAATCATAAATTTATCACACCAAATCTAGGAAAAACTAAACATGACAAAACAAAACACTTGGATAATTGAAAAAAAATTCAAAAATCCAAAATAAATTCCAAAAATTCTAAAAAAAATCAACTTTCAAGCATCACACACAAGTGGAAGAAAACTTAACTCGGTACTTCAAGACATTGGGATACACGTCCACCCGCCAAACTTAGTTCAAACTATGTGAAAGACTAAGTTTGTAAAAAGTGAATACTATAGATGAAGAAGCACCTAATAAAATTTCCTGCACCACACAAAACATTAAAGCAATAAAACAGGAGGGTAAGCCCCCCAACAAGCGCTCATGTTTAACATCAGAGAGTCACGACAGAATGCTCATGTTTAACGTCTTAGAGCTCGACGCAATGCCAACTACTGGAAGTAATCAACAAAAAGGACTTCCTTATTCTGTGGCGACTTATAATGCTTCATCTGATGCCCAATAGCTCATATGTACCTCCATCAATAGCTTTATGTACCACGAATGACCCCATCCACTTAGACTTAAGTTTTTCAGGAAATAGTCTAAGTCTAGTACTGAACAACAAGACTTCATCCTTCTCACTGACCTCCTTAAAACGGATCTTATCATCATGCCACTTCTTAACCTTTTCCTTGTTGATCTGTGAGTTCTCATAAGCTCTATTCCTAAACTCTTCAACTCTGTTTGTTTGAGTCATTCTCAGGCCATAACGCTTCTTGCATATCCAAATTCATCTTCTTCACCGCCCAAAATGCCTTATGTTCAATCCCACAGGAAGATGACATGATTTCCCATAGACAATTTAGAACGGAGACATCTCCAAGACAGTCTTGTAAGCAGTTCTGAATGCCCACAATGCATTATCTAGCTTCATACTCCAATCCTTCCTACTCACGTTCACTGTCTTATCCAAAACCTGTCTAATTTGGGGATTGGAGACCTCAGCTTGCCCATTTGATTGTGGGTGATAAGGTGTTGCTACCCTATGCCAAACACCATACTCATTCAATACTTTCTCCATGAGCTTGTTAACAAAATGGGTTCTCCCATCGCTAACAAGTATTCTAGGTATTCCAAATCGCGCAAAGATATTCTTCTTTAAAAATGTTTGCACAACCCTGGCATCATTCGTCTTGGTTGGAATTGCTTCCACCCACTTAGACACATAATCAACAGCCAAAAGTATATAGAGATATCCATTGGATGAAGAAAAAGGACCCATAAAGTCTATCCCCCACACATAAAAAATTTCCACTACATAACTGTTACGCAAAGGCATTTCATCCCTCTTAGAGATGCTCCCAACTCTTTGACACCTATCACATCTTGCAACATATGACTCACATGATTTAAAAAGATAGGGTCAAAACAAACCTGACTGTAGCACCTTTGCAGCTGTCTTCTCGGCACCGAAATGCCCTCCAGTTGGTTGTGCATGACATGATTCAGCACACTTTCCCATTCCTCTTCCGGTACACATCTCTGGGTGATAGAGTCTGTGTAAATCTTATAGACAAAAGGCTCGTCCCAAATAAATTTCTACACCTCTCTCATAAACTTCAAGTGCTGATGCTTACTCAAATTATATGGCTTTACTCCACTTGCTAGGAAATTGACATAATCAGCATACCAAGAAGCCTTTGGTTTTGAAGCCAAAGCATATGCCTGGTGTAGCTCCACATCTAAAATCTCCTCATCCGGGAACAACTCTTTGATAATCTTAGTCTCATCTTCACAATGCTCCCTTTTCTCAAGTCTAGATAGGTGATCTGCCACTACATTCTCACTTCCCTTCTTATCTCTTATCTCAATGTCAAATTTCTGCAACAGTAGGATCCATCTAATAATCCAGGGTTTGGCATCCTTTTTCTCCATCAGGTAACAGATCGCAGAATGATCCGTATACACCACAATTTTCATCTCCACCAGAAACGCGCGAAACTTATCAAAAGCATACACCACAGCTAAAAATTCCTTTTCAGTTACGGTGTAATTCTTTTGGTCTGCATCAAATATCTTGTTTGTGTAGTAGATGGCTCAAAACATGTTCTACCTCATCTGCCCCAAATCTATTCCCAAAGCAACATCGCTTGCATCGCACATGAGCACGAAAGGTTCAGTCCAATTTGGAGTAATTAGAATAGGGGTAGACATCAATGCTTCCTTCAAAACCTGAAAAGCTTGTAAACATTCATCATCAAACTTGAAAGGAACATCTTTTTCTAACAAATGAGAAAGAGGTCTAGAGTATTTAGAAAAAATCTTTTATAAATCTGCGGTAGAATCCTGCATGCCCTAGGAACGACCACACTCCCTTCTCATTTATCGGTGGAGGTAATTTTTCAATCGTCGCCACCTTGGCTCTATCAAACTGCAACGCCTTAGATGATACATGATGCCCTAATACAATGCCATCTTTCACCATAAAGTGACATTTCTCCCAATTTAAAACAGGGTTAGTATCCTGACATCGCCTCAACACAACAACAAGGTTAGATAAGCAAACATCAAAAGGAGATCCAAAGACAGAAAAATCATCTATAAAAACTTCCATGATATTTTCTATCAACCCTTCAAATATAGCCATCATACACCTTTGAAAAGTCGCAGGTGCATTACAAAGACCAAAAGGCAACATCTTAAATGCAAAGATGCCAAAGGGACATGTAAATGCAGTCTTTTCCTGATTCTCGGGTGCAATCATTATCTGATTATACCCGCAATAGCCATCTAAAAAGCAATAGAACTCATAACATGCTAACCTATCAAGCATTTGATCCATAAAGGGTAGAGGAAAGTGGTCCTTACGTGTGTTCTTATTCAATTTTCTATAGTCAACACACACGCGCCAACATGTAGTAGTTCTAGTAGCAAGGGTCTTCCCACTATCAGATTTAATAATGGACATACCCCCCCTTCTTAGCTACTACATACAAAGGACTAATATATGGACTATCACTAATCGCATACACAATTCCAGCTTTCAACCACTTTAAAACTTCAACTCTTACCACCTCTTACATTGCAGGATTTAATCTCCTTTGATACTGCACACAACATTTACTTTCATCTTCCAATCTGATTTTATGCATGCAAATAGATGGACTAATACCCTTAAGATCATCAATAGACCAACCAATAGCAGATTTATGTTCTCTCAACACTACTAACAACCTATCAAGCTCACGTTTGGATAAGGAAGAAGATACAACTACTGGAAAAGTTTCATTCTCCCCCAGATATGTATACATGAGATGATCAGGTAGTGGCTTTAGTTCCTTCTTCTTCTCCTCAAGTACAGCTCCTACCAGTTCAAGTGGTAAAAATGGCCTCTTCCACTTTGATTCATCCACTTTCGCTGCTTCCATCTTCATATCCCTGTTCTCATTCAAAGCAAGTAATCTTTCAAGAAGTTCAAGAGCTAACTCATTAGACATATTATCAAGATCATCAAATTCAGTAGTAGGTAAAGTAAGAGATTCGCTTATGCAAGTTTCAAGTGGATCCTTAGACAGGATCAGAGGCAAGCACTCCTCAACAATCTCCTCCATTACTTCAATGTTGTTGCAATCTTCTTTTTCTAAAGGCCACCTCATAGCTTTCTCCAAAGAAAAGATTACTTCTTCATCATTAACTCTCAACCTGATTTCTCCTTTCTGAACATCAATCAGCGCCCCTGCAGTTGCTAAGAACGGTCTCCCAAGAATCAAAGGAACTTTATCCTCAACTACCTCTTCCATGTAAAGAACAAGGAAGTCCACTGGAAATATCAATTTCTCAACTTTCACCAAGACATCCTCAATCACTCCCCTAGGGTATGTTATGGATCTATCAGCAAGCTGTAGTGTCACTGATGTCGGCTTTACATCCCCCAAACCAAGCTTCTTGAATACTGAATAAGGCATCAGATTAATGCTAGCCCCAAATCATATAGGGCTCTCTTTGATTCCCCTCGTCCAATCTCACATGGTATGGTAAAGCTACCCGGATCTTTCAGCTTCGCTGGAAGCTTCTTTTGTATCACTGAAATACAGCTCTCTGTCAGCTTAACTGTCTCAACTCCTGCTAGACTTCTCTTTTTTGACATGATGTCCTTCAAGAACCTAGCATAGTTGGGCATCTCCTCTAAGGCTTCTGCAAAAGGAATATTGATATGGATTCTCTTGAATATCTCCAAAAACTTTTGAAATTTTTCATCCAATCCTTTCTTAAAGAATTGTTGTGGAAATGGGATTGGATGCTTTGTCTTTGGAATACCCCAAATTTCCTTCTCAAACTCCTCTCCTTTTTCTCTTTCAGCTCTTTCTGCCTTAGCTTTTTGCCACTTTTTCAACTTAATTTCAGGTTCTTTTGACTTTTCTGTAGTTTCTGGGCCTTGGAAATCATTCTAAACGAGATCAGCAATGCAAGGACTCGAACGAATTTTTAATTTTTCTACTGAAGGACCGCACGAGTCATGCTGCCCAGACGCATGAGTCGTGCCGGCCATGTTGGACTCATGCGGCATCAAGCTCTCGGCGTCCTATACACCAACTTTGCATTGGCATGAGTCGTGCCAAATTTCGGCACGAGTCTTGCCGTCTCGTATCGCTTCTGTTAGATGGCACGACTCATCTGGCGCGCTAATTTCTGGGCTGCACGAGTCGTGCCAGTATTGGCATGAGTCGTGCGGCTCTCCAGCGCCGATATTTTCGTGTCCATCCAATTTTTCAACATCCGTTTCAACTCCAGCCTCTTCCAATGGCATTTTCAGGCCCTCGTACTACGTTCAATTCCTCAGGATAACAGCCATAACTTGTTCTTTTGGATTCGTCACCGTTTTGGATGGAAACTTACCCTGTTGCTCTAATCTCCCTACTCCCAAGCGCAATATCGGTCTCTTTCTGCTTCCTATCCGTCTCTTTCTGCCTGCTTTCAGACTGTTCATTGGTAGTCATCATTAGCTTGACCATCAAGTTCAATTGTTCTCCTTGTTATTTCAATAATAATTTGAATTCATCATCCATAGGTGCTTTTCCTTCAGCTGGTTTATGTGCTGGATCAATTCCTGGAGGGGGCCCCACTGCATTACTTGGGTTAGCATAAGACAGATTATCATTCTTTCTTTGATTTTTAAAGTTGGAATTTCCTTGGTAACCCCCTTGCTGATTTGGCTGGTTGTTTCCTTGCTCATTCCTACCCCACTGTTGATTACTAGGCCTAATTCTGTCTATTTCTATACTTTTCTTGTAAGTTCTGACTCATAGCATAATTTGCATCCTCCATCTGATCTTCATCCTTGTCATGACCAGCTTTTTCTCCTTTGCTTCCTAGTGCCATGCGATCCATCTTCTTATATAGCTCACTAAGTTGACTCTTGAGTTTTGACATCTCACTGTTATTCACCTAAACTTCTACTTTAGCCACTTTATCAAAAGCGACTCCATCTGTTCTCTCCAAGGGCTAATCATACGTGTTATCTGCCATCTCCGCAAATATCTCTTTCGCTTCATCTGCTGACTTCTTCAAGATCGATCCACCAGCTGTTACGTCCACTAACACTCTTGATTCGTACCTCAGGCCTTGATAGAAGTAACCTAAGTAATCATCTTTTGTAAAGCCATGTTGTGGACAATAACTCAACAAGTCCTTGGACCTTTCCCAAGCTTCAATGAAACTTTCCAAGGCTCCATGTCTGAATAGTGTTATCTTCTGCTTCATCTTAAAGCTCTTGGAAGGAGGGAAGTACCTATTCAAGAACTTATCTGCCCACTGCTCCCATGTAGTACATCCTGCAGGAAGGTTATTATACCACTCTTTGGTTTTCCCGTTAGTGAGAATGGGAAAAGCCTCATTCTGATAGCATCCTCCGGGACATTTCTATGTTTCTACGTCCTTGCATATTCATCAAATAATTGCAGATGCACATTAGGACTCTCCAAAGGATTACCACTAAACTGCTGTGCTTGTACCATCCGGATCAGTCCAAACGGTAACTCAAAACTCTCCGCAGTGATTGCGGGTCCATTTAATCCAGCATTCGTGGTATGCTTCATCTTATACTGGTCCCGCATGGGAGGCGGGGCCCTATTCTCATCGTCAGCCATCTCTACTTTCCCAGTCTCTTCAACTTCCTCCTCTTCTGATGAATAGTAAGTATCTGATTCCAAACTAAGAATAGGTGTGGCTGGATTCTTTCTCTTTCTTCTGCTTAATCTGACAAGTGCTTCAAGTTCTAGGTTGAGTGGTTCAATTGAAAGTCCACTAGACCTAGTTATCATACACCTGTTCTCATCCAGATAATCAGAATAGTTTGAATGTAACTTAAAAATAAAATAAAAGCAATTAAATTTAACGTCCTAGAATAAAATAAATCATAAAAGTTAAATAAATAAATAAATCTAAAAACTATCCTCGGCAGCCGGCGCCATTTGCTTAATCACCCTTTTTAAGTGTCCCCAAGTATAGGAAATCAATTGTAGCTCACGTGTGACCAAGTAAAAATAATATTGTACCCAAGGGATAATTATAGATCTATTATTTAAACTAAATATGACTATTTTATTTTAAGACAAATCTGGTTTTTAAGGTGAATTTTCTAAATTAACTTTGCAGCAAATAATTACTAAAAATACTAAAATAACACGAAATTAAATATGAAAGGTAATCAAGAGAGAAAATAGACAGCACTAGGCAATCCAGTTATATTGGCCAAATCAACTCACTAGACGATTAGTTAGAATTCCTATAGTTGTTTTGAAGGCATCACTTAATTATGTTAAATTCCTCTCTTAAAGTAAACTTAACACTTAAACCTGATTTAAACCCTTGGATGCAGAAGAATAATTCCTACACCCATTCTAGGTACTTCATGTAAAATTCCATTAAAGACTAGTACACTAGACTTCCCTTTATAGGTACTTAAAAATTAAACCTCGACTCCCATCTAATAATCTAAGAAACCAAATCCTATAGAATGATAATTAATAAATATATTAGGTGTCCAGTATTAATTATTCTAATGAATAAAGATTATATGGTTGAATCCCCTTTACCCATAACAGGTTAACAAATATAATCCCTTCTATGACATAAGCAATAATCATAAACATGCATAGGACAATGACATACTCATGAATAAGGACAGATCATATAAGACAAAAATATAAGTCTCAATCAAAGCATTAATAAAGGAATAAATCTACTGCAGGTATCCAACTCAAAGTCTAGATCATAAATTCAACACAATTTAACTTTCAAAATCTAGCATTATCCAAGGAGTACTAGCTCATGACGTTATAGGCAACAATCATGGTTAGGTATGAAAACATATTATTCACAATTAAGAAAGAAAGAGGAAATAAAACCCTAGATATGGTGCGATTCTTCGTTCTTCCTTCCGTGATTCTGAACCTCCTTTTTTTTCTTCTCAAGCAATACCAGTGAACTATCCGGGATGGGTGGGTGGGATAGTGTAAGGAAAAGTATGTGTTGTTCTGTAGAGGTATGAAGAGTTAGGGTTTGGAACACCCTCAAGGACTCCTTTTATAGTTGCAGCTGTGAAAATCCCGAATTATGACTTAAAAGTGGGCTTTTTTACGTCAAAAATACTAACGGGCCAAAAAATAATGAAACTGAGCTCGCTGGGATGCCGCACGAGTCGTGCCAGTTCCCGCACGAGTCGTGCGGCCTTCGTGCTGCTCCACCCAGTGCTCGTACGTGGATCTTCTCGGCAACATGTGCGGCACGAGTCGTGTCATATTCAGCACGAGTCGTGCCGGTGCCATCGTGCGGGTCTCTCAGCAGTCATGCGGGCTCCTCTCAGCACACGACCTGGCTCCCCCAGCGGCACGAGTCATGCTCCCTGCCAGTACGAGTCGTGCCGGCCCTTTTTCTCCCGATGTCGCCCCAACTTCATTCCCGTCTTCCGTTTTTACTCTTTTTTACCTTGTTTTCCCCCTAAACACACGAAATAACACCTCACATGCATCTAGAACACAAATTTATCTAATTCAACCACAAGATGCTCAAATGGATATAAATTTCATAAAACGGTGCTAAATCGAACCCTAAAACACACAGATTTTCATAGTAATCACCAACCAAAGTCGAAAATCCAAGACCAGAAGCAGGGCAATGTTTCTGATTTCTGAATATGGTATTTTTTAATACCCAAACCAAAGCAGAAATTCCAAGACAGGAATGAAAGCAAACAAACATAGCAGGTTGAAAGAAAACTCTTAGTCCAATTCCCTCGTTCTTAATTTTCTTTAGCATTACCTTTCTTTAATGCCTCCACTTTGTCTTTCTTTGATGCCTCCATTTCGAAGTGCTTGAAGTGATCTGCTACACCAGGCCTCTGTAAAAGGAAAAAGACTTAAAGCGACAAAGGACAAACGTCGTGGGTTCAACTGAGAGGCACAACCTCCATGGATCTAGTGTCACGCAGCAATCTTCTGTCAGGGATAGCATCCCTACTATCCCATATGAGTTGTAGAATTCGTTGAGAAAATGGTTCTGCTAGAGCAAAAGGCCTCGCCTAGGGCGCGCTAGGAGCGCAGAGCTTGTCGGTCACCTTGATGCCCCACAAACACATATACGGCGGGCACACAAAAATCATAACCAATAGATAAAGTTCAGAGGTTAATCGAATTTTAAGATTTAGTCCAACGGAGAAGAGGGCACTGCGTTGGGAATCGTTCAGGTACACCAGAAACACTACGACGAAAATTTGAAGGAAGAAAAGAAAAATTTTAAGGAAGATAAAATATTTTTGGTGAGAGAAGTAAAGATCAACAAAAAGAGAAAAAAATAGAGAACTGAAATTATTGATAAAAGAAATGATAGAGAAGAGATTATATTTTATTATAGGGATATATATTAGTTATCTCATCCTTATATATTGTATATATTAGTAATATTTTTACCTTATCGTATCTAATAGTAATATGAATGTATAATTTGTACTAGATAGTAATAAATCCTATTTATTAGTTATCATTTTTTGTTTATTATATTAATAATAAATTTAATTAATTTGAATAATCACTTTTTAAGATGCGTCAATTTACATTAAAATATTATTACTTTTAATCTGTATGATAAATATATTCATTAAATAATTTAATTGGACCATTATCACTTTTATCAGATATCATTTTTTATTAAAAATATTATCATATTTTATCTGTCTATAAAATTTTTTTATTAAATAGTTTAATTGGATATGCATTTCTTATTTTTAAATTAAGTATCCCTTTTAATTGAAAATGTTATCACTTTATATTTGTCTTACAAATTATTTATAAAATAATTTTATTAGTTGAGTATCATTTTTTCTTGATCAGATATCACTTTTTATAGAATAATATAATCTCTTTATAATTTATGAAATTTTTATGTGTAACATCCCCAATATTTTCTTATACATATTTTGTGAGTTTTTCGAATAAATAAAATTATGTATTATATATTATATTATGTTTTTCAATATTTTTAAGAATAAAAAAAAAGAATGAATGAAGATTGGGCTCCTAGCCAAAGTTTAGTACTGTTGTGTGGATAAGGATTAAGGACGTGGCATTCAAGTTTATAAAATAAATAAATAAATAAATATTAATGGATAAGTATGTTAAAACTTGGCCTCCAAGTTTTGATTATGTATATATATTCCTCTCCCCTACTTCTTTATTCACATACATATTATTCTTCCAAATTTCTTTTATCACATCTAAGAGAAGAGAAGGTTTCAGATATTGTTCTAATGATCTATCACTCAAGCACACCTGTAAGGTGGGGATTTATTTGTCATTTATTTATATCTGCTCGTAAGTTATGTTATATGAATATGCATGGATTGATTGTGATATGTTCACGGGTAATGAGTCGGGATTTATTTGTCATTTATTTATATCTGCTCGTAAGTTATGTTATATGAATATGCATGGATTGATTGTGATATGTTCACGGGTAATGAGTCGCGATGTCTTACCAAATTTAATGGTCAAGTGGAATCGATAAGGGATCAAAATGTTATATGTTTTCATGAGATGTTCAAGTATGTGAGTATCTCGTCTCTTGCAAGTATGTATTTAATAATTGATGAATATTTTTTCCCACTGAGCTGTGGTTCGCTCACCTCTTCCACTCCAAACCCTTTTCAGGATGAGGCTGCGACGGTGTACCTGGGGCGGATGCATTGCGTGAAAGCTTTTTAATTAATGCGATGCGCGAAATATTTTTATATAATTTTTAATGATATACTTTTGTATAATTTTCATTGTTTATGATATTTTATTTTATGGTTCACGCCCACATTGAAGGTTAATATTATCAAAGAATTACGAATAAATATCCCTTTCTATTTATTGAAAACTAAGGCGTGACAGATGGTATCAGAGCGGGTCTACGTTTCTGTGGACTCGTATTTTTAAAATTAATTATTTATAAATCTTCGTTTCTTTTGACTTGTAATTTTAAAATCAATCATTTACAAATCTTTGTTTATTTAGACTTGTATTTTTAAAATCAATTATTTACAAATCTTCGTTCCATTGGATTTGTATTTTTAAAATAAATTGTTGCATTTTTGTGGTCTTGCATTTTGACAATAATTTGTTTATATAGGTTTTCATTTTTTTTAATAAATGATTTTATAGTAATATTCAATATGCATCTACCCGATACACGACGTCAGCTTCAAGGTACATAATTATTTACTCCTATTTCTTTAAAAATGAAAAGTGTGTCTAAATTTCGAGGACGAAATTAGTTTTAGGGGGATAGATTGTAACATCCCCAATATTTTCTTATACATATTTTGTGAGTTTTTCGAATAAATAAAATTATGTATTATATATTATATTATGTTTTTTTAATATTTTTAAGAATAAAAAAAAAGAATGAATGAAGATTAGGCTCCTAGCCAAAGTTTAGTACTGTTGTGTGGATAAGGATTAAGGACGTGGCATTCAAGTTTATAAAATAAATAAATAAATAAATATTAATGGATAAGTATGTTAAAACTTGGCCTCCAAGTTTTGATTCTGTATATATATTCCTCTCCCCTACTTTATTCACTCATATACATATTATTCTTCCAAATTTCTTTTATCACATC
Source organism: Pogostemon cablin (assembly GCA_023678885.1). NCBI lineage: Eukaryota > Viridiplantae > Streptophyta > Magnoliopsida > Lamiales > Lamiaceae > Pogostemon > Pogostemon cablin. The sequence continues at coordinate 19,234,614 of CM042973.1, read as the reverse complement.
TAAGAGAAGAGAAAGTTTAAGATATTGTTCTAATGATCTGTTACTCAAGCACACCTGTAAGGTGGGGGATTTATTTGTCATTTATTTATATCTGCTTATGTTATATGAATATGCATGGATTGATTGTGATATGTTCACGAGTCGCGATGTCTTACCAAATTTAATGGTCAAGTGGAATGGATAAGGGATTCCAAAATGTTATATGTTTTCCTGAGATGTTCAAGTATGTGAGTATCTCGTCTCTTGCAAGTATGTATTTAATAATTGATGAATATTTTTTTCCACTGAGCTGTGGTTCGCTCACCTCTTCCACTCCAAACCCTTTTCAGGATGAGGCTGCGACGGTGTACCTGGGGCGGATGCATTGCGTGAAAGCTTTTTAATTAATACGATGCGCGAAATATTTTTATATAATTTTTAATGATATACTTTTGTATAATTTTCATTGTTTATGATATTTTATTTTATGGTTCACGCCCACATTGAAGGTTAATATTATGAATAAATATCCCTTTCTATTTATTGAAAACTGAGGCGTGACATTATGAGAGGAAGCTGTTATGTGAGACAGTTCCTTAGCAAGGCAATTTCACATTTTCATAATTAATTACTTTTTGTTAAATTATTATTATTTTTTTATTAAAATGCTTTAATTTTTTATTTATATTATAAATTATTAAAAAA